>OY744528.1:102791229-102796229 GCA_963556195.1 Sepiola atlantica | reverse complement strand
ATGTATAATATATGTATATATATATTTATATATGAATGTATAATATATGTATATATATATTTATATATGAATGTATACTATATATATATATATATTTATATATGAATGTATACTATATATATATATATATTTATATATGAATGTATACTATATATATATATATTTATATATGAATGTATAATATATATATATATTTATATATGAATGTATAATATATATATATTTATATTTATATATGAATGTATAATATATATATATATTTATATATGAATGTATACTATATATATATATGAGTATATGAAAGGTCTTCCGCTTTTCCATTTTTTATTTCATATATATATATATATATATATATATATATATATATATATATTTACATGTGAATGTATAGTATATATATATTTATATATGAATGTATAATATATATATATATTTATATATGAATGTATAATATATATATTTATATATGAAAGTATAATATATATATATATTTATATATAAATGTATAATATATATATATTTATTGATGAATGTATAATATATATATATATATATATTTATATATGAATGTATAATATATATATATATATATATATATATTCATATATGAATGTATTATATATATATATATATATATGTATATATATAATAACAAAGATGAATGTATAATATATATATATATATATATATATATTTATATATGAATGTATAATAAATATACATATATATAATATATTGAAGATTAATGTATAATATATATATATATATTTATATATGAATGTATAATATATATTTATATATATATATATTAATGTATAATATATATATATATATTAATGTATAATATATATATATATATATTTATGTATGAATGTATAATATATATTTATATATATATGAATGTATAATATATATATATATTAATATATATATACATGAATGTACAATATATATATATATATACATGAATGTACAATATATATATATACATGAATGTATAATATATATACTCATATATATGAGTGTATGATATATATACACATATATATATATACATATATACAGATTTATCATATATATTCATGTATATATATATTGATTGTATAATATATATATGAATATGTATATATATATGTGTGAAGGTATAATATATACATTATTATACATATATATATGAATGTATCATTTATGTATCTATATATATATATATATATGAATGTATAATATATATATATATATTTATGAATGTATGATATATATATATATATATTTATGAATGTATGATATATATATATGTATGTATATGAGTTTATAATATAAATATATATATATATATTTATATACATATCAATGTATATATATATATATATTTATATACATATCAATGTATATATATATATTTATATATATATGAATGTAGAATATATATATTTATATATATATGAATGTAAGTAGTATATAATTATATATATATATGAATGTAGAATGTGTATATATGTATGTAGAATGTGTATATATATATGTATGTAGAATGTATATATATATATGAATGTAGAATGTATATATATATATATGAATGTGTAATATATATATTTATATATATATGAATGTGTAATATATATATTTATATATATATTAATGTGTAATATATATATTTATATATATATATTTAAATGTATAATATATATATTTATATATATATTTAAATGTATAATATATATATTTATATATATATGAATGTATAATATATATTTATATATATATATATGAATGTATAATATATATTTATATATATATATATATATGAATGTATAATATATATATATATATATATATGAATATATAATATATATATATATATATGAATGTATAATATATATATATATGAATATATAATATATATATATATATATGAATGTATTATATATATTTATATATATATATATATATATATATATATATATATATATGAATGCATAATATATATTTATTTATATATATATGAATGTATAATATATATTTATATATATATGAATGTATAATATATATTTATATATATATGTATGTATAATATATATGAATGTATAATATATGTTTATATATATATATATATTAATGTATAATATATATTTATATATATATGAATGTATAATATATATATTTATATGTATATGAATGTATAATATATATATTTATATATATATGAATGTATAATATATATATTTATATATATGAATGTATAATATATATATTTATATATATATATGAATGTATAATATATATATTTATATATATATATGAATGTATAATATATATATTTATATATATATATGAATGTATAATATATATATTTATATATATATATGAATGTACATTATATATATTTATATATATATATGAATGTATAATATATATATTTATATATATATATGAATATTAACTATATATATTTATATATATATATATATATATATGAATGTATAATATATATATATATATATATGAATGTATAATATATATATATATAGATGTATATATATATGAATGTATAATATATATATATATAGATGTATATATATATGAATGTATAATATATATATATATAGATGTATATATATATGAATGTATAATATATATATATATATATAGATGTATATATATATGGAGGTATAATATAGATGTATATATATATATGAATGTATAATATATATATATATATATAGATGTATATATATATATATGAATGTATAATATATATAGAGAGAGATGTTATTTTGGCAGGATGCCTTCATTTAGACAAACATTTGTGTACACCACAGAATTCTGCTTTCGTTTTCCTACACCCTTCTTAATATTTTTAATCTTTTTGATCTGTTTGGTTGATTATCAAACGAGCTACTAAAAGTATCACGAGTACTTTCGATTAGTCGACGAATCATCTTCAGGTCACATTAAAGCTTTTCACTCATCGTTATTTTTTATATCATCTGGATATGATTTGTCAAAGAGCCGAAAGTACTCGTGATATATATCAACTCTAGTAATAACTAGTTTAGTATCGAACACAATTAGATCGTATCGATACCAAACTTATTACTTGGTAAAAATAAAAATGTAATGAGTTAGAATTTGATTACTAGTTCAACCCGAAAAGAAAACATCAGCGTCGTATTAAATTATATGGCGACATAAAAAAAATATTAAATATCATATTCTCGACTAGAGGGCTGAATACATTTTAAGTACAGAGCAAATAGTTACGAATTAAGGATTATGACAAATATTAACACAGATAGGACCATAATATTATTTAGGTCTTAACTTTCAGTTTTCAGGTTCGTGATACGAGATATTTCAGACCTGAAAGAGGCCAGATAAGGCCGAAATGTGATAAAAACATCTTGTATGTCTTAAGTCTTGTTATCATTTAGTAATATTTGTATATACTTGATAGATATCTATAATAATTGATATATATATATATATATATATATATATATATATATATGTATGTATATATATATATCAGTAATAAATGATATTTATATGTATATATATCTATAATAAATCATGTGTATGTATATATATATATATATATATATATATATATATATATATATGTATATATATATATATATATATATATATATATATATATATATACATCGCTAATAAATGATGTATATATATAGTTATTGACAATAAATGATGTATATATATATTTATTGATAATAAATGATGTATATATACCTCGATAATATATGATGTATACATATGTATGTCGATAATAAATTATGTATATACATATATATCGATAATAAATGATGTATATATATATCGATAATAAATAAATATATATATATATATCGATAATAAATAATATATGTATATCTATATATCGATGGAAATTGATGTATATATATCGATAATAAATGATGTATATATATATATATCGATAAGTAATATATATATATCAATAAGTAATGTATATATATATATATATATCAATCATAAATAATGTATATATACATATATATCGATAATAAATGGTATATATATATACATATCGATAATAAATTATATATATATCGATAATAAATAGTATATATATATATATCGATAATAAATGATATATACATATATATAAATAATAAATTATATTTTTATATATATATATATATAATCAATAATGATTTATTTATATAGATGTGTGTGTGAATTATATATATATATATATATATATATATATATATATATATATATATATATATATATATACTAGAGGAATACTTGTCACAGGATTAAATTTAATTCTCGAAACAGAACAACTTATCACCTTTTTCATTACCCTTGTCGAGATTAAAATCAACATATAATTCTACTAGTACTTAATTCTGGAATCATTATATATACAGGGTGAGCAAGGTATTTTCGGACAGATTCCTACTAACACTCAAATAACTTTGAGAAACAGATAATTGTATTTATGTGTGGTATTAATCGCCTATATGCTAGCAACCGTATGCCCTTTCTTTATTGGACAGTATTCTTAGAAATTAGTTAGTGTTGTGAGGGTGCTAATTAAACTTTTTCTCATCTACGTACCATACATAGTAGTGTAAAAGATTGAAATCTACGAGGCGAAATAAAAGGGTAAATGTGATCATGTAAATTTTCCGCTATCTTTTTTGCATCTCGTGCCCCTTGTCTGGTGGTTCCCTTACCCTTTCTAGCGTAAAATGACTGGTGGTTCCCTTACCCTTTCTAGCGTAAAATGACTCTAGCTCATCACAGTAGACTGGTATATGATGTATTTGCGGACATTGTTTATTCAAACAAACTATATTCTTTTGCAATCAACATCATAGATCTTTTAGGATTACTACCAATGGTGTGCTGTATTTGCCATACAAATTCAAATATCCTCATGCTGTCAGTCTGTCTTGACTGTCTATTACGATTTGATAATGATGATATCTTTCCATCTTAACACATTAGCG
>OY744528.1:102756229-102788729 GCA_963556195.1 Sepiola atlantica | reverse complement strand
GTCTCAAATTGTAACTTTATATATATATATAATATGACCCGTAAGGTCATCCATCGAGCTTCGGGTTGATTGTTTGAATAAATAAAAAATAAATAAAAAGTGAGTTTGCAAAGCCAGTTAAATTTTAATAGTAAAAAAATAAAATCATATAGCTCCACTCTCTCTCTCTCTCTCTCTCTCTCTCTCTCTCTCTCTCTCTCTCTCTCTCTCTCTCTCTCTCTCAAGCTACACATGAAATAGTGCTACTACCGGTGATATTCCCTATTGTTTAAAATGGACTATTCCAATCTTTTGTTTTATAGTCAGTTGCATTGCCTTTGGCTGTTAATAAGCAAAAATGATAGACACCATATAAACTAAGGGGAAAGTTGTCAAACAAAATGCAGCGAGATGGCGAAAGTTATAGATAGGAACTTAGTAAAAGATGTGTCATCTAATTAATTAAAAGTTACCCCAAATTAGAACTATTAAAACTCTCAATTTCAAAATTATTTTTTGTTTCATTTTAGGAAATAAACATAAACGCGTATTTCATAATTCATTCCCGCTTCTCAATAAATAAATCGTTTTTCTTTTCTCCTGTTTTTTTTTTTTATCAATAAGAAAGTATTTTATTTGATTGTTTGTTTGTTTATAGAAATCAATATGGTGGCAATTAGAAGATAAACATCGAAACCAACAGGGGTCAAATTTTACGATAGAAATCTGATGTTTTTGGTGATTAAAAAAAAAAAGAAGGAATCAACAAGTAGGTTTGTCTACAAAGAGTAAAGTTCTGGTGGGGTGGGTTTCCGTATCATAGACTGGGTAAACGTTTCTAATAGCGACATAAATTATTTTAAAGGAAATACGGTCGGAAAAATAGTCAAAAATAATATATGTTATTTGGCTACTCGTTTGTGACCTATCTGCGTTTTAAAACATGATATTTAATATTCAATGAAAGTTATAAGTATTTTAATTACTTTAAATATTTGTGGTCGCCATTTTGATTATTTATTTGAAGTCAGGTACGTCACCGAACCGGAGGGCAGCTAGAACTTCTAAAATTTAAACTTGAATTCAGGACATTAAATCAAACGTAGGTTCTTCCGGCCCGGTTACGTACCTTACTCGCAGCCAATATCTACGGATTAAATAAAATTTCTTCTAACTTATATTCAATATTACTTTTTTAATGCAGATATGTAACAAATGAGTATTTATTTACTCCTCTCCATGAGGTTAGGCACAAGGCCAGTTTTATCTTACTCCCACAAGTAAGATGTGACCCAAGGTCGGGTCGGGAAAGTGGGGTTTGAAAAGCCAGCGCCCGAGAGGTTAGCACTCTGGCCATTAAAAATTGCCTGGGCAGCCCCGTCGGCATTCCCCGGTAGGGGCGCCTCAGGCAGTAAGCAATAAACTTACTCCTCCCCAAAGAGGCGAGGCAAAGCCTGCGAGGGTGGACCTCCTAGAACTGCACAGGACAGACCCACAGACCGGCGTAAATCAAGCCCCGAAGGCCAAGACAATACCAATCTATGGGGTGCAGTATCCATCGGAACAGATACTACACTATGATCCCGGCCAAAAGGCTTTTTGACTAATCATTTTTTTAAATAATTTATATCGCTATTAGTAAAGTGTTCCATAGATTGGATACCTGACAATGAACCCTTGACATCGGCACTATCTGTAACATGAGATTCTAAAGAAACAACAAATCCGTTTATATTTAAAACGCAGAAAGAATACAATTCATATACAACACTGCGCCTTGTGTCGACACTTTTGCGCCCTCGTCAGTAACGGAATCAGCGAAAAACCCTGGACATGTAGCAACGGAGGGCCGCAACAGTTCAAAATATGCCGATTTGTATTCCAACCGATCGCTATGGAGACGAGTGGAGTGATTGGCCCCGCCACGCAGGACTTCCTCTACAATATTTGTCTATTAATAACGCGCCACACTCGGTGGGGGGTCGTGTATTTGGCTTCACGAACGCCTCTCTGTCGCCGTTATTTGATGAAACGGCTTGCGCCTGCTCTCGGCCTTCCAGCCAGCAGGACATCTGATGAAACTGCCTGATGTTCCGAATATAGGCTTTTTAAATTTAGCGGTTGAAGAAGATTCTCATGAACTTTTAAGTTTAACTCCTATTCAATCTTAAAAACATAATGCACATTATTGTACTCAAAAACATAACCAAAAGAATTAAAACAATTAAAATGGATTTTTTAAGACGTTACTTAATTCCAAAACCAACGAATATTTTAATATGTATTTTTTTTATTATTAGAATATACAAGAAAAATCATTAGGGACACAAACGTTGATTAACTCAGATTTATTATAATAATAGGTTCGCTTCCACTCGCAGAGCCGAATTTTCCTAGAGACTGACATAGACTGAAGCCTAGGGCGCCTAAAGTTTAGAGTCGACTTATAGTTGAATAAACTGAAATGATATTAATATTTAATAAGCTAAAAACTTGAATGTAAACTTTTTCCATTTCTTTTAGAATGTTAATCTTCGACTAAATGGTAAATATCTTAGAATGTCAATATGAGAACAGACAAATATAACTTGTACTCGTATGAACGAAAAGAATTCTGGCAGCATTTTGAAAGCCACACCCAACCCACAATTACATACGATGACAAAAGCATAAGAATTCGTATAAATAAGCGTATATATATATATAGAGAGAGAGATAGAAGAAAAAAGAGTGATAAATATGATACGATTGTCCAGACTTATTTCAAAGATCGAAATCTTATCATCAGAGGAGAAATACAGATGGATAAGTTGGCTTTCGAAAAAACCAAAGTTCAAATAATTGAAAAATATGAAAATTATTATTAAAAATTATTAAAATAATTTTTGTTAAAAAAACGTATTGAATGAAAAGAAAAGTTCCGTGAAAAAGATAGGCAAATTGTCCGAGTGGTAAATTTCCGTTGAAAAGGAGTCCGGTGAATTGTAGAGTGTGAAGAAAAACTCTTTGCGAGGGAGCAGATTGGAGAAAGTGCTCAAAATATAGGTAAGTCCAGACGCACTTAAAGGGGGTTGAGAAGAGGAAAACAGGCCATTTTTTTGATGTACTATATATATATATATATATATATATATATATATATATATATATATATATATATATATATATATATATATATTTAATATAGGAAATATTGAAATGATGAAAAAAATAAAATGGGATAAGCACGGAATATAATGATCTGAGCTTTAATCCATGGATTTTTAAATAATTACTCTTCTCTTGGCCTTTTGGCTAAGATCAAAGTGTAGTATCTGTTCCGATGGATACTGCACCCCATAGACTGATATTGTCTTGGCCTTCGGGGCTTGATTTACGCCGGTCTATGGGTCTGTCCTGTGCAGTTCTAGGAGGTCCACCCTCCCAGCCTTCGCCTCCCCTCTTTGGGAACGAGTAAGTTTATTGCTTACTGCCTGAGGCGCCCCTACCGGGGAATGCCGACGGGGCTGCCCAGGCAATTTTTAATGGGCAAAGTGCTCACCTCTCGGGCGCTGGCTTTTCAAACCCCACTTTCCCGACCCGACCTTGGGTCACATCTTACTTGTGGGAGTAAGATAAAACTGGCCTTGTGCCTAACCCCTGGAGATGAGTAAATAAATACTCTTCTCCCCAAAAGAAAGAAAAACAATACAATTACTAATTATTGGTAAGCAGAGAGAGAGAGAGAGAGAGAGAGAGAGAGAGAGAGAGACAGACAGACAGAGAGAGAGAGACAGACAGACAGACAGAGAGAGAGAGAGAAAGACGTTGCGTTTGTACCATTTGACTGAACGTTCAAATTGCAGTCGCTTGCACAGTTTCCAGTGAACTACCTTACCAACCTAGCCATGTCTACTGAAGGAGCGGGCAGCTTTCTGCGTTTACTAATAGTATGGTTTACCGTTTTATCTCTTTGTCTACACAGATTCTACATTTGTTTTCCTGAGTCTTGGCTTTCTTGGCTTTTATAGAGTTTGTTTTATTTTTTTTAATCACATTTTTATTCATGAATTTCAATAGAAATCCTGTTTCTCTTTTGAAGTATCCTTTTCACAACCACGTTTCTCATGCGCACTTTCTTTAATTATTATTTTTATAGAAGTCAATTACAGTTGTCAGTTTTGTATTCTACAGATACATAAGGACAGCAATATTTTGATGTTAATATTTACAGTACTGGTGTGTTAGTTCATGAGAATAAATTTGATCATTTATATCTTTATGGACGTCGCTCCAGACAAAGCATGAAGCCACTCGATGTAAGGAGCTAAAAGGAACGAAAGATTACTAAGTTGCATGATAACAAAAAGAGAGAGGAAGGTTAAATCACTTGAAAACAAGGTAGTCTTCTTTTAACTAAGGGTAATAAATTCAAAAGGCAAAATAACCTAACCTAAAGACAAAACATCAACATGTTAATGATGGACTCCGTCATCCACGCCGGAAATACCTCCACCGATACACATCCATGCGCAGCGTGGCACTTGAGAATACGCCGACATTTAGCGAGTGCTGGTGGAGAAGTCTCTCAAGGAGCTTTCCACAAGTTCAGTCTCTTGATACTATCAACCGAGAAAGTGCCGACCAGAAAACCACTATGACCTCGCCCTCTACCAAGATTAGTTGGTTCATTTTCTGTCTCTCTTCGTTTATATATTGTTGCTAGTAAATTATGCATTTATATAGAAGTGTAAATATGTACA
This sequence comes from Sepiola atlantica, assembly GCA_963556195.1. Lineage (NCBI taxonomy): Eukaryota > Metazoa > Mollusca > Cephalopoda > Sepiida > Sepiolidae > Sepiola > Sepiola atlantica. The sequence goes on along the minus strand of OY744528.1, from coordinate 102,784,008 downwards.
CGTACATACGCATATATGCATTGAAGAGAATGCACCGAAGGAACGTAGAATGCACGTTAGACATATAAAAATTTACGAATAGTGTGGGTTGCACTAATAAGAATGTGTTTTGAATTTCGAAAATGTTAGGCTTTCCACGGATGTTGGCTACATAGATTTTGACTCCGTTGTTTTTATTATTCCTCCTACGCTAATCACTGAAAAAAAGTAGTAGCAGTAGTAGCAGTAGTAGTAGTAGTAGTAGTAGTAGTAGTAATTATTCACTCGCTCTGAGTTAAATCACGTCTCCCCATATTTTTAGTACTCTCCGCTTTTTTTGGTAACTCTTGCAAATCATTTTGCATTATCGCAATAGCCGTTTACGTTTACTTTCTTCCGCTGACAACGACCGTTGGTCTTCTCTAGAATTGGAATGGCGATAAGCCACGTCAACCTTCCAGTACTTTCCGCACACTTCCGGTAGAGGTCTGATTGGTGCTCTCGCTCTCTCTCTCTCTCTCTCTCTCTCTCTCTCTCTCTCTCTCTCTCTCTCGTCAGTCTTTCCATCCGAATTGATCTTTAACGACCACTTTGCGTAGAATTAGCTTATGCCCGTGCCTATCACATATGTGTGCGCAATTTTTGTGTGTGTAAGGGGGGGGGGCAGATTATTGGATTTCTGGCAGTTTCAGTACCCTTTGACTCATGTAATGGTCTTTCCATATTTCTTGTTCTATTTCAATTCTAAACTTACCTGTCGTTGGTCGACGTCATCTGGTTATGATAGTTTGTTTCCACACTCGATGATTTTCCTGAATATTTCAGCTCTTTTCATCAATGCCGTACGTTGTATGATGTCCAACCTTCATTTGACACTAATTTGTCCTAGTAATTTTTCTGAGGTTTTGAGAACTGTTCCTAGTGCTCCTACAATTATTGGTATTACAGTAACTTTCTTTGTGTTCTATATTCCTCTCAGCGTTCTAGCAAGTTCTATGTATTTTTTAAAGTTTTTCTGCCTCTTTGATCTTCACATTGTGAACTGCTGGGACGGTGAAATGTACGATTTGAGAGGGTTTTTTCTTTGCTTAGAACTGTTTATCCGTTGGTACATACACGTCCTAGGAGATTTTAGCATTTCAGTTTTCTATTACTGTCTCCGGTTCATTTGTCTACCATGTTAAAAGGGTAGACATTTGCATAGTTCCCAGTTAAGTGCTATACTATGCAATCGTGTCTATTTTTTTGTATTCTATTTGTACTAGTTTACTGCATTCGCTTATGGTGTGATTAACCGTTTAGTCTCTTTGTCCACATAGTCTACATTTACTATTTTCATGGACTTTGTCTATTTTGGCTTTGATATAGTTCGTTCAGATCGCGTTGTTTTGTTTTTTTGTTTTTTTGCGACTGTCAGTCCGTGTCTGTTCAAGTAGCCATGCTCATGCGTATTCGTGTCTCTCTTCTTAGGCCAGTCTTTCATGTAGCTGATTCTCTTTCAATTTTTCTTTTCTTGTCTTTTTGCTTCCAGTTTCACTGCTTTTTGCATTGTTCATTTTGGCAGTGCTTCAGTCTTTCTGTGCTTTGAGGTATGTATTTTTCTATGTCATTTTCATCGTATCATCCATGCAGTCTTCCCTACTTCTCAATTCCCTTCCTCCGGCCCTCTTTACATAGAATAAGTCAGTGTCATCCTTCTGGTGCAATGCACTGTGCATAGTCAGTAGTTTCCTAGTTTTCCTTTTTTTTTAGCCAATGAAGGGTTGAGAATATCTTACTAGGCTTACTATGGTTTCATTATATAATTTAGTTTCTAAGAGTTTTTTTTTCGTGTATGTTCTTCCAATCTTCTCTTTCATTTACTGTGATTTGATGCCGTCCGTTTCAAAAATTCTCATATATTTTGGTATCAGTTTTGCCAAGTGTACTCATCTCTTTTCGGTGGAAGACAAAAATGTGATATGCATGAACTTTCTAACCATATCCCTAAGAATTAGCTTTTTATTCAATATAAATTCTATAAATAATTATTTGCATTTTTTGTTACGTATTGTTTTTTTTCTATTTAACCCTTAAATGCTTTATTTTGTATTTTTGGTAAAAAAAAATATCATCGAAGATATTGATTGCATATTAAGCGGGTGTGTTGATGCAACATCATACTAATACCTGCTCACATTTGCCAACAGGCTCGTTGTAGATGTGAAACAAATTGCAGTTTGACACATTTTCGTTGAATATTATATTAAATAGACATTTTGTTAGAATGTGTCATATTTGAAACAAAAAGCATTTAAGGATTGAAATTTTTTTACAATTCCAAATTAAGAACACCCAAATGTCGGTAAAATAAAATAAAAAAGAGAAAACGAATATTTAGTATTTTCCAGCATTTTTTTTTTTTTGAAATTGTAGATTTTTTAAAAAGTATATTCGTCAAAGTCATTAAGAGCAAAATCCAAACTTCTTTTGAAGCATTTAAACTGTCATTTCTGGCCAGAATTAACGTTTACAGACTCAACTAAAGTATTATATTTCATTGGTGCTGATTTAGCAACGAGAATAAGTATTATTTTATGGAAATAAAAAACCCAAATTGCAATTGAAATAAATGTATAATTCCCGGAAAAGTATATACACTTAAATCCATGACTACAAAAACTCCCTTCTTCGTGATTTGTGCTGATGGCGATAGAAGCTTTGAGTATCGAAAATAAACGATTGGGTTTCACGCACTTAAAACAATGACTATTTTCTGAGAAAGACAAAAAACAATGCGATATGAAAATTTTAAAAATTGTTTAAGTGTATTAGGTTATATAATAAGGAATTTTGCTTCATTATTGATTAAGACTATGAATCAAATTTAATGCAAATCTGATATATTTGACTTTTGAAGGGGGGGGCATATTATGCGTCCTGAAATCAATTTAAAATACCCCATAAAACGTAAATTTGAGGAATATTTATTAATTAATTCTTAATACCTATTGCTAAAATTTCACAAAAATCGTATGTGAATTTTTATTTTTATTATTTTACCTCCTTTTAATAAACTAAATTAAACAAAATATAGCCAACATTTGGACCCCTTCCACCTAGCAGCTGTGTTCTAAAATTCATAATGATCGCTTAATGAGTTTATGAGGAAAACGTGTACATACAAATATATAAACATAGCAAAACTTCATAATTTGGCAATACTAGGTACTGTGTGTTATCTCTCCTGATAGGGATATACATGTGGCTGAGGACCGTATAGGAATGTTATATTCTTTAGAAACTTCCTCGTTCCGTGGAAGCAAGATACCCGCCCATGGCGTATTCTTCAGACATAAATGAAAAATGTGTGCATATAATCAGTTGTCCGAGTTGGATAATTTATTTTTTTAAATAGACTGTATCGAAGTATGTTATTATAGCGTTAATAACATGGACACCAATAACAAATCAAAATTGTCTAGTAAGAATCAATGTTATAAAATATCAAAAGATAACTTTACACACACACACAAACGCACACACACACACATATATATATATATATATATATATATATATATATATATATATATATATATATATATATATATATATATATATATATATAGATATATATATATATATTTGGTTTTATCCACATATGTATACGTTTCATCCTTATGGTAATCGTCAGCGTAGAGAAGAATTATTCACAGCGGTTGGCCGAGTTATATTTAAAACTCAAATTCCAACGTCCTTGCCCACACGGCCGTTGCATCAAACTCGGTATATCAGCGAGAGATTAATCCTACTTAAAGGCAGCTGACGTAAAGAGTTCAGCTTTTAAAAGAAATATTGCACTATATATATATATATATATATATATATATATATATATGTATATATTATTGTTAAATAACACGGAGTTGTTTTTGCTTAATAAAACTTCTTTTTTTTTTTTTCGGAATAGTCCATTTAGTATTTCGGTCAAATTGGTGTATGTAAGTTACGTAGGTGTCTTGGTCCATTTTTCTTTCCTTTTTCGTGAGTACTTTCGATTTGATTCGTCAAATCATCTTCAGGCGGTGTTAGTCTTGGTGTCATTATAAATATGTCTTTACTGTTGAGTTTTTTTTAAAACATTTAGTAATTTACAACTTTTAAAGGAGCGTTGATAATGTTGAGATGTTACATGCAAACGTGATTACGTTCTAAGAGCGTGCAAGATTACAAAAGTATGATTGCTTAACGGCTAAGAATTTTATTACATTCTAAGCGCGTGCAAGATTCAAAAGTATGATTGCTTAACAGCTAAGAATTTGGTAACGTAAATTACTATGCTAGACACTTTAAAATGTTGTGACTAGTTTCGTAATTCACATTATTGATTGTGGAATGTTTAGTTTTTATGTAGAGGGCTTCAATAATTTTTAATCTTTTGATTTTGTTATCGTGGTGCATTATTTTAGTATTGTTAACTAGGGTGTGTCTATATTGAGAAGAGGGAAAGTCATGTTTTTTTAGGTATTAGTAAATAGAGCTAGTGTTGGAGAAATGTAAGGTTAATCTTCGGGAAAGTATTGTGGTTGTAAAACCGATGTAAAAATTAGTTTTATTATTATTGTCGCAGATACATTCTGCCATGAGGCATTGAAACTGATATCTAACTTTGGTTCATCCTAATGTATTTTGGGTCTGAGAAGTGTTATTTTTAACTACATAGTTTAATGTTTTCATTTTTTATAATAAATGATGAATCTCGTTTTATTATTAGAGTTGGTGGGAGATATGTAGCGAGGTATTATATTTTTCATCCAATTTAAAGTTCGAGTGTATTTACTAAGATACACTAATTTGACCGAAATATTAAATGGACTATTCGGAAAATTGGAAAAATAAATAAAGTCTTATCAAGCTAAAACACTTTGTGTTATTGAATGTTTTCCTAAATGAGAATATGCTGAGTATATAAACACAACACACACACACACACACACACACACACACACATATATATATATATATATATATATATATATATATATATATATATATATATATATATATATATATATATATTATTCGCTAGGGGATAATACTGTAGCGTTTGACATGACGTTTTCCACTGAGCTAATGCGCAAAATTCCTCTCTAAAATATATTGAATCCTTTAAGCTTACCGATATTGTACATAAAAGCTGTATATTTCCCCTTCATTCGTTCGGAAAATGTGTTGAACTTTCACGGTTGATGATGCCTAAAGATCTTTGAGGTTTCTAACCACACTGATGAGGCTTTAAAAGATGTAACACTTGTGCGTGAATAATAATAATAATAATAATAATAATAATAATAATAATAATAATAATAATAATAATAATAATAATAATAATAATAATAATAATAATGATATTAATAACATATATATATATATATATATATATATATATATATATATATATATATATATATATGGTGTACTTAGTAAATATTAGTTCGTCGAAACATATTTACTTAGAAAAGACATTCAGCGTCTATTAAACTTGTTAACTATTCTTTCTAAAGTTCTAAAAACCATTCATAAGGCAAAAATCAAGATCTCAGCTCTCTCTCTCTCTCCCACACCATTCTTTCTTTCTATCTATCCCTTCTCTCTCTCTTTCTCGCTCTCTCTCTCACTCTCTTTCTCTCTCTCTCTCTTTATTTATATATCTTTCTATCTGTATCAATCTCAATTTTATATATATATATATATATATATATATATATATATATATGATATACCAACTCCGAGATACTCTAAAAGCAATCCATAATCCGTGACACTCCATATCTTATCATTTGTGAAAATATTTACTATTTCTCTTGTTGTTATTTTTTTTTTATTTCTTACGAATATTTGCCGACAAAAAAGAGTACATTTAGGTCGAAATCTTCATGGAAATTGTATACTTTAATTTTCTCCAGAAGTAAAATGTTCCGGCTTCTCTTGTGTTTTTGCCACCTTCACTTGTAAATCTCCTTTTATATAATTTAAGCATATATATATATATATATATATATATATATATATATATATATATATATATATAACTTGTCTAATAAAAAGTCAATTAAATTCCCCCAACAGAACAGATTTACATTACTTTTATGCCCCCTTACGAATACTAAAATCAAAATTTATGTTACTAAACTTTATGTTTAGAATCCTTATTCCAATTTTGATCCAAATCCATTACGTAATTGTGATTCTAGAAAATGTCTAAAATTTAAGTTAAGACTTCTTAGGAAGAAATTTAAATTCAAGAAAAATTTCTTAACAGGTGTCTAATGACTATGAACCAAATTCAATGCCAATTTGAAATATTAGAATTTTCTAGTGGGGTGTTGTCCCCCTATTAGGGCTCTTTAAAACCTTTTAAAATACTTGAAGGAAACTGAAATTTGAGGAATATTTAGTAATTGCTCTCTAATACATTAAGAAAAAAAATGAATTGAAGGTATCTGACTTTTCACCCCCTTTGCATAAAACTAAATTAAACGAAATACAGTCCACATTACGACCCTTTACGCATAGCTGTGTTCCAAAATTCATAATGATCGGTTAATTAGCTTAGCGATGAATCCTATACATAACAAATACACATATCTAACTTTTTATATATGTATAAACAAATAAATAAAATCTATCTATTTATTACTCTCTCTCTCTCTCTCTCTCTTCCCTTTCTCTCTCTCTCTCTCTCTCTCTCTCTCTCTCTCTCTGTGTCTCTCTCCCTTTCTCTCTCTCTCTCTCCCCCCCTCTCTCTCTCTCTCTTCCTCTCTCTCTCTCTCTTCCCCCCTCTCTCTCTCTCTCTCTCTCTCTATATATATATATATATATATAATCATTGCGAGATCCAACACGATTTGTTGTTGTTGATCACTCTTCGCCGCTTGCTGTGAATACTCGCTGACTTGGTATTTACAAAGTTAAATTCCTTCTAAATTCCAAGTTAATTTCTGGTGGCCAACTGGTTAGTTCTCTTGACTGCGAATCAGTGGCGATTTGTGATCGGAGTTCGCGCCCGTTGACCGTTGAGAATTAGCTTCTTGCACTGAAGATTGCGTTAGTATGAAACATCGATGTCTGTAGGTAATAAATAATTAATATTTATATATATATATATATATATATATATATATATATATATATATATATAATAGATTCTTGAGATCTTTATCACCTAAAACCAATACTTGCATATTCTTACCCCACAACACATACACACAGTCATGATTACATTTCTAACTATTGTATACTAGCGTACAATTATGCTTAGCCCGCGTTCGCATTCGCTACATTACTTTTATATATTCATATAAAATCATTTTTTTTTCATAAGTAAATTACAATTTCTGATGACCGAAAGAAAAAACAACACTAACTGTTGAATTTTTATTACAGAGTGAAAGTTTCTTTCCGAATTCATTTCAGGCGGTAGAGTAAGTCTTAGGTGGTCGTCTAATTAACTCATTTTTGCGGGACGAGGTAGGAATACATATATATTTTTAAAAGGGCTTTTAGTCGTTTATAAACGGAGAGTAATATATATATATATATATATATATATATATATATATATATATATATATATATATATATATATATATTTGTTTTATTTCATTTTACTTCACCCGAGGTTCGCAGAAATCAACGTGCTTCTAGCTGGGGCTAACACTTGATCTCTATATGAGATACATAGATATTCGAATATTCTATTAAAGTTCTCTTTTATCTCTCAAACGTTGAATTAGTAAAGACGTTAAAGATATATTTTTTTATCTTCCCAATTGACTAGTTGATTATGTTATAGTATATCTTTCTTTTGGTTTCTTCGTCGAACCGGATTCCAGGACAAAACATCATCTGGTCTGGTGGAGTATTAAGCTAAGTGTTGTCACTTGAGGTAACATTACTTGGAGAATGTGCCCTATTGCTTGTGCGACCAATGTCAAGGAGATCATATTTGGGATTCGAATACTATGTTATGTTGAATATTTGGCCAGGGTTTACTTTAAGGTTGAAGTATCCTAATGTCATGTTGTCCTGACAAACCCTTGTACAGAGAGGCCGAAGACACTCGAGAGTGGTATTTTGTAGGTAATTCATACTAGGTAATTCAAAGTAAATAATTCAAACGACGATGGTGTCTAGTAGGTATTGATTTACTCCTCTCCAGGAGTTAGGCACAAGGCCAGTTTTTATCTTACTCCCACAAGTAAGATGTGCCCCAAGGTCGGGTCGGGAAAGTGGGGTTTAAAAATTGCCTGGGTAGCCCCGTCGGCATTCCCCGGTAGGGGCGCCTCAGGCAGTAAGCAATAAACTTACTCCTCCCCAAAGAGGGGAGGCGAAGCCTGGGAGGGTGGACCTTCTAGAACTGCACAGAACAGACCCACAGACCGGCGTAAATCAAGCCCCGAAGGCCAAGACAATACCAGTCTCTGGGGGGGCAGTATCCATCGGAACAGATACTACACTTTGATCTTAGCCATGAACATGTGTATATATATATACATATGTGTGTGTGTGAATAAATATATATATATATTCTCTTTTGTTTAATTTTACTTCAGTTGAAGTTCTCAGAAAATAATAGGGCCCTTTCTTCGGCTAACACTTGATCTCTATGTGAGATGAATAGATATTCGAGTGTTCCATTAAAGTGCTCTTTTATCTCGCAAACGTTCAGTTCGTAACGAAGTTAAAAACATTAAGTTTCCTCTCTCTAATTGACCAGTTGATTATGTTATTGTATATATTTCTTCTGTGCTCTTGGTCTTACCGGATTCCAGGACAAGAATTAACGTGGTCTGGTTTAGTATTTAGTGCTGTTACTTGAAACAAAATCACTAGGACAAGGTGCACTCTTCCTCGTATAGGCGTGTAGCCAAACTGAGGAGATCTTATTTGGGCTTTGAATACTATGTTATTTTGAATATCTATTCAGGGTTTACTTGTAGGCTGAATTATCCTCATGTCAGGTTTTCTTGACAAACCCTTTTACAAAAAGACCGACGACACTCGATGATGGTGTCTAGTAGATAATTCAAACTCTCCCAATATATATATATGTGTGTGTGTCTGTGTGAATATATATATATATATTTTTTGTGTGTGTGTGAATAAATATATATATATATGTGTGTGTGTGTGAATAAATATATATATATATATATATATATATATATATATATATATATATATATTTAGAAGACTTCCAGAGGTATTTCCGGCAGTGGATGGATCGGTGGGCTAAGTTTGTGCAAACACAAGGGGCCTATGTTGAAGGAAATTAGGGTACCAACTCCGCCACGAATTTGAAATATTTTTCTGGCCTAAGGTCGGATACGTTTTAGACAGGCCTCGTATATATATTCACACACACACACACAAATCGTTTTAAATCGGATATTTTTTAGAGAAGCCTCATATATATATATATATATATATAAAGAGAGAGAGAGAGAGAGAGAGAGTGTAAGATAATAATTAAAGATATAAATAATATATTTAACCAGTAGGCTATCAGAATAATAACAAAGCTCAATATAGGGTATAGAGCAATAATATTAATTGAATGACATAATAATATTAGAAATTAATCAGATTGCATTAAAGTTCAAAAACAAGGAGCTGAAAATTGATACAGAAAATATTTATATCTTCTTATAAAATTTTATGTGGATACATGAAATAGTAATAATTATATATATATATATATATATATATATATATATATATATATATATATATATATATATATATATAGGAGGTTGAGAGAAATAAATTTAGTACATAATTTATATAAGTCCGAAGAATTCAAACACAACGAATATTTGGCGTACGCTCGTTTCTAAAACGATTTGGTATATTTTTATTTTCTATTAGACTTTAAATGATTTCAAAATGTCTTCATAGCATTACATATATTAGTTAAGCAAGAAAAACATTACATTTTAGTATCATATAAAAGACACATATCTCCAGTCAACATAGGAAACAGAACCTCTTATGTTATTTTATGCCATTCTATTGGTAAGTTCAATAATGATAATAGTGAACAATAGTCCTACAACTTCCCTACTATAATCCATACACATTTTTATTTATTAGATCTTTTGTGGAAAGCATGAATGAAAGATATTTTTTAATGTTTGAAAATAAATGTTCGAATTTAAAATAAAAATGGATTGGTATTTCTGTACAAATTATTTTGCAAACTCCACAATTTTATTAATTGAAAAAAAAAGAAGACAAAAAACAGAACTGATGGATTCCTTAAAATTACAACTGATCCAGAAATTTCAACATTTCACCGTCTTACATGAGACAATCGGCAGATGACGCTTCTACGGTGATGAAACCTGGTGTAATGGTGGGGCCTGTGTTGGGCTGTGACTTTAAGAAAACATAAGCATGTTAAGTGTAATTATTGGTTGTAAGTAAAGTAATAAGTGGTCAGACATCTTGTTATTCCAGGAAGTAATGTACCGAACCTAAAGAGACTAAGATGTATGACATTTTGAATTTTGTTTATCTTAATCCCTTCTGATCCGGTCTGGTATCTTACTTCCTGAACTAACAAGATGTCAGACTCCTTATTACTCTACTCACATCCAATAATTATCGTAGCTTTACATGCTTATATTTTCTATTAAATATTAAACAAAAAATTTTATGCAAATACGTCACAAATGAGTAGGTTTTTTTTGTTGTTGTTTTTTTTTTTTTACTAAAGAGTCACCATTTATCAAAGCCAGGAGACCACTCGAGGATAAGCGTTAATGAGTTTGTCAGGTGGGCGGTAAGAAAACATGATGATGGATAACGATGGGGGAAATTTGGCAGCATTTGATTATTTAAGAGGACGGCTCAACAAGAATACGTTTACATTGAACTTGAAAACAACTATGTTATAGTCAGCTGGGAAGCAGTCCCGCGGTATTGTGTTCCATAGACGGGTAGTTCTAGCAAAGAAAATCTTTTCATGGAGGTTCCGTTTAGTTTTAGGTACACAGAAGGAGAAAGGGAAATTATTGACAGTGGTTGTAGCTAGACGAGTTTTTGTTGTGATTTTTTTACAGGGGGGCGGGACCAGCAATCTGAGCTCAGGTAAACCGAAATAAATGTGTGACTTTTTTAATGTGTGACTTTTCAAACTATCTTATTCACGTAACCGCGTGCTACACACAACGGCATATCAACATTTACCGTCTATAACATTAAGACGAATTTCAACTTGACTGCGATAAATATGTCTCAGTCGGGTAGGATTATACGAAAAAAGAAGAGAAGAAAAAATATGCTTATACTTTTGACAAAGATGTTTATCATCGAAAGTACTCAAGTTTTTTTTAAAAGTGTTTAAGGTAAATAAATAATTTATTTTAAAAAACAAATAATTTGCGTTGTCCAAGTTTTCAAAATATTTTTGAAAAATATTCTCCTTATTATTTCCATTCCAGGAACGTTTCAATGTCTGACTTTTCAAACTACAAAATAAATAATTTTTGACTATTTTCCCAACTGTATTTACTTAAAAATAATTCCTGTCGTTTACCCGAATGATGTATACGCGCATGTCTTCGCGTTTGTTTTCTTTTTGCTGGTGATTGTTATAAATTGTAAGGCGTCGGCTGTGCCTCTAATGGTTTTAAAGAATTAAGATCCCTAGAATAGTTTTGCCTTCTCAATTATTGCTCGCGCTAGTGCGTAAACACGTACACCCTCCCCACCACATGGCACACAAACGCACACAAACACGCGAGCAGGCGCACACACAACCAAAATGTGTTATCCATTAAAAAAAAAAACGCCCACTTATAGAGGCAGTCATACCCACCCCTTAAAGCAAACAGACACATGCTGTATCTAATAGCAGGATTCTCCAATTCTCCGTAGGTTTGTCGCTAACCTGTCGCTAGAATAACAAAAGATCACAGAAAAAGTTCCTGAATAGTTTTGAAATAACAACCCCCTCCACGCCCTCACTCGACTTGTTTTTCATTCAGCTTATTACAGTCGATCAATGAAATCATCCATCAGTTTGTGAAAAAGCTTACATACATACACACACGTATATATATATATATATATATATATATATATATATATATATATATATATATATATATATATATATAAATAAATGTTAATTATTTATTACCTACAGACATCGATGTTTCATGCTTACGCAATTATCAGTGTAGGAAGCTAATTCTCGACGGGCGCGAACTCCGATCACAAATTGCCACTGATTCGTAGTCAAGAGACTTACCAGTTGGCCACCAGAAATTAACTTGTAGTTTAGGAGGAATTTAACTTTGTAAATACCAAGTCGGCGAGTATTCACAGCAAGCGGCGAAGAGTGATCAACAACAACAAATCGAGGTTGGATCTCGCAATAAAGCCAGTAGTACTAACTGTTAGTAAATATTATTAAGTATTTATTACTAACAGACAGACATTGACGTTTCATGCTTACGCAATATTCAGTGCAGGAAACAAATTCCCGACGGTCGATGAGCGCGAACAAATCGCCACTGATTCGCAGTCTAAGGACTTACCAGTTGGCCATCAGAAATTAGCTTGGAATTTAGGAGGAATTTAACTTTGTAAATACGAATATATATTTATATATATATATATATATATATATATATATATATATATATATATATATATTTATATATATATATATATATATATATATATATATATATATATATATATATATATATATATATATTAGTTTAAAGGTTATTTTGTATTTCCTTGTTTGAACACTTCATAAGTTGATAAACTTGTAAACTGTGCAAATTTTATCTATTTCATAACTTCATTATCCGTATATATATATATATATATATATATATATATATATATATATATATATATATATATATATATTCGTTTTGGGACCACCATTCACCACTTGGATTATTTTTAATCAACCACTTTGATATATTTCCTGGAGCTATTTTAAACTTTTTGACTTGGATGAACTGTATAGGTTTACAAAAAAGTATGTTTTGGGCCGATATATTTTATGTTTTATATACCTTTATGCATTTTTATATATACTTTTTTATATATTTTCAAAGTTCAATTTGTATTACTTGCAGTAATGTCATTGCGGTAATGGTCCTCTGAAGAGAAGATTTTCTTTGAAAACTCATGAGTTAAGGACTTTAAAGAACTTTGCTTCAATATTGAACTATAATAAAATTTGATTCACACCTTATTCTATTCTTTCACTTCATCTATTTCTATTAATGCTCTATCCAGTATATTGAGCTTTATTTTCATCCGGATGGTCACTAATTAAAGATATTAGTTGCCTCTTATATCTTTTGTTGTATTAACTTCATATATATATATATATATATATATATATATATATATATATATATATATATATATATATATATATATGAGAACTTGTAAAGAAGGGGGCGTTGTCCCTATCTTAGGTTTCAGACACGAAATAAAATAACAAAACTTCTTTATAATAACAACAAAAATGGGTTATTCAAAAAGGTTACCTATACCGTTTGGTATAGGTGGAAGACGGTTGTACAGTGTACGGGAGACGGAATCCATGCGCCCTGCAGGCTGATTGGTCAGTGTATGACCAGCTCACTCAATGGGGACATTTTTCGGAGGGAGAAAATAGGTCTATGTTTATGACCGCTACAAACCAAGCTTTTAGCAGTCAGTTATACACGTAAAAATACATCTATATGAATTAAATTTATATAGAGCGAAATGATTTCCGAAGTTATCGAAATTCTATTACAAAAATTGAATTGAAAAAAGAACACGCTTAATACTTAGAATGAAATAGATCTTATACATATATATTTATTTCAAAATTTAGTATTGTATTATTTTATAATAATTTATACCTACACCAAGTTTAGTTAACAATTATTTTAAAAATTCTACATAATAAACATAAGGTCCAGGTAGTCTACCATGAAAAAAACAAATTCTTACTTCAGATGTAAACACAAAAAGTTCGCTAGATTGAGAATTAAGCAGAATCCAAAGTTCATTCGTCCATCACTAAAAAAAAGAATTTAAACCGTATGACATGGTTTGGGTATAGATTATTATAAAATGATATAATAAATTTTGAAATGATATATATATATATATATATATATATATATATATATATATATATATATATTATACATTTAAATAAAATAAGTGGAGCCATCTTGAATAAAGGGCAATATCACAAGTAAAAAGTAAGAAGAGGGAAAGAAAAATGTTTGTTCAAGTATAATTATCGAATAAAACAATTAAGAAGTTTCGTTACGAATAAAAGTGGAAATATATATATATATATCATTTCAACATTTATTATTGTATCCTTTTTGTGTTTACATCTCGGCTCTGACGAAAAGAATCTGTTGTTGTTTTTATAGTAAACTACCTGATTTTTTCTTTACTATTACTTTACTATTTTTTCAAACAATTGTAAACCGCATGACTTGAGTTTGGTTTACATTATTATAAAATAATACAAAAACACATTTTTAAATAAATATATATGTCTAACCTCTATTTAATTCTAAGAATTGAGCCTGTTTTTTTTTTTTGTAATTGAATTTCGATCGCTTCGGGAATCATTTTGCTGTATATGAATTTAATTTATATAGATGTATGTTTTTTCGTGTATAAATGACTGCTACACGCTTAGTTTTGATTATATATATATATATATATATATATATATATATATATATATATATATATATTGAAAGTGGAAAGCCAAAAACTATGTTATTTATGTATTCATCAACGTTTCGTCTTTATTTAAAGACTTCATCAAGATGAAGTAAATATATATATATATATATATGTGTGAATAAACCTGGGGGTAAAATGATCCGACGTAATGGAAAATGAAAGCCAAACAACTATGTTATTTATGTATTCATCAATGTTTCGTCTTTATCGAAAGACTTCCTCAGGGTGAAGAAAAAAAATTAGAAAAATCATACAGAATATTGACTTTGAATTGCCAGAAAGTGTCCAGGCTTGAGCATGGCTGTAGATGCGAATAAGCAGACAATGAAAATCTTGATTCTGGATAGGAGACTGCTGAGGATAACACAATATCCAAAATCATGATTTTCATTGTCTGCTTATTCGCATCTACAGCCATGCGCAAGCCTGGACACTTTCTGGCAATTCAAAATTAATATTATGTATGATTTTACTTCATCTTGAGGAAGTCTTCAAATAAAGACGAGACGTTGATGAATACATAAATAACATAGTTTTGGGCTTTCCACTTTCAATATATATATATATATATATATATATATATATATATATATATATATATATATATATATTACCGCGGTCTGCTTACCTGATGGTTATTTCTTCCTGTTAAAAAACACTCTATGAGTAATAATCAGTTCATACCATTGATCAATGTTAGTACTTGCATAGTATTCCTCATCTTTCGGCTGGCAATCCTTTACGTGTCATTAGCCCTTATCCTCCAGTGGCTATTGGCCCTAATAATCGGTGACTTAATAATAAAAGAAAATATCACCCGAACTCAGTAAGTGACCCAACGGGTCACATTTAGACGAGCATAAGTATATATATTTTCGAAATTGCTAACACAGGGGCATAAACCTACTTGGCGTAAGTGTAGAGACATGACTTGAAAGTGGAACACCTGTTTGACTCGAATCCCGAATCACGTAGAACGGGGGCGATAAAAGATTTTCTTTCCTTTTTCATTCGTGCAAGCGAAGTTTGAGTCCTCCCTTCACGCACTTTTTCTGGCTTGTCTGAGGCATTTCAGTTCTGTCTTTTTTAAACGGCCGACGTAATTGGAAGGAAACACTTTAGCATTTCTTTTTCGATATTCGCCGGTGGATAAGTGCTGGACAAATGCTTCATTTTGAATCAAATTTGTTGTCAAATTAGTTGAGTTTAAACAGACAAAAGAAAGTAAGGAAAAAGCGCCATCAGCTTTCGCCACCTACACTATACAATTCTAGAGGAATTTGTTGACCCGTCGAAAGAGGTCCTAAGATGTCGGCACGGCTTTAAGGGACGTGCTTTAAAAAGTGAGAGAGAGAAAAAAAAGAGAAAGCTGGATTTTAAATAAAGTCGCATCTAAAATATGTATGCAGATATGTAGTCAACAATATTTTTATAAATAATTGTTTTACCTACACACACACAAGTATATAATAATCCAGTCTTTATTCATATCATTTATTTTTTTGCAATAGCAAAATTGACGGCAATCTTACAATAATGCAGTCATTAAATGCAATTACTCGCTGTTCTTCAGAAACCAACAATGAAAGGCATTTATAAGATGTAATCCGTAGAGAAAGAAAAACAAACAAGAAAAAGCAGACAACACTGGCGTGTGATCCCCCCCCCCCCCGGCAATAGGATTACAGTATTCTATCAGGGCGCCATTTTGAAATTATATATATATATATATATATATATATATATATACCGTCTACATAATGTGAATGAATTAAGGCAGAGTGCTCAATTAAGGATATAAGAGCGTGTGATATTTGTTTATTTCAATATGAAAGATTGGCTTCCTTTTTAATGATTGGATGTTCATTCAAATTTGTATAATACTGAATTAAACATATGAAGAGTTCGAACGCAAAACACGATAAATCCAATTCGTTTAAATTGAGACCTTAAACAATAAAAACACGAATATATTAAATCTAGACTTCAAATGAAAGCTGCTTTTACTTTAAATCAAAAAGAAATTATTTTGGTATCATATTATGTTACAAATAGTGTTCGGGTGTCGTCGAGTGTTAAAATGCAACACTTTTTGTAGGGACAGTTTCGTGGTTTTAAAAATGGCGTTTATCGCTCGAACTCTTCATATATATATATATTTATGACGGAAAAGTTTGGATAAAATTCACCAAAATATAGATATATGAATGGATGAAGCAGATTTGAATGATATTTGTCCTTATGTAAATGTCCGTAAATACCAAACAGATGTTAATTAATGTCATACTCAGAAGAGCTTTTTTTTTTAAGTCATGTATGGCACTTCTCACAGATACTACGACTATTAATCAGAATTAATTTGGGAGGAATCTCAACGAGTTGAGTGACTCCCCCTGGAGCGAAGTGTAATATCTATTCTGATAGTACACTTCATCTTTTCTGTCTTCTGTCAGTGAAGGAGAGATTTTTCTAGACTAAGGCAGTTTTTAATTTTGTCTCAATTAAGAGTGCCCTTTTGGGGATGGGATTTGAATTTTCACCACATTAAAACCCGACCTTGTGTCTGACTTTACATTCGTTGGAATGCGAGTAAATAGGGACCCCACACTCGACCCCTCCAAACATTCAAATTAAAGCATCATCCGTGACTAATCTGTTTTTCTAACAGTTTGTTTGTTTTGCTTTAAAGTGTTTTGATGTCCGACCTCCTTGCACTTATTAGATATTTCACGGGGCGCGGAGTTATGGTGGGGGTCGGCGTAATATAGGCCCATGCTGTCCCGGGTACTTTTCCTTGCAATACTGCAATGGATAATCACCAAAGTTTGTTGTTTGTTCCACAAAACATATACGAAAACTCTACCGATAAAAATTCTATCCGATGATTGACGTTAAGCAATGCTGAGATTGGTCACCACTGAGGCGCCCCTACCGGGGAATGCCGACGGGGCTGCCCAGGCAATTTTTAAACCCCACTTTCCCGACCCGACCTTGGGTCACATCTTACTTGTGGGAGTAAGATAAAACTGCCCTTGTGCCTAACTCCTGGAGAGGAGTAAATAAATACTCATACGCTTGGGAAAGGTATGCATCCATCTATCCCCCTAAAAACAATGGATGGTATAGCAAGGTGAATTCAGACAGGTGCTGGACTACTATATCCTCTTCTGTGTAAATTTCTATCACCCTTTCCCTACATGGCAACTGAAGCAGACTTGTTTTATTTTTTGTAAAATTAATTGAATTGAATTGACCCATCAATATGCTGGGCTTAATATAGGGTTGTAAGTTGTCTTTCGCGAAATAGAAATCCTAATTAAAAACTTTAGTGAATTAAATGTTTGCCCTATTATAAAATTGTGTTTCCGTCTGTTTTTACATAGCCCGAATCAAGAGTCGTACTTATTGATTTAGTATTATAAGAAAAATCTAGTTTGATCTCTACTATGCTAGGAACTATATTAAGATTTAATGTGTTAGCTGTTCAAATGAATCTTATATGAACAGTCAAACGTGAACTGAGATTTTTAAACGTTTTCTGTTTGTTTTTTTAGACGTAATGGAATTTTGCCCAATGTTCAACTCGCTACCTAGAGTCTTCGTATAGATATGGTTCCTAATTCAGTGTAGCCCCTTACGTCTCAGTGACAATGTGCCTTGTTTGAGGTGAATATGAGTAAAAAAAAAAAAAAATTAAAAAATAAAACTCAACTGGAAGAAAAGAATGAAATAACAGCATATCTGCAGTACTAACCAACGCAGATTTGGAATACAAGCTATCAAAAAGTATAACGGCTCAATCATGATTAGAAGCAAACTCGAGCAATATAGTCCGCTTTTGTTTTTGGATTTTATGGATGATTGCTTTTGAATGAATGTTGACTTGCATATATTTCTATCTTCTACTTAGCGTAGATGTATTGAGTGGGTATTGATTTACTCCTCTCCAGGAGTTAGGCACAAGGCCAGTTTTTATCTTACTCCCACAAGTAAGATGTGACCCAAGGTCGGGTCGGGAAAGTGGGGTTTAAAAATTGCCTTGGCAGCCCCGTCGGCATTCCCCGGTAGGGACGCCTCAGACAGTAAGCAATAAACTTACTCCTCCCCAAAGAGGGGAGGCAAAGCCTGGGAGGGTGGACCTCCTAGAACTGCACAGGACAGACCCATAGACCGGCGTAAATCAAGACCCGAAGGCCAAGACAATATCAGTCTATGGGGTGCAGTATCCATCGGAACAGATACTACACTTTGATTTTAGCCAAAAGGCCAAGATTGAGTGGGTAACGAACGGTAAGAACGAACTGTTAATCAGCTCTCGACGGTGGCTATAGATGTTGTCTCTTTCACGCGCGCTAGGAGTGACGAGCTGTTGTCTGGATACTTTTAGCTCGTGCGGGTTGACACACATTCAAAAATGGGCGACAACCTTTGCTTTACTTAACCATATATTTTATTTTAGAACAATGCTTATCAATGTTTAATAAGTATAAGTTGCTTTTTATTGGACCATCCTCACTGGCGTTTTGAAAGTCCTATCTAGCCGGACCTCAAATTAGTACTTGTATCTTCATTAAAACTTGTACTGTAACTCATCTCTCACTTCAAAGCCCTTCTATGTCCGATGATTAAATGAGTCAGGTTAATTAGATATTCACGGTTGTGCTTGTACATATTTGGCTAATCAGATCTACACCCAAAAGCATGACACTAAATAATATGCAGCAATACTGGCCGTGTTTGTTGGAAACCATCTCATACTGGGACACTATACTGTCGACTGCGGTCAAAACATGATGATGATCCTTGTGCGCTTTAAAAAATATTACTCATCGTCTGCTAAAATAGAACTATGTATTATTTACCTGCATCCCATTGCGGCAAAGTTAGACACATTGTCAGTGTATAGTGAGAATGCAGCTCCCCAAACCCGAGACACTCTGGATCTATGTAAAAATAACAGTTAATCCGGTAAGCATTCTCTGGCGAGAGATTCTCAGACAACATGCGATAACCCCATCTACTCTCTTTGCAGATTAGGCAATGCCTGAGGTAGTACGGCATAGTCACGTTGACACAGTGGTTCTCGTTAGATCACCGAAATTAAGCTACAGTGATCCTAGTTCATTGTTAATCGCATTAAATAACCCGAAAACGGTTGATATGCCGTAAAACAAAACAACCAAACCGAATCAAATCGTTTTGTTAAACGAAATTGTGCAACATTGAACTGGTTTAGTACTTGGATAGGTGACCGCTTGGGTACTTCCAGGTGCTGAAAGTTATATGGCTCTATTATGGGCAGAGTCATATTCAGTTTTTTGGTAGGTATTGCGGAAATGTACATCGGTACTCGGTACCTTTCAGGCTACCTTTTCTGTTTAGAGTAAACTCGTTCAAATGAGTCGAAATTAGTAAGCAGATACTTCCCAAATTAAGTTGGCCACAATCCTACTCTGAGATATTGGGTATGTAGTCCCGGCGAGGCGGATACTATAGCAAAACCATTGAGTTCACAATAATGGACCGAATGCTCTAAACTGCGGTTCAAATATGATGATGTAACAGAGAATCTACCCGAACACTTCCTAAACGTTTTATCGTCCTGAAGATCCGTGCATTATTGATGCACCCAGTTGAGATTTTTTTCGGGCGAAACATTTAGTTAAATATGTTTTAATTAGTTAAATATGTTTTAATTAACCGTCTAAATTGCAATCTCGAGATACGGGCTAATTATGCATACATGCCAAGTGCGAGAATTCGCTAATGGATACCAGCTTTTACTAAGTAATCGACTATCTATCGTAGACATTTACGCACTAATACTGTTTGGGAGGGTATGTAGCCAAGAATTACTCCAGAACTACTGTAAAAATAGCACCTTGTATTCAATTAATCGTATACAATAAATCCTTAACGATGAATATTGTTTCGCCACTAGATAACCTACAAAGGTGTATTTATTTACCTCCTCTCCAGGGGGTTAGGCACAAGGCCAGTTTTATCTTACTAGCACAAGTAAGATGTGACCCAAGGTCGAGTCGGGAAACTAGGGTTTGAAAAGCCAGCGCCCGAGAAGGTGAGCACTCTGGCCATTAAAAATTTCCTGGGCAGCCCCGTTGGCATTCCCCGGTAGGGGCGCCTCACGCAGTAAGCAATAAACTTACTCCTTCCCAAAGAGGGGAGGAAAAGCCTGGGAGGGTGGACCACCTAGAACTGCACAGGACCGTCCAATAGACCGGCGTAAATCAAGCCCCGAAGACCAAGACAATACCAGTTTATGGGGTGTAGTATCCATCGGAACAGATACTACACTATATATATATATATATATATATATATATATATATATATATATATATATATATATATATATATGAAAAAGAGATAGAGAGACAGAGAGACCGGTCCATTTGGCATAATAGTTAACGTGTTTTCTTATGGTGCTTGATGTCCCTTTCTATATGCATTCAGCATATGGTGAGGATCAAGGGTAAGTGGACTAATTGTGGGGCATGTGTGCGTCTTTGCCTACATCTCGGTGTAGTACCTAATAAAACAAGAAGTTTTCGAGTCGCCCTCGACTACGGTCGGCCACTTTACTTTTTTTATATTTATATATACTAGTTGCACCTACTCGACGTTGTTTGGGATACAGTAGATTCACTGTAGTTTTTTTAATTTTTATTTATTTGCACAGTTTTATAAACTGATACAGAAAATAAATAAAATTTTTGTTAGTTATAAGGGAGACAACTCCTGTTCAATTCTTCACTTTCAAAATATGAGTTCTACCGTTTCCTGATATTTATTTTTAGGCCATAATTTTAAAATGTTTCCATACTATCAGTTGTCCAGGTGGGACTATATCATTTTTTTGAAATAAAATGTACATTATTACAATGCAAATAGCATAGTACATTATCAAACAAAAATTAACTAATGAAAATCAAAGTTTGATATGTCAGCTTAAAAGCTATTTAGATTTAACTTCTAAAATATCGCAAGATATATATATATATATATATATATATATATATATATATATATATATATATATATATATGATGTCTTTTTTACAATGAAAAGCTGTATCTGATGTGTATATAAAAGAAGCAGTTATTTTATCCAAATAATTGTAGAAATAACTATTTCCGAATGATAAGTTCTCAGATCTATTAAAATCTATAGATTAATTGTTTAATTGTTTGAAATCCAGTAAACAAATTAAAACTGTATTCTTCATTTCTAAAACTTTTGTTTCATATATAAAGAGATTAAAAATTATGATATTAAAACACATGATTAAAAATTAAAAATTATTAGTACAAAACTTTAATTAGTTAATAAATCTAGTTTTTTAAACTAGTTTTTTTTTATTTGCCTTAGAGTTAGATGGCAAATATTTAGAAATGTAAAAGTTTTAATTAAATTACTTCTTATTCTTTTTGAATAGTAAAATAGTTTACACTATATTAACCACTCTCTTCACATAATTTAAAAATTTCACTATTTTTATTAGTTTGTCACGCTTTTTCGTATGATGTTCAATTTCAATATTAGATTTCAATGTCTATGTCTAGACACTAAAGTCCAGTGCAATATTCTAGATAAAGTCTTATTTGAGCGTAAGATATTTCAACGTTTTTGATCTCTTGAAATAAAGTGTTTCACTGTCCATCCGATATTTCCCTTTGCCCTCGATATAATAGACAAAATCTGTTTCATCAAAATCAACTAAAATATCGCATTCTTTATTACATTTGCTTTTATTTCATATGTTTCTGTTAAACGTTAATTGCAAAGTATCCTTCAAACATAACAACTTATTAGTGTTATTTTTTAAATAATGGTCTAACAAGTAATTTAACACCATGAAAAAATAGTTATGTTTACATTTATGTCATTAAATAAATCATTTATGAATATACAAAATATTTAACCATTGTTACTAATTTTCAACTTAATAGTTCTAACTGTCAAAAACTTGTAGAGAGAGACGGGAGATGTCGGGATCGCCATTTTGTATTATGGGCGACTGCATAGATATCCATCATTCCTGCCCTATTGGATATGAATAACACGGGTTACCAAATGGGGTTGAGTCAAAGATAGTTATCTCGTCTATCTAAGTCATGCTTGTACTATAGAAATGGAGTTGAGTCAAAGATAATTATCTTGTCTATCCAAGTCGTGCTTGTACTATCAGCAAGTATTTGAAAGTGATTTAGTATTTGAAAATGTTTTATTTTTTACGTGATTTAGTATTTGAAAGTGATTTAGTATTTGAAAGTGATTTAGTATTTGAAAGTGTTTTATTTTTTACGTGATTTAGTATTTGAAAGTGATTTAGTATTTGAAAGTGATTTAGTATTTGAAAATGTTTTATTTTTTACGTGATTTAGTATTTGAAAGTGATTTAGTATTTGAAAGTGATTTAGTATTTGAAAATGTTTTATTTTTTACGTGATTTAGTATTTGAAAGTGATTTAGTATTTGAAAGTGATTTAGTATTTGAAAATGTTTTATTTTTTACGTGATTTAGTATTTGAAAGTGATTTAGTATTTGAAAGTGATTTAGTATTTGAAAGTGATTTAGTATTTTAAAATGTTTTATTTGTTACGTGATTTAGTATTTGAAAGTGATTTAGTATTTGAAAGTGATTTAGTATTTAAAAATATTTTATTTTTTACGTGATTTAGTATTTGAAGTGATTTAGTATTTTAAAATGTTTTATTTTTTACGTGATTTAGTATTTTGAAGTGATTTAGTATTTGAAGTGATTTAGTATTTTAAAATGTTTTATTTTTTAAGTGATTTAGTATTTTGAAGTGATTTAGTATTTGAAGTGATTTAGTATTATAAAATGTTTTATTTTCTATGTGATTTTGTATTTTGAAGTGATTTAGTATTTTAATTTAATATTTGAAAAAAAATTAGTATTTGAAAGTGTTTTAGATTTTTGAAAGTGTTTTAGACTGTTGAAAGTGTTGTAACTGAGCGGATCTGTCTGTTTATGGATAATTCAAGAAAATGTAGGGGCATTGTGCCTGACATTTCAGAGGCGTTCGACGGAGTGTGCCAGCTTGGTCTTCTACACATATTTCAGGGTTATGGTATCAGTGATAAAGTTCTTGGCATCATTAGGTCTTTTCTTTCTGCTCGAAGCTTGCGAGTAATCTTGGATGGTGTTTCCCCATGCTCTTTTCCTATCAATGCTGGTGTTCACCACATCCTTATTCTAGGCGAAACATTGTTTCTTCTCTATATCAATGACTTTCCTGAGAATATTATTCAGAAGATTAAAAGCTATGCTAATGAGACTACTCTCTATTCTAGCGTTGTTTCTCGCTCATCTCCCTGGGATCGGTCGGAACATGCAGTTGATTTAGAAGGTGACCTAGGTTCAATTGTGGATTGGTGTACAAAATGACTTGTTTCGTTTAATCCTGTTAAGACTCAGCTCGTGTCTGTCAATCGTAAGCATGTCGCTTTTCTTCGTCGAATTCTTATGGATGACTCTGCTCTTGAGGAGAAATCGTTTTTCTTTCTCATCAAATATTTCTTAAAGTTCATACATTGGACCCATTGCTCTTTCTGCTTCTCGTAAAGTCGGTTCTCTCTATCGCTCCAAACACTTTCTCACACCTGAGGCTATTCTCTATCTCTACTAATCTACTATCTGACCATGTATGGAGTACTGTTGTCATATTTTGGATGGTGAATTCCTGTCCCATTTGAGGGTTCTTGATAAGGTGCAGAAACGTAATTTGATTGACATCACCCTTTCTTACGCTCTTCGCCCCATCTCTCTCTCTCTCTATCTCTCTCTCTCCCTCTCTCTCTCTCTCTCTTTCTCTCTCTCCCTCACACACACACAGAGACGTAGTGTTGCTAGTTTTAGTCTTTTCTATAAAAACCATTATGGCATGTGTTCTTTAGAATTGTCTGATTATTCCCTGCTTCCTTTGTTTCAGCTCGTTTAACTCGTTGGTCTAGTGATCTACATTTATTCGCTGTGTTGATACCTCGTTATATACAGCTTCCTATTCCAGTAGCTTCTTTCCAAAAACTACAGGCTTGTGGAACTCTCTTCCTGATGACTGTTTTCCTCTTACCTATAGCCTTGGTCTTTTCAAGACTAACGGCAATAGGCATCTCTTGTCATTGTGATAAGCATATTCCGTTTTTGTTAGCTCCTTACATCAAGTAGTTTCATGTCTTGTCTGGAACTATTTTCATTTTTAAAAATGTGTTTCTTTTCTGTCATTTTGTACTTTCCTTCCAAATGCATCACTAACCAAAACAAAAATCCCTATTTTCTTCGTATCTTATCAAATATTAGTTTGTTTCTATAGTTTCGTCCAGCGTTGCCGCCATTATATCTTCTTGGTATTTCTTTTTCTTTTTTAATTCAATCAAATATTTTTATTCAAAATTAATTTTTCTCCTTCTTCCGATTTTTATATTATAATATAGTTTGTTAATCTTTATTACGTTAACTCTTTTTAAATGGAATTTTCGAATGTATTCCCGACAATGTTATTCTTCATTTCGTAGTTTAAATTACAGACCGATCCCATATTTATTTACTTATTTGCACACACACACACGTATATGTATCCATATATATATATATATATATATATAGAGAGAGAGAGAGAGAGAGAGAGAGAGATTTTTCACTTAGAAGATAGTTTATTAAGTGAAGACCGGTATTAGGCCAATAAAAAATAAGATCGATGTTACTCATTTACAAGGTACAGAGCATTTATATGTGATTTATTGAAGGTTTACCGAAGCATTCCGTTCAGGTGGTTATGCATCACCACAAAAGACTATCTATTATCAGTTGCTGAAACTAGTACTTAATCCAAGTACTTAATTTCCCTGATGATCTGCCAAGCAAGGACCTGCTTGGTAGTGAAACACGTGTAGGAAGAAACATCTTTAGTTTAATGTATATCGTAAATAAATAATACTTTGAAACAAACAGTCTTCTATGGTGATGTATAACCGCCTGAACGGAATGATTCGGTAAACCTTCAATAAATCACGTATATATATATATATATATATATATATATATATATATATATATATATATATATATATATATATATATATATAATACTACGTTCTGGATTTTCACATGCATGTGCGGATGATATCATGTTGAATGAACATATACTACAGTGACCCCCATAACACGTTTTGCATGACACGTTTTGATGTTAATATAGTTAAAGAGAAAATACTTGACATTGTCCTAGAGTGTCTAAGATACCGTTCCCTTACAAGTTCATCCTGACTAAATATTCAAAATAACATAGTATTAGAAGCCCAAATAAGACCCGTTCCGTATGACTACTCTACACTGGCTTATGCAAGGAATGGTGCACTTTCTCCAAGCTGGATATTCCACAAGACTAGATAGATTCTTGTCCTGGAATCCGGTAAAACCAAAAGACTACAAGAAAGATATACTATAACATAGCTAACTGGTCAATGAGGAAGACGAAAATTAATGTTCTTCATTTTTTACTGAAAACGTTTTAGAGGTATCAAAAAACTTTAATGTTTATTTACATCCTCTCCAGGAGGTTAGGCACAAGGCCAGTTTTACCTTACTCCCACAAGTAAGATGTGGCCCAAGGTCGGGTCGGGAAAGTGGGGTTTGAAAAGCCAGTGCCCGAGAAAGTGAGCACTCTGGCCATTAAAAATTGGCTGGGAAGCCCCGCGGCATTCCCCGGTAGGGCGCCTCAGGCAGTAAGCAATAAACTTACTCCTCCCCAAAGAGGGAAGGCACATCCTGGGAGGGTGGACCTCTAGAACTGCACAGGACAAACCCACAGACCGGCGGAATCAAGCCCCAAAGGACAAGACGACACCGGTCTATAGTGTGCAGTATTCATCGTAACAGATACTACACTTACTTCCTAGCCAGAAAACTTTAATGGAACACACGGATATCTATGTATCTCATAGAAATCAAGTGTTAGTCCAAGGAAGGGGCTCCTCCATTTCTGAGAACTTGCACTGAAGTAAAATAAAAACAGTTAACGTAGATTGAAAAAACTTTCGCAGTTATTCATTTATATAGCAATGGTAACAATTATTATTACTTTTTATGGTATTAAAAACGTTTAGGTTCAGTACATGCTATTTACAAGAAACAATCTAATTTCGTTGTATCCTTTAATATATATATATATATATATATATATATATATATATATATATATATATATATATATATGAGATGGAGAGAGGAGAGAGGGGCTGATGGTAATAGAGAGCAAAAGATGTGGGTGTACATTTTCTTGGGGAGTTTGTATTTTCATTTTATTGCTAAAAAATTCACTTGAAATAAAAGTAATTTAAATGATGCGAACATTTCCTGCCATTACAACCGCGCCTTTTTCTCATTTCTTTACTTTTTTTTTAATTTTTGAAGCAAGAAACGACAATTTCCTTTCATTAATATCTTTTTAAAACTTATCAAGATGTATAAAGTTGCGTCAATTGATAGAGGAGAGATCTTAAATGTTCGTTATAAAGTGTTTTTTGTTTTTTTATTTTTTTGTAGAAATCCTCTTAACTAAATGTCACCTGTTCCGAATAGTTTAATTCTCCCTCTGCTCTTTTCCATCCCCATCTTCATCTCTTTACACACACACACACGCACACACACGCACATGCACACACGCACCCTGTACCCCAGGTTTTCTCTGGCCCCACCCCACGTTCTTTCTCTTTCCATCCGCCACTGTCACTCCCTCTCTCCTCTCTCTCCCTCTCTAATAATATATATATATATATATATATATATATATATATATATATATATATATATATGTGTGTGTGTGTGTATATATATATATATATATATATAGTACTTAAGAGGATGACATTTTTTAATATGCTATAAACATGGTTTCACGCGCTTTTGCGATCGTCAAATGACGTAATGTACGAATTTTGGGTCAAATTAAAAAATTTAAATTATTATTTC
>OY744528.1:102718729-102751229 GCA_963556195.1 Sepiola atlantica | reverse complement strand
TTGGTGACTGTTCGTAGATTAGGTGTTATGTGAAAGGAGATTTAAAGGTGGAAAAAGGGGTTTTCTGAAGACAGCGTTGAAAATGTTCAAAAATGAAGTAAATCCAATAGAAAGATGTTTAATTTTTACACGCACACTCTTACTCTCCATTACTTTATATTTTTTTCAAATTTTGAATTTTGGCTTTTCCACTGCCTACTTATCCATCTATGTAATTCCTCTGATGATAAGATTTTAATCTTTGAAAAGCCTTGGCTTCAGGAAAGAAAAAATTTAAAGAATACCCGTCTCAAGATGGATTAAAGTAATCGTCCGAACATTACAATTTTGTAACATATTTGTCTTCTTACGAAAATGAAAAATCAATATTACAATGCTTATGTCTATAATCTATATTCTAGTTTTGATAAAAATCCATTACATGATTTTGATTCTAGAAAATATCTAAAATTCAAGGTTGAAGCTTAAGGGATCTTACAGAGAAATAGACATTTAATGATTTTTGTCTAATGACTCTAGATCACATGCAATGCAAATCTGAAATATTTTAAAGTTTTAAATTGGAAGTTGTGCCGATATTAAGGCCCCTAAGCTCCCCCCCCCCCCTTTGAAAACACTCTAAAGAAACTGTAATTTGGTTAAGATTTGTCAATTGATGTCTAATACATATTGTAAAAATTTCACAAAAATCGTAAATATCTGAATGCTCACGAAGGGCTTCAACTTCGTTTTTACCCTTATTTTCATGAAACGATACTAAAACTATAGCCTGGATTACAACGCCCTACCCCTAGCAACTGTGTTTCAAAATACATAGTGCTCGCTTAATTAGTTAGGAGTTAATCTTTATATACAAATATATAAACATATACGCATACGTAACGTTTTATATATATATATATATATATATATATATATATATATATATATATATATATATATATATATATATATATATATATATATATATATGAGGTAAGGTACACGATAGTTCATGAAAAATGAAGTGTCGTGATGGACAAAATGTGTGAAAAGATGACAGACGGAAAACAAGTCAAAATGCAGGAGAAAAACAAAAACAAGAGATTTTTTGACCGGTTTCGTTCGTGGGGAACGCCTTCAGAAAATGAAGAATACAGAAAATAATTTTATTTTATATTGTTTTTGTTTTTCTCCTGCATTTTGATTTGTTTTCCGTCTGTCATCTTTTCACACACACACACATATATATATATATATATATATATATATATATATATATATATATATATATATATATATATATATATATATATATATATATATAATATCTCGCATTCATATATTTCACACTTATGTACTTACTTGAAAGTTTGCACATACGTAGCAAAATGATAATTGTTTTGACTGGTTTAATAAGGTTCCTCAGGCCATTATTAATCTTTTATGTCTCAAGTACTGTGCGCTTATCACATTTAAGGACTATTCAATTAAATATTAACTCCTAAATATGAAATAGAAAAGAAATTCATGATGACGTAACAGTTACGGATGCAGACTATGCAATCGGCAAACGAATACGCGTCAATCGTGCACAGTCGGTTAGGTATGAATTTCTGACTTTCATGTCAGATAGCAAAGTGTCGTTTGGGAGATGTGAACATTTTATTGGTCGAACAATATAACGCGACGTTTGAGAGGTTCTTTTCAAATGGTCAGTTAAGTCAGCTGATGTCACGTAAAGCTTGCGTATTGTAAAGACGATCTCTTCATGACAACCTAGAAATAGGAAAGATCAGTGTGAAGTCCTAAACACTTATGACGCAATCAGTGCCTCTGTGTGTGTTTTCTTTCCGTTTTTTTTTCCTATTGAAGAATCACCACATATTACGGCTAAGAGCCACTCAAGGATAAGGGTTCTTTCCTTATGAGAGCAGTTTATGACAAGCATCTATTGACATTAAAGTTGAAGTGGATCCTCTTGTAGTCCTCAGGGGAACCATCTTGTGACAACGTATCCCACAGGTTAGAAAGAAACTCTGTTCATGGAAATTTCATTTATGCTAGGCACACTGGGGGAAGAAAGGAGATATATTTGCATTAGTGGTAGTAAGATGAGTTCTTGCTGTTAAAGTATTACGAGGATGGACTAGAAATTGAGAGTTGAGTGGTGTGTATTACGAGACTAGAAATTGAAACTCAACAAAACACTTTGCAGATGTCATTTCAAACTCAGTCGCGACAAAGTTGCTTGGTCGCATCCGAAATAAGACGAATCGTACAATCTAAATAAGATGCCCTCAATCAATCTGCGCGTTTAACGATGAAAATAATCAAATTTCAAACGTAAGCGTGACATACCGACAGACAGAACAACGTAGAGAGCTGATTGGACACATCTGAAACCGCTTCCAATATAAAATGGCAATGCCAGAATGGAAAATCTGATGATACCGAGTAGAGTGGTGTTTTTTTTTTAATAAATTATACATTAATAGTTTATATACTCTACAACTATTTTCGCCATGTTCATCAATTCATATGTAATTCAATTTGGTAAACTAGACTCGGTTTACACGTGGAATCCAGATAAAGCCATTAAAACAATCATAGTAAATTGATAGTTTAAAACGGTCGATGAAAAAGTCACAATTGTTCAAAATTCAGTTACACCAAAACTTGTGTTTTATAGGAGTCAACAAAATTCTCTCGCAAATTTTGAACATGTAAAATATGTAATGGCCTTATGCCATACTGAACTAATCTAAATGTTGGATGTTAGTTGAGAAACGAACAGCTGATTTTCATATGCGTAATGATATCACAATGTTTATGTTCTTCTCATTAAATGCGGCGTCTTTTTATTGCTTTATACTGTTTGACTGTATTTGACAGTTTCTTAATCTGAAATTATTTCGATCAAGATTAATAATTTGGATTATTTAGACTACTATTCTCATCTTGGTTCTTTATTTTCACAAAGTTTCGGCCGATGTAACTTCCGACCTTCTTCAGGTGCATCTTTTCGAACTTTGAAAATCTTCATTTCACATACGGAAACTTATACTAAAATTGTTCACATCGGACACGTGGCATAACGGATAAAGGCGTTCGTTTACAATCAGTCAAAAGTAACAGTCTTCTGGGTGTTGAAGGTTCAATTTTTACTACAAGCATTAATAATAAAAATGAAATAATAATTGATTTACACTTGTGCGCGGTGTAACAAGAACCTCCGTGAATTAAATAAAGGGTTCAGTTCGACGTAAACATTCCCGAATTCGAAAAAATGTACCCGGAGAAGGTCGAAGGTTACGTCAACCGAAATGTTGCGAAAATAACAGGCAAGCTGAGGATTATAGCCGAAATAATCCAAATAATAGAAATAGTACTAAAGTATCAAAGAACAAACGATATGAAATAAACATATGTCGAAAATGGGAACCAGTCCTTGTTAGTAACTAAATCGGGCACACGTTCTTTTCCCGAGGGTATTAGTGCGAAAGTGAAATCAACAGATTTGTTTGAAAATCTCACATTTCGCATTGTTATTATAATCTTTTTATCATCAGATTTTCCATTCTGGCATTGCCATTTTATATTG
Source organism: Sepiola atlantica (assembly GCA_963556195.1). Classification (NCBI taxonomy): domain Eukaryota; kingdom Metazoa; phylum Mollusca; class Cephalopoda; order Sepiida; family Sepiolidae; genus Sepiola; species Sepiola atlantica. Next base: position 102,747,646 of record OY744528.1, on the reverse strand, counting down.
GAAGCGGTTTCAGATGTGTCCAATCAGCTCTCTACGTTGTTCTGTCTGTCGGTATGTCACGCTTACGTTTGAAATTTGATTATTTTAATCGTTAAACGCGCAGATTGATTGAGGGCATCTTATTTAGATTGTACGATTCGTCTTATTTCGGATGCGACCAAACAACTCTGCTCGTTAGTCTGTCAAGTTTGAAATGACATCTTTATAAGATGCTCTGCTCGGTAGTCTGTCAAGTTTAAACGTGAAAATAACATTTTCAGCACTAAACGCGCAAATTAAATGGATGTCTTGTAATAATATACCTGCTCTTGTTTTGACACGCAAACTGCTTATTTACTTGGTTGCTTCTGAAGCAAGATGTGACACAAGGCCGGATGGTGGAGGGATCCCAGTTCCCACAAAACGGGTTCTCCGGCTAGGTACAAAAATAGCCATGAACGAACCCGTCCACATTCTCGGTAGTAGCGCCTCGGGCGATTGACAATAAACCAGCGCCCTTCAATAGAGGGAGTACTGCCTGGGAGTGTGGTTTTTAGGACCAGGTTGGGGCATACCTAATTCCGACTAAAGGGAGCCTGATGCTGCCGCGAGAGCCCATCATCTGTCGGATTGATTGCCGAGACTAATCTGTACTCTTTCACTGCCGATTAGGTAGAGCTTGTCAAAGAATTCATAGTATTTTATAGAACTTATAAGAAAATTTATATTATTTTTATTATTCGGACTACTGTTCTCATCTTTGATGTTCTTATCACAACAACTCGGCCGATGTACCCTCCGACCTTCTTCGGGTTCATCTTGCCGAACTCGGGAATCTGTACGGAATTTTAAACGGAACCATTCATTAAATTCAAGGCGGTAGCTTGCTCTTGTTCCGTTAGCCATGACCGGGTAGAAGTCTTAAGTAATTTGTAATTGCATTCTTAGTAGTGATGGCACGATTCCAATATTTTTACCGATTCTGATTAAATTCCCGATTCCGAGTTAATTACCGATTCTGATGCCGATTCTTTTAAAATCTCTAAATATTTAGCTATAGAGTTGTTGTTGTTGTTGTTGTTGTTTTTAATTTTCGGATTACTGTAAAAACTCATGTTATATGTTCATATATTTTCGCAAACGTAAAAATATACTTCTGGGGTTGATCTATAGATTTTAGTTTTATTGGCAGTTTAAAATCAATAAATATTCATCATTTTATCATTACTAGCAGCAACGGTAAATTAAGTTTTTAAAAACAAACAATTGAAAGAATCGTTTTTGCCATCGGAAAATAGGCACAACTTTTTTTTCAATACCGATACCGATTCCGATACCCCAAACAGTTCCGTTTTTTTTTTTTTTCGATACCGATTCCTATACCCCAAAACGTTCCGTTTTTTTTTCGATTCCCGATTCCGATACCGATACCCCAAAACGTTCCGGTTTTTTTTCGATTCCCGATTCCCGATTCCGATACCGATACCCCAAAACGTTCCGGGTTTTTTTCGATTCCCGATTCCCAATTCCGATACCGATACCCCAAAACGTTCCGGGTTTTTTTCGATTCCCGATTCTGATTAATCGTCCCAACACCATTTCTTAGTATCGCTCGCACTGAGGATTGAACCGCCAACCCCCAGAAGACTATCACTTGGAACTTATTAATACTTAGCACTTGTATCCGTTACGCCAAAAGTCCCGATCACATAAAGCTAGTCAAATAATTCATAGTAATATTTTATGGACTTCACAAGAAAAGAAATGAGTAAAATAACTCTGACTATAAAACATTCAGTAATGAAGAAAAAACATGGCGATCCACCGACGTGTTTGAAAAAAAAAAGAAAAACGAAAGTTTGAGGTAGAGGGGAGTAATAATTAAAGTCTTTGGGTATCAGGGTTTTAAATAGAGATCAGCCCCACCTCTCCCTTCAAACATCATCCGCCCGAAAGAGTTCCTGGTTGAATACACCCCAATCGGTGAGGTGAGTCCGTCTGAACTTTACAATCTCCGCTCCGTTCTCCAACGCGCTACCTTTTTATGTCCAGCCAAACACGCTGGAAATGTCAACAAGTGCGAATGAAAGAATTTGGGCTGAAGCGGGGAGGGGGATGGAGTCGAAAACGTTTGAATTTTTCAGGACCGATTCCGGCCAGCATTCGTTTGTTCTAAATTTAACCAGTAGATAGATAGATAGATAAATCTAGAGGGATGTACGGAATCGACCCACTTCTGGTGGGTCACGCACTCTTGAAAGTTAGTTACCTTCAAAAACCAAACCAGCTGTTTTTTGTTGTTTTTTAATTTATTTTTTATGTTTTTATTGTTTTGTTTTTTTCATATTGCACATATTCATTGGCCGGGCGTGTATTGATTTACTCCTCTCCAGGAGTTAGGCACAATGCCAGTTTTTATCTTACCCCCACAAGTAAGATGTGACCCAAGGTCGGGTCGGGAAAGTGGGGTTTAAAAATTGCCTGGGCAGCCCCGTCGGCATTCCCCGGTAACTCTGCCTCAGGCAGTAAGCAATAAACTTACTCCTCCCCAAAGAGGGGAGGCGAAGCCTGGGAGGGTGCACCTCCTAGAACTGCACAGGACAGACCCATAGACCGGCGTAAATCAAGCCCCGAAGGCCAAGACAATACCAGTCTATGGGGTGCAGTATCCATCGGAACAGATACTACACTTTGATCTTAGCCAAAAGGCCAAGCAAAAATTAGTTTACGTATCTCCTTTACAACATATTACAACAATATAAAAATAAAAGTATTTCTTTAACAGCTATTTTTTTTTTACTATTGGGGCACCACTTAAGGTCAAGAGCCACTCAAGGATAAAGGTTAATGAGACAGAATGATTATCAGCTGAAAGATGAGGAATATTATGAGAGTACTAAGATTGATCAATGGTATGAATTGCGTTTGAGTACTTATAAGGCGGTTTAGGACAATAATTTTTTACAGCAGATTTGAAGACAATGAAGTTGTTATCAGCAGGGAAGCAGTCCAACGGTATGTGCTCCACGGTCGGGGAGACCTCGTAAAGAAGCTATGTCCATTGAAATTCAACCTGGCGTGAAGTAGTAACCGAAGTAAAGTTTCGTGAGTTGTTGCTTTTAACGTTATATTAATCGTCATGTGATGCCGGAACTTCAGATAACAAAAGTAAAACATTGTACCATTCATTTTCATATCTTATAAATCAGATGGTGCTATTGTTGGCATTGTTTTCCCCAATATATGTCTAGCGAGAATTATTTCTAGAAAGAAATCAGGTACTTACAGGAGGGACCACGTCAATGTTGCCAACATCTTAAGTGAAACTGTTTCTATGCAGTGAAATGGATTTGAACTTGCCACACTCAGGTTGTCATTCCGTGTTGTTAACGATTTAACTACGGTCACCTCTAATCGCACGTAAAGTTTATTTACAAATTATACACCTACATAAATGAATCTACAAAGCATTCGGATACTAAATCGCACATAGGTTTTAGTATACGGATGGTTCGTAGATTAAGTTATGTAGGCGTATACTTTGTAAATAAAACTACTCCCCTTTCGTAAATTATTTACAGCAATAATTCGCCTATTGCTACCACAGCAATGATAGAGACCTCCAAAGCGCGCCACAAAATCGATGACGTCATAATTATTTGCGTACTTTAAATAAGATGCTTAAATGCGTTTTAAATTCTCTTTTTTGTTTGTAAATCTCTCCAAAATAAAGTTATATATAGTAAGTTGTTTTGAAGTAAAATAGTTTATTTAAAGATTAAATTATCGAACGATATATATATATATATATATATATATATATTTACATATATATATATATATATATATATATATATATATATATATATATTTACATATATATATATATATATATATATATTTACATATATATATATATATATATATATATTTACATATATATATATATATATTTACATATATATATATATATTTACATATATATATATATATATATATTTACATATATATATATATATATTTACATATATATATATATATATATATATATATATTTACATATATATATATATATATATATATATTTACATATATATATATATATATATATATATATATATATATATTTACATATATATATATATATATATATATATTTACATATATATATATATATATATATATATTTACATATATATATATATATATATATTTACATATATATATATATATTTACATATATATATATATATATTTACATATATATATATATATATATTTACATATATATATATATATATATATGTATATATATATCTATTTACATATATATATATATATATATAGAGAGAGAGAGAGAGAGAGAGAGAGAGAGAGAGAGAGAGAGAGAGAGAAGGAAAACCGAAAAGTGATTATATGTTCTTTGATGTTTCGTCTTTATTCCAAGACTTACTCAGGATGATTGATTTGAAGAAAACATAGTCAAAATTTGAAAATACATGGTGCGTAAAACACTTCCATCAAAGAATGTACTCCTGATAACGCATTGGAATTCTCTCAGCAATATGTAGGTATTCCTATTATATAAATAATAAAACATTGCATGAATTTCATACCGTTTCATAGCAATAACATATGGATGAAAGAGAATAAACGGCAAAGTTTTATATCGCGATGGGACAGGTACAATTGTGCGTGGCGTATGCGATATCAATAAGAATATACATAATTAAAAAGCTTTCATCTATAATCGACAGAGAAAATTATATCGGTTGACGATTAATAAATAATAAAATATTGCAGAAGAGTCATACTCTCCTATAGTAGTGACATGAATTTTAAAAGACCAAACCGCAAACATTAATGATGCGAAAGTATGCGAGTTGACAGGAATATATATAATTTATTGACAACATCATATTAAAAAGACATTTTTTCCAGTCATACTGTCAAGTTTCATAACAATCTGCCTTCACAGATAGTTTTATGAACATTTAAATGAAAAAGAAAAACCGTTGTGCGCCATTTTGTTTTTCGTAATTTCTTACAAGACAGATTCTATAGACTTTACTTCAACGTGCTTTGAAGAGTTAAAATCTTCTCAAATGATCCTATTTAAGATGGTTATAGCGTATTCACCGTTTAACATCAGTTGCAAATGCCCCGGTTTCAACAGCCTTTCCGGGGTTGGCTGTACCTGTACCGATCATCTCAGCGAGACGAAAGGAGAGAAAAGTTTTGTTTTTGTTCAGTAACTCAATAAGACGGGGCCAAATTTCCTCCACAAAAAAAAGATCTATTGCCGAGAAGGTCAATCGTAAAGTTTTTTTTGTGCGTGTGTTCCACGGTAAGAAGGATTTAATAGCAGTTAACTATTGGAGCCATGCCTGTAATCGGGACGGTTGACAGAAAGAGAGAGAGAGAGAGAGATGGGGGCGGATAGAGGGAGGGGTAGTTGACAGGTGCAGAGAACCGGATGGGGAATGGGGTTGCGATCCGAAGTGGGACTGTGGTGGGGGATTCGGGAAGCTGGAGAGACGAGGTTGGAGGCAGGTTTAATTTGCAGGCGATCATTTAAGCACTGGTATGTTGATAATAAAATGGACGATGGCAGGCAAGAAGAAGAAGACCAAGTGAAAAAAAAAGAAGTATAAAGAAGAGGAATATAGATAAAATGAATAATAAAAAGGAGAAAAAGTATAGAAGGACAAACATATAAGGGAATAACATAAAGAATAAGTAATATGGAAGAAGAAAAAAAATGAAAAAAAGAAAAGTATGGAAGAAAAAAAAAGGGGAGATAATTCTACTTACTTTGTGTTTTGACGCATGCGCACGTGTTTTGTTTTTTTATATTTATCTGTTCGCACGTTTTCCTCTTGGTGGAGATGCGTTATTGTTGCGCTGTTATGTGGATAGAATATAGAATTTATAGATGGGAAAATCTCTGCACAAATGTTTCGGGCCCACACATGCGCATTCGGTGTTCGTCTCTTAAACCGCCTCCACCGACTTCATGGTGTTTTGTAGACGTAGAGTCGAGTAAACATTAACAGCCGAACCTTTAGAACTCAATCTTTATATGATTGAACAATTTCATGCAGTTTCACGAAGTTAGTGATCGTCAGAAGCGTATTGGTTACTTATACACTGGCAATATAAAACTGAAATCAATTGTTAAGACAAACGTATTATTTACTAGAATATCTGTGACCAGTTTGGTTAGTATTTGTTATATGTATTAGCAAATATCCCCTCTCTTTTTCTCACTTCTTTTTTGCTATTGATCTCTAGATCTATCTATCTTTTTCTTCCGAATGATACTTATCAAGTAATATATCTGTATAAAATGTTCATACAATAATTGGTGTTGTACAGCAACATTGCTTCCAACATATCTGTATAAAATGTTCATACAATAATTGGTGTTGTACAGCAACATTGCTTCCAACATATCTGTATAAAATGTTCATGCAATAATTGGTGTTGTACAGCAACATTGCTTCCAACATATCTGTATAAAATGTTCATACAATAATTGGTGTTGTACAGCAACATTGCTTCCAACATATCTGTATAAAATGTTCATGCAATAATTGGTGTTGTACAGCAACATTGCTTCCAACATATCTGTATAAAATGTTCATGCAATAATTGGTGTTGTACAGCAACATTGCTTCCAACATATCTGTATAAAATGTTCATACAATAATTGGTGTTCTACAGCAACATTGCTTCCAACATATCTGTATAAAATGTTCATGCAATAATTGGTGTTGTACAGCAACATTGCTTCCAACATATCTGTATAAAATGTTCATACAATAATTGGTGTTGTACAGCAACATTGCTTCCAACATATCTGTATAAAATGTTCATGCAATAATTGGTGTTGTACAGCAACATTGCTTCCAACATATCTGTATAAAATGTTCATGCAATAATTGGTGTTGTACAGCAACATTGCTTCCAACATATCTGTATAAAATGTTCATACAATAATTGGTGTTGTACAGCAACATTGCTTCCAACATCTCTGTATAAAATGTTCATACAATAATTGGTGTTGTACAGCAATATTGCTTCCAACATATCTGTATAAAATGTTCATACAATAATTGGTGTTGTACAGCAACATTGCTTCCAACATATCTGTATAAAATGTTCATACAATAATTGGTGTTGTACAGCAATATTGCTTCCAACATATCTGTATAAAATGTTCATACAATAATTGGTGTTGTACAGCAACATTGCTTCCAACATATCTGTATAAAATGTTCATACAATAATTAGTGTTGTACAGCAACATTGCTTCCAACATATCTGTATAAAATGTTCATGCAATAATTGGTGTTGTACAGCAATATTGCTTCCAACATATCTGTATAAAATGTTCATACAATAATTAGTGTTGTACAGCAACATTGCTTCCAACATATCTGTATAAAATGTTCATGCAATAATTGGTGTTGTACAGCAACATTGCTTCCAACATATCTGTATAAAATGTTCATGCAATAATTGGTGTTGTACAGCAACATTGCTTCCAACATATCTGTATAAAATGTTCATGCAATAATTGGTGTTGTACAGCAATATTGCTTCCAACATATCTGTATAAAATGTTCATACAATAATTGGTGTTGTACAGCAACATTGCTTCCAACATATCTGTATAAAATGTTCATACAATAATTGGTGTTGTACAGCAATATTGCTTCCAACATATCTGTATAAAATGTTCATACAATAATTGGTGTTGTACAGCAACATTGCTTCCAACATATCTGTATAAAATGTTCATACAATAATTGGTGTTGTACAGCAACATTGCTTCAAACATATCTGTATAAAATGTTCATACAATAATTGGTGTTGTACAGCAATATTGCTTCCAACATATCTGTATAAAATGTTCATACAATAATTGGTGTTGTACAGCAATATTGCGTCCAACATATCTGTATAAAATGTTCATACAATAATTGGTGTTGTACAGCAACATTGCTTCCAACATATCTGTATAAAATGTTCATACAATAATTGGTGTTGTACAGCAACATTGCTTCCAACATATCTGTATAAAATGTTCATACAATAATTGGTGTTGTACAGCAACATTGCTTCCAACATATCTGTATAAAATGTTCATACAATAATTGGTGTTGTACAGCAACATTGCTTCCAACATATCTGTATAAAATGTTCATACAATAATTGGTGTTGTACAGCAACATTGCTTCCAACAAAGCATTCGTCAAATGATGATTGAGTGCAAGCATGGTTTCGGGGCCGAAACATCATTACCATTAAACGAACGCACCCCACCCAGCAGTATCTCACAATACTACCAGACTTTGTTGTAGTGTCGTTACTCTATTAGATTGCCATATCCACGCTGATGCAGATAGAGCCTTGTCTTGTATTTTATTGATGTATTTTTCATGTCTGATGAAGTAAGACCAAGATTATTCAAGTGGGGAGGTTGAGTTGATAATAAAATGAGATATATAATGGTTTTCTTGTCAAATTTTTCCTCAACTGGAACCGTTAATTAAATGTCTAAAATATAGATTTGAAAATAGACGACGCCATAAATGAAGAAATGGTAACGTTAGCACGTCATCCATATCTCTTTGTTACGTCATCAAGTTTACACTGTGACAAGATACAAACAGGCAAGCAATGTTCACTAATAAGTACACTAGACCACCAGATTCCATGGCGTTTCATCCAGTAGCCGTTACATAAATGTAAATCTCAAGAGAATTCGAGAATTTGTGCCTATATAGTTATAGTGCTGTACCTTCAAAATAATGTGTACCTATATAATTATGGTTCTGTACGTTCAGGAGAATTTGTACCTATGTAATTATAGTTCTGTACGTACAAGACAATGTGTACCTATACAATGATAGTTCTGTACCTTCAAAATAATATGTACCTATATAATGATAGTTCTTTACCTTCATGAGAATGTGTATCTATGTAATTATAGTTCTGTACATTAAAGAGAATGTATAATTATGTAATTATAGTTCTGTACATTAAAGAGAATGTATAATTATGTAATTATAGTTCTGTATCTTCAAGAGAATAAATACCTATATAATAATAGTTCTGTACCTCCATGAGAATTTGTATCTATGTAATTATTGTTCTGTACCTTCAAGAGAATCTGTACCTATATAGTGATAGGTACATATTCTCTTGTGGGCCATAATTATGTAATGATAGTTCTGTTTTTTCAAGAGAATGTGGACCTATATTATTTCTTCCTGTACAGGTTAGGGTTAGGAGTGTCTTTACGAGATCTTATGATCGTGCAACATGGCCACACCACTTCAGTTTCCTCTCCTTCACAGTGGTCAGTAGATCCTCATATGGCCCGACTGCTTGTCTGCGTCTGTTCTTCACTTCCTAATTTGTGACGTTATTTTTGTATGGGATGTTGCGTATCTTTCGGAAGCATCTCATCTCTGTGACCTGTATCCTTCTCTCTAGATCGGCAGTTATGATGATCCACGACTCACACGTGTACATAAATATGGAGATGACCAAGGAGCGTTAAATAAACCTTAATTAGAGAGAAGAGGAATTACAGGCATCAAATAAAACTATCTGTTGGCGGAAGCTGTGGACAACATCCCGCATTAAGTTATCCAAAGATAAACTAGGCCGTCTACGTCGTTGTGCAGCTTCTCCAGGAAAACACATTAAACATCCCATCACATATGTGTGCTTTTATTTTGTTTTAAAACAGCTTCTGTTATCAACAAGTGTGTTTTCCAACAGTCGCATATTTCTATTTATATAAAGTTGGGTATGTTTATATGTTTGTATATCTCCATGTACACAATTCACTCCAAACTAATTACCCGATCATTATGAATTTTGGAACACATCTGCTAGGATGTAAGGATTGGTAAGGTGATCTATATTTAGTTTAATTAAGTTTCATTCAAAGGGGACAAAGAGGTTATGGATGCCCTTCGTGAATATTCAGATACCCTCGATTTTTGTAAAATTTTAACAATAGGTATTATACATAAATTAATAAATATTCCCCAAATTTTAGTTTCTTGGGAGTATTTCAAAAAGTGTTCATGGCATAAAACGAGCACAACCTCTCATTTAAAAATTCAAATATTTCAGATTTGCATTAAATTTGATCCATAGTCATTAGATACCAATTAAGTAAGATTCCGTGATTTTCAATTTCTTATTGACCCTTAAGCTTAAGTCTTAAATCTTAGACAGTTTCTCGATTACAAAATCATGTAATGGATTTTGATCAGAATTTGAATTAGAATTCTACACATGAGGTTTAGTAGCATCATAACTTGATTGAAATCTTCGTTAGATGACATAAGAGCGTTGCAAAATTGTTCTGTCCGTGGAATTTATTTTTCGCATCCTGTGATGTATATTCTTCTAGTGTACGTATGAATATTTTTCTAAATTTCCCATTAATTTTTAATGAGGGTTATATCCTGTATAATATAGATCAGTCTGGTTGACTTAAACATTTTATTAACTTAACAAAAACATCTCTTTTGTTGTAAATATCGCAATGGGGGAGGGGGGGGGTCTTAACGCCACGAAATTAAAAATAATTCTAAACCAATGCGCTGTATTTTATCAGTGTTTTCATCATAGTTTTACTGTTTAGTTGTTTTGTTAATGTTTCGTTTACTGTCGAAAGGTGTCACCTCGTGATAAACTGGTATCCCTCCTGCAAGGCAGCTAATCGCGCGACGTGAATCATTTCCGCTCTCAATATTAATAAAGTAAAGTCAAATAGTTTATTTAATGGCAGCTTGACTGTTCGAATGTTGTGTAGCGGCGTGTATCAATTATGAAAGATTAAGAAACTCAAACCTTTTATTTCGTTATAGCTCGCTGCTTTCGAGAAATTAGGCGTAGCAGACTAATTTCAACTCATGGCTTTTTCAAAACATACATGCTGAAAGTATGACGTATGTTGAACTAAAATATTAATACACACACACACACACACATATATATATATATATATGTGTGTGTGTGTGTGTGTTTGTGTGTCTACAAAAAGGCAACTTCAATAATAAGAATGTAGTTGTATCATCAGAAGAGAAAATTAAATTATATAAATATAAAAACTGAAATATTCCAAATCTTCAACATCGAAATGAATACTGCAGGTGAAATTTAGCTCAATGACTAGAACGTAAAGTTAAACAGAGCTTATATATATAAAACTCGGTGTTATAGGAAATTAATGGCATAATTATTATTTTGCAGTAATTCATCAAAAATTAAACATCATCAAATATTGTGATGTTAAAATATATGTATATGTATATATATGTATGTGTATATGTATATATGTATATGTATATATATGTATGTATATATGTATATATGTATATGTATATATATGTATGTATATATGTATATATGTATATGTATATATGTGTGTGTATATATGTGTATATATATGTATATGTATATATATGTATGTATATAGGTGTATATATATGTATATGTATATAGGTGTATATATATGTATATAGGTGTATATATATGTATATATATATATGTATATGTATATATATATGTATATGTATATATATATGAATATATGTATATATATATATATATATATGTATATGTATATATATATATATGTATATGTATATATATATATATGTATATGTATATATATGAATATATGTATCTATATATATATGTATATATATATGTGTATATATGAATATATATATGTATATATATGTATATATATATGTATGTATATGTATATATATGTATGTATATATGTATATATATGTATGTATATATGTATATCCATATATATGTATATATATATAAGATCGGATGTACAATTTGCTATATACACAAGGAAAAGAGGCAACCACTTGCGATTAATACCAACAAAATGAAAAGAACAAGTATTCTTTGAAAAAGATGTTTTAACATGGAAAGTCTCAGATATGTATTTAAAAAATGATTGCATTCATATAAAAAAAACAATATTTCTTGGTTTTCTAAATTCTCTGAATATATATATATATATATATATATATATATATATACATATATATATATATAATGAGAGACAGAGAGTCGGCTATTCCTACATCTGAACCATCACAGAGTGGCAACCCTGCTGAGCGCTTCCTTGGTTTTATTTTTCCGCTTACTAAAATTATTTTCAAAAACATTTTATGAGATCACTTTCAACGGTAACAAATGTTCCTACCAAGATGAAACCTTACTTCTTTGAATAAATTGTTACATCAGGTCTGGCGTATGAAAGGTGCACCTGGACTTTTACTAAAAGATTGAAGAAGAAAAGTGATGGTGTGTACACCAGAATGCTAAGAGCTCTTCTTAACATTACCTAGAGGCAGCACTCCTACGAAAGATCGGGGGCACCTTCCTCGGATTTCAACCCTGATCAAAGAGAGAAAACCCAGATTTGCAGGGCACTACTGAAGGGCTTAGGATGACATCGTTAATGATTTTCTTTGTATATGCCAAAACAGGAATGTGGTTAAGTGGGGAAAACACACAAAACTTACATAAAGCAACTAGCAGAAGACTCACAATGCACATATGAATACCTACCTGGTGTGATGAGGGATGGAGCGAGATGCTGTGAGAGATTAAGGAAGGTCCGTGGCACTAGCAAGATTAAAGGGTGATGCTGAAGAATTAGTTTCCAAAAACGATTTCACTATTTAAAGGAATTTGATGACACATTTTCCTGTGATTCCATCTGGCATCAATATTGTTTATTATTCTTATTTTATAATTTTTCTATAATTTTAAAATTTGGAAGTCATAAATAAAATGGAATAAAATATATCCTTGTCTTTGATGTTACGAATGTCAGAGGTGAACGCGTGCCCAACGATATTATTAATACAAAATTACTGAAATAAAATGTTACTCGAGAAAAGTTGTTTGATCTTGTTATAGGACTATAGAAATTATCCACCAGGAGACTGCGAAGTCAATTTGTATTCTATCAATCGAAAATAATGGGATCCGTGTCTAAAAGCAGGAGTACACAAGGACCCTCATTTACTTCCGGGAAACGCCGGTTGTGCCTGCTACAGAATAATAAATAAATAACAAATCTAAATATGGTTTTATAGCACCAACAACAATAAAATGTTATTAATACACGGATATAAATGATTTGGGTTTGTATTTGTTGACTAATTTTAAGAAGATTGTAGCGGAGCTATGCACTCTATTGAGTTCCATTTTCATTTTTAAACTTATTTATAACGACTTAAAGCACTTATTAACCATACAAATATGTACCATAAAGGGACCAGAAAATGAATTTTACTGAGGCAGATATCAAGTTTGGAAATGTCTAACATCTGTGGAGTGTTACTGAATGAAACGTTTGTATGTCATTCTTAAAAACTGGATTCGATCGAAAGAAACGATTTCTTTTTCTTCATCCCATGGATAGTCACCCGTCTGATCCGATACGAAATAGTGTTACTCGGTGACCTTCTGGGGTATCGATAATCGAAGAAGAAATGGTAATTAGTCTCATCTTGATCTCCGGACCAACTGAAAGAACATCATTTTGCAAAATTCATAAATCAATTTTTGTTCCAAGTATTGTAAAATAATTATTTTATATTAATTCCTAGTTGCAGTTAGCACTACGTTGGAGAGAAGTCGCAAAGATTAGACATTCAGATCAAACAACACGTGTCTACAAAAAAATCGCCAGACAAATTATTTATCAACTGACGTTTTGAATAATACATACGTATGTTCTATCGCTGAACATCTTATAATTAACATTTCTTGTACCTCAAATGTTAGTGTTGACTTATTCTCAATTCTCAGTAAGTCACACACTCACTTTTACCTTCATATTGAAATATAGTTATTTTATCAAATACAATGGAACCTCGGTTTCTAAACATAATTCGTTGTTGGAAGTTTTTGTTCTTGAATTGTTCGAAAACCGAATCATATTTTTCCATTTAAAAATAGCAGAAGTGATTAATTCGTTCCCAAGCACTAGATGAATATTTTTTATTTAATTTTAGCAGGTATTTAAAAATATTGAAATATAGTTATTTTCTCAAATACAGTGGAATCTCAGTTTTCAAACATAATTCGTTCTGAAAAGCCGTTCAAAAATCGAATTGTTCGAAAACCGAATCCTATTTTTACAATTAGAAAAATGCAAGAGATTAATTTGTCCTTAAACATCAATGATTTTTTTTATTATTTCATTTTAGCAGGTATTTAAAAATATAGAAATATAGTTCTTAAGAAAAAAAATAGATAAAAAAATAAGATTGATTTTAAAAAACAAAAAAAAGAAACATATCTGGATTTAAAACCCCAGGAGTGACAACCCTGCACAAAACTGTTTACTTTTTATCAGTCTGTATGCTTCGGTTTCCCTCGACGTGGTTCGAGACTAGAAAACCGAGGTATTTCCGGCTTTAATTTTTGGTTCGAAACCCGAATATTTCCACTTGCGAGGTTTGACTGCATATTAAACCAAAATGGACGCTAAACATTAAAACCTTTTTTTCTTTTTCTTCTTCTTCTTCTTCTTCTTCTTCTTTTTCTTCTTTGTTTTGAGACGTACTGTATATGTTTGTTTGTGTGGCTGGAAGAGATTATTTATTTATGTATTAACGTGTCTCCTTATGGCTCGTTGTTGCTACATCTTTTTTCCTTTTCTTTTTTCTCTCTCGCCCCCTCTCCCCCCCCCCCCTGCACTTAACCAAAAGAAGACTTTTTCTTTTTCTTTCTTTCTTTCTTTTTCTCTTACTCTTGAGTAATAGGCGGGGAGGGGTCAAAATCGGGGGTAAGTAGATGGGGAAAAGGGGGCAGGTTACTTTTACTTGAGATTTGATATGTCGACTCATAATAGCGACTGTACCACAACCACCATCCCCGCGCCTTGTCAAGGCTGTCACCCTCCTTCTCTGTCACTCGCGAACGAGAAGGACCGAGGCCCCAACCATTTACAAGTGTAGGGGTCTCGCTTATTATGCACACAAAACGAATTAGTTACATCTTAAGATTCCGTGTTTCAAATCCTCTTTAGTCAATTCCAGATGTATTGTCGCGTGAAAAGAACACACACGCACATCTCGCCGCGCGACGTATTCTAACAAGACCCTCTCATTCTAGATTCAGGGATGTAAGCGCTTGACAAAGAGGTGGATGTATGGCAAGGGGTGAGACCGGAACAACCCGTTCTTTATTTTATTCGCTAACCAGTTAAAGTACCCGTCTACGTCGGGTATCAGATCCGGTACTATTTAATTTCAAAATCGCTTTGGGGGACATTTAAACTACTTGGGGGCATTTTGAGACTAAAGATATATTCTTTTTACAAAATACATCAACTTATCAGAGAAGCTTTGAAATAAGTACATCACACAATAAGGGGACTATGTTGATGAATAAAGTGGTTATTTTGCGAAAACGTTGTTTAACTAGTTAAACCCATGACTTATTAAATGATGTGTTATAAACAAATTTACAAACAAGAAAATATATAGTTACTTATGGCGGACCCTATAATAAATAATATCTCCCAGGGACACAAAGAAACACATGCAGTACGTCTCAAAACTAAAAAGAAAAGGTGTTTTTTATGCTTAGCTTCCGGTTTGATATGCAGTCTTACCTCATTGCATATACAATGTAATATTAAGCCAATTCAAAAATACTGTTGTTTCGCGTTTTGTAGGCTGGAAAACATTTGAGATAATACCTAACTCATATATAGGTAGTACATTTTAGATAATACCTAACTCATATATAGGTAGTACATTTTAGATAATACCTAACTCATATATAGGTAGTACATTTTAGATAATACCTAACTCATATATAGGTAGTACATTTTAGATAATACCTGACTCATATATAGGTAGTACATTTTAGATAATACCTGACTCATATATAGGTAGTACATTTTAGATAATACCTGACATATATAGGTAGTACATTTGAGATAATACCTGCTTAATATATAGGTAGTACATTTTAGATAATACCTGACTCATATATAGGTAGTACATTTTAGATAATACCTGACTCATATATAGGTAGTACATTTTAGATAATACCTGACTCATATATAGGTAGTACATTTTAGATAATACCTGACTCATATATATGTAGTACATTTTAGATAATACCTGACACATATATAGGTAGTACATTTGAGATAATACCTGCTTAATATATAGGTAGTACATTTTAGATACTACCTAACTCATATATAGGTAGTACATTTTAGATAATACCTGACACATATATAGGTAGTACATTTGAGATAACACCTGCTTAATATATAGGTAGTACATTTTAGATAATACCTGACACATATATAGGTAGTACATTTTAGATACTACCTAACTCATATATAGGTAGTACATTTTAGATAATACCTGCTTAATATATAGGTAGTACATTTTAGATAATACCTGACACATATATAGGTAGTACATTTTAGATACTACCTAACTCATATATAGGTAGTACATTTGAGATAATACCTGCTTAATATATAGATAGTATATTGTAGCATAAGTGTAATACTTTCCGGGGTGGTAGTAATTTTAGTTTAATATCTGTTCTATTTTATTCCGAAAACGAGACATTTTATCTTTATTTCAAGTCTAAGTTACACTTTTTATGGGAGCTAGATTTCTTCTCACATTAAAAAAACGATTATTACCCTATTTGGGGTGGCATGCAAATAGGACATACTCACGTTTATTTTTTTTATATTGAATTAGCTGAATATTTATTAGTCATGATCTTTACCTTAATTAGCTTCATAAACATGAAAGGCATACTTAAAATGCACGTTAAATAGGATCAACAGCTAAAACATTACGCCTATCGTTACGCATCCGTGTTTCCGGAGAGACTAACGTAAAAACTATTTCAAACGTAAGCGTAACCTGTTACTCAACGAATGGGCAACCAAAGAATAGTATAAAAATGAGTAAACGCATCTTAAAATACTATCTCAACAAGTATGACAATTAATAGAGATGCTTGGGCGTATTTTATTCGTTCTTTTGGCTATGTTCAAATGTAGCATATGTTCGGTCTCCGGGTGCCATCTTCCGAGGCATTATCTCCTCCATCGTTTTGAGAAATAATAAGTGTATTGCTGATCATGTAAAACACTCTCGTTAGTGAGAAAGTACTAACGAGACTATACAGGTATTTCAGTTCCTAATTCAGAGTGCCTCTTTTGGGGGATCTGGAATAGTCACAAGAAAAACTGACCTTTAGAAAGGCAAGTTAAAAGGGACACCTAACACAGCTTGAGTAGGTGTCTGTACGAGTCAGGTATACGTTCTCGACAATCGGTCCGACAGTTGAGTTGTTCTTGTCGGGCTGAAGTATGGTTTTGTTCAGTTCTAGGAGGTCCACCCTCCCAAACTTTACCTTCTCTCTATTATATAAATCCCACCTGTCTGTCTGTATGTATGTATGTGAAGCTTCTCCTCCGAGGGTACCCAACAAACAGTCACACGGGTGAAATCATTCCGACCGGCCAGCCCAGGGATGTGTAATATCTCAGAATCGGAAAATAAAATTGACTCTTTGGGGGTCGACTGAGCACTTTTCTCCAATGGGGAGAGGGGTGGCTTTTCCTCCATTTTCCAACGTTATTTAGTACTAATTTGAGAAGAAATCAATGCTATCATAATAATGCAAGTCACGATTTTAACAGAAAATGGCGTAAGAGGAAGGGCTTCTTTCCTTTCTTTCTTCTTTTCCTCACACTCCCACACTTTAATTTATTGCTCATCGCCTGAAGCGCCCCTACCGGGAAATGCCACCGGGGCTGCTCAGACTCTTTTTTTGTAGGCCAGAGTGCGCTTATCTTAGTTAGTTGGATTTTCAACACCACAGCTGACCTTATGTCTAACCTTTATAGAAGGCAAATAAACTGTCTAAAGATGTGTATCTCTACATGAACATTTCTGTGAGAAACGAGATAGAACCAGCGACGCCGTACTGGATGGAGTGAGTGTTGTTTTAAAAGGAGATTTTCAGTGGCTGACAGAACGAGAGATGGGCGCAAACGGGCAAAATACCCACTTGAAAAAAGCCACTCGTCGATAAGGTGTGAATAATTGGAATTAAAAGAAAGCATGAAAATCCTGTCCCCTCGTCGTTGAGGTGTAAGTAATGGTATTTGAGGGAGATAGAGAGGGAGAGAGAGAGAGTTAGAATCCTGTCCTTCAGTCGCGCGTACAAAGCAGAACGTGTACGCTCCATTGACAAAGTTTAAAAATGAAACGTTTGCAAACACTTGAATGACTTTAAGGATTGTAAACAACGTTTATTGTTATTATTACTTATCAAATATAATTATTACATACACACACACACATACACACATATATATATATATATATATATATATATATATATATATATATATATATATATATATAGTGCACGTATTGTATTAGTTTTTGTAGATGTAAATCCGTTGAAACTCCAGTGTTTATAAAAAGTGCTCAATAACAAGTAGAGCTGTTCTTAAGCATACATTTTTATTTATACAAACATTAGTGGTTACATATGTGCATACATGTTTCAGTTGTACTCCTCACGGAGAGTCAACCCTTTCAGATCAAAGAAAACAGAGAAATTAGATGAATTTGGAAAACTTTCCCTTTGAATAAATCTTTTTGGGGGATTATATATTTTTTAAATTTAATATCTGATTACATTTTTTACTTGTTAACTCTTTCAATAAGTTTCTATCTTTTTTATCATTTTTATTACCTGCCTTCTAATTCTTTCGTTTTTCTATTGTCTTATTACCTACTTAGCCTGGATTCCTTTCTTCTCTATTTAACATATATATATATATATATATATATATATATATATATATATATATATATATATATATACTAGAACATCCGCTTTAGAACGGGTAAAATTAATTACCCGAAAAGGACAGTTTTGCACCACTTTTACGTCCCCTTAGAAAAATTCAAATACAGATATTATGTTACTAAACCTCATGTCTAGAATCCTTATTCCAATGTTGATCAAAATCTATTACATGATTTTGATTCTAGAAAATATTTCAAATTTAAAGCTTAGGCTTCAGAAGAAATTAAAATTAAGGGAATCTTTCTTAATTGCTGTCTAATCACAATAGATCGAATTTAATTCAAATCTGAAATATTTGAATTTTCACATGGAAGCTTATGCCCATATTATGCCCCTTAAACCCCTTTAAATTACTCAAAAGAAACAAAAATTTAGGGAATATTCATTAATTGGTGTCTAAATGCTATTGTTAAGATTTTCCAACATGTCGGCTGAATTTTTACAAAGAACTACGGCTGCATTTATACCCTTACATAAAACTAAATATAGTCCACATTTGGACCTTTTACCCCCTGAAACTTTGTTTCAAAATTCATAATGAGCGGTTAGTTTAGGAATGAATCATATATATGCAAATATATGATCATATACACATACCGAACTTTATATGAATAACAATGTGTCGTCCATCCTCAGGGAACTATTTCGGTTTATCACAACTTTTCGTAGTTGCATTTCCAGCAGTCCAGCGTCGTAACGATGCCACGTCTAAGTGAACTGTATACGTTCTTAAAGACATTCGTAATTATTAGGCTAGCTGAGTTCTCAATTCTTTTACGGAGAGCTATACATAATAATAGGCAAACCAAAAGCAAGCCGAATCAAGACAGACGACATTCGACACACAAAAGTTTCAATATCAATTTAGATAGAACTTTATAACAATATATACGAATTGCGAAAAATATTTCCGAATTCGTTTTCAGTTTCAATTTGTAATTAAATGTATAAAAACGGTAAGGATTTTATTAATACACTCTCATGATTGGACGACCAATGAAACTGTGGTAAATAAACCCGACAAACCCGACGAGCTGCAAAATCACCCCCTTCACTGTAGAGGTCTTTAGATGGCGGAAGGTTTTTTACTCTAATAGTGTTTTTCCTCGGACCGCTTACTGTTAGAATTCGCTCTGCTCCCTATTTCCACGATTTTACCAACATGAAGAAATGTAAATGCAATGTGAAAAAGCATCTCTCTGCACAACTACCCACTTAGGAGGCCTCCCAGTAGCCTCTTACATTTCAGTGTCAATGTTTGCGGTGAAGGTAAGCAAAAAATAAATAAGATAAGAAATAAATAAAAAATGCAATTATTGATATAAAGATCTACATGAAAGGAAATTGAGCTCTTTTAGTGTGCAAGCTATCAATTTACTGGGTTCCGATTTTGAGAAGTTCAGTTTAATGTCATACATGCAACAGAAAACAAAATCTCGAAATCGGAGCAGAACCGAATTAAGACACACTTCTAGAACAAATTAAGTTCTCGCTATCCTATTGGAAAAAAAAACATATCAATGATAAATGATAATATAATGCGCCTAACTTCAACACTTTACTGCAGTTTCACGCTATCACCGATCATCAGACGTGTGTTTCTAACTAGCGGCATCGATCATAGTACCCTATGTATTTTGTATTTTGAAAATATTTTTTTTAATAAATAGACTATAAATAAAATTTAATTAACTTCAGGGAATATTTTCCTATTTGTCCAAAAATATTTTTTTTTTTCAACTTAGTTTACACCAAACATTGCAAGTTGCCACTTGAGATGTAAGGGCTACTGAGAATTAGGGTGCACGTTTCCGGTGTTCATTCTAAATTGGGAACTTTGCAGCGAGATGCTTGTTCACATTAGTTTTAAACTTCTGCATGTCGGTACAGTATGGAAAACAGGGAGCAGGGAGGGAGTTCCAATGGCCTACAGCTCGAGGAAATAAGCTATTGGAGTAGAAGGCTCTCCGGCACCTGGGGACTTCCACAGTGAATGGATGGAATTTAGATGATTGTCGGGTTGGTCGAGTGTATTTACGCCGAAGGGACACCAGAGCAACTTTTAAGACGCGTCTTTGCATCTCTGTCAGAGCTTTTGTCCGTCTGCCGGTCACACTTGAGGCTAAAAAAACATTTTCCTTGGTGTGTCATGCTTAAGTTCGGAAGATAATTTTATTTGGTCTGTCACGTCTGTGTACACTAGCATTTGCTGAAGTCTTTCAGGTTTTAATTTTGTTCGTTTCAGTAATAGTTTTCAATCCTCCCGTAATATTCTTCATCATTCAACTGACAATTTATCAATCACGTTAACCATTATCCTTGAGTGGCTGTTATCCTTGATAAGTGGTGACTCATTAGTAAAGCAAGTCTAATTTTACCTTCAAAGTAAACTTGTATGAATCAGCACGGTACGACTTTTTTGTGGCCGACTTGATTTTTAGGTTGGTATTGGTTCCCCCTAATAATACCATCCTAACAGGAAGGACTACGTGAAGGTTGCCAACGTCTATAAATGAAAATAATTCTATGGAAATGACTGGACTCGAACTTGGTACAACCAGGTCGCCAGTCCACGTCGTTATCCACTTATGTGTTTCTGTAGAAAGCGTCACTTTTTACCATTACTCCTCAGTATTTTATGTAAATTTTCTTCGTACACGTAACAACATGGAGACTAATGTTGGAAAAATTAATCAGAATCGGGAATCGTAAAAATTGGCGTATATTTTCCGATGCCAAAAGCGATTATTTTTGTTTTTGTGTAAAACTTTATTCTCCATTGCTGATATAAATGATGAAATGATAAATATTTATTTATTTCAAACTACTATTTATTTCAACCCTCCACAAATGTATTTTTACGTTTCCAAAAATATATGCACATATTTCATGGGTTTTTACGAAATCCGAAAACTAAAAAAAAGCAACAACCCTATAGCTACATATTTAGACATTTTAAAAGAATGGACATCGGTAATTTTATCGGAGTTGTGAATTTAGAACGGAATCGACGATTGTATCGGAGTCGGAAATTCAGAACAGAATTGGTAATTGTATCGGAATCGAGAAAAATATTGGAATCGTCTCATCACAAATGGGGGCGAGTTCGGGATCTGAATCTTGGCCCTTTCGCACCACCAACGAGAATCATAAGCCTTGTTCCCTGAGTTAGTGAGAACGGGGTGAATTCAAATAGGCCAATCTCCTTCGGTCCGCCTCTATTGGTATACTCCAAACGAGGCCTCATGTCTCTGACTTTGCAAAAACGAAACGTTTCATTGTATTTCCATTTCAATATTTATTTTTCGTCTTTATTCAAACGATGTCAAATATCTACAGTGTGCCTTTCTCTGTTTTCATGACCACTTCAGTTTATGTGAACATTCAATTATCCGGACGATTATAATTCGCCCTAGTCTCGCTTTGATAATGGAGGCTGTGGTTGTTAGGCTGTCCATATTAGCATAAAAAAGGCCGGGTATGAAAGCGTATCAAAAAATATGGCTGTCAATGTGTTTGTGTTCGTGCATATTTCGCCTATTCAGAAAGAGTGACATCCGTAAATACGCCCAGCATAACGAATAGATTTCTCATGTGAATGCAATTCGAGAACGGGCAAATTGTACGAGAACACACGAGGAGGGTTCAAAGAGGATGGAAAGCGAGCCAGCTTGTAGCCAAAAACAGAAACATACACAATGAATCAAATATGAAGGTCTTTTTTCGTTCAAATACGTTGGGTGTTCAAAAGGTAGTCACAACTTAAATTGTATTTGATTAACAATAATATGCTCCCCCATTGGTCGCATATTTTTGCTAGTATATACGACGTACGAAGATATACTACACTGCTTTCTTCAAAGGAGGGGGTAATGCCTGTGAAGGTGGTATGATAAGGAACGAACATATACTACACAACCGGATAAATATAGATGTCTTACAAAATGTTGAAATTTAAATCTCATAAATACCTTCGAGTGTTTTTAAC
The DNA here is from genome assembly GCA_963556195.1 of Sepiola atlantica. Classification (NCBI taxonomy): domain Eukaryota; kingdom Metazoa; phylum Mollusca; class Cephalopoda; order Sepiida; family Sepiolidae; genus Sepiola; species Sepiola atlantica. The sequence continues at coordinate 102,724,725 of OY744528.1, read as the reverse complement.
TCTTAACTTTATATATATAAAGTTAAGAGTTAAAAACACTCGAAGGTATTTATGAGATTTAAATTTCAACATTTTGTAAGACGTCGTATGGGTTGTATTGCAAAATTGAATATTTTTTATTGAATTAGCTTTCCAAAAATATACATATTTTCATACAAAAAATGAATTAGAAGAAAAGATGTGAGGGGGCGATAAACAAATACATAAAATAGGTCTAGTTATTTAGGGGGAAAATTCCTTTTTTAAAAGTAAAATATTCAGTCGCTATTGATTGACATGTTTTTTGTTTATTTTGTTTTTAGGGGATTTGGAGGGGGCTTGCCTTCTCGTTTATTGTTTCGGTCAACGTAGATAATACATTGTGTTCGGAAGTTATCGTTACTGGAACTATATTTAAACCAAGCCTACATGTGCTTTAGATTGACCTTACATCACAGAGTTAGTTACTTATATTTCTTATACAGTTCTCTTTCGACCCAGGACTATACCCTGCTTGACTCTGTTTCTGAAAGCTTAAATAGAGCACTCTCGCTTAACTCGAATGCACAAATACATGTATTTGAGGATTTTAATGCACTCCACCGTGACTGGTTGGGATTCTCCAGCGTTACTGATGCAGCTGGGAACTCTACGTTTAATTTCTCCTCAGCTCACGACCTCTCACAGACTGTCACTTTTCCGACCCGCCTTCCTGGTCGTGTGGACCACCAAGCCTCACTTCCCGACCTGTTCTTGACCTCACTACCTGAGGCTTGTGTGGCGAATGCCCATAGTCCGCTTGGAAACTCTGATCACGTTGTGGTAATGATACTTATCACATTAAAACTCGTCCAAAAGCTGAAGAGCTGTTGCTTAAAACGACGACAAACTATGAGCAGGCTGATTTTGAATCCCTCAGAGATCACATCAGCGACGCCCCATGGAGTGAAACCTTCTCACTCCCTGCTGATCAGTATACAAATGAGCTAACCGAATGGGTCAAAGCAGGCATTAATGCGAAAATTCTTTAGCAAATCTCACTCTCCTAAAGAGTTCACCTCACAATGTGCAGCTGCTATTGCTGAGAAACAGAAAGCATTCCGAAAATTCGGCTGCCATAAGTCAACTGCGAATAGACATAAATTTATAGAGGCAAGAAATGATTGCAAAGTTGTGATATATGAAGCAAAGAGAAGGTATACAGAGATAACCAAAAAACGCATTCAGTCACAGAAACTAGGTACTCGTGATTTCTGGAAAATATACAATAGTGTGATGAACAATGGACAATCGACAATTCCCCCGCTATCAAATCACAACGATGTTGTTTGCATGGCAAATGATAAGGCTGAACTATTTGCCCAGTGTTTCACTTTAAACTCCACTTCAGACTCAGCAAACAACCCCCTTCCTGAATTCCCAATGCGGACTGAAGCCACACTTAAGAACCTGAGCTGGCCCCTGTCCTCTCCAAACTATACAACAAATGCCTTGCGGAATCTTGTTTCCCTGATAGTTGGAAAATTACCTCTGTGGTACCAGTCTTCAAGAATTTTGAAGATAGCACTGACCCCTAGAATTATCGCCCTATCAGTTTACTCCCGCTCTTCGCTAACATTTTAGAATCCTTAATCAATCTAGCGATATTTCATGCTAAACTTCTTTCTCAACATCACTATGGGTTTAAGCAAGCACTGTGTATTGCGAATATCCTAACGGTCATCTCTGAACGCATATACCATACACTGGACAAAGCAGGTGAAGCTAGGGCGGTAGCGCTTGATATATCCAAATCCTTTGACAAGACATGGCATAAAGGTCTTCTCATAAAAATTAATTCATATGGTATTACTGGACGAATATTTAATATAATTAGATCTTTCATATTCAAAAGAAAGATCCAGGTTGTCCTCGATGGGCGTTCATCTAGGCAACATGACATAAATGCTGACGTACCCCAGGGATCCATCCTTAGACCTCTACTGTTCCTGATTTTCATAAATAGCCTCCCTGATGTCATTGAGACTGAGATAGGAATATTTGCTGACGACACCACGATCTATCTCGTCATGTGGGCAAAACCGACGCGCACATATCTGAGGCAATGGCTAAATCCTTAGAATATGGCTTCCAGTCCGTAGTGGATTGGGGTAAAAAATGGATGGTAACTTTTAATGCCGCAAAGACTAAGCTACTTACCTTCAATAACTACAAGACACCTCTTCAACCACCGATTGTCATTGCAAATAACACCCTACCTCAGAGTTCATCATTCAAACTCCTTGGCCTAACTTGCACAGATAGCATGAATAGGAATAAATACATTGAAGAGACATTGTCAGGGCTGCTGTAAAGAAGGTGGGCTCCATCTACCGTGCTAGTAAACTTCTGACATCTGACATCATCTTATATCTCTACAAAGCTCATGCATGGAGTATTGTTGCCACATCTGGGCTGGGGCATCATCCACTAGTTTCTCCCTCTTAGACAAGGTCCAAATAAGAGTGTCCAACTTAATAGGTCCCTCACTATCCACCAAGATCCAGCATCTGTTCCATCGCCGCAATGTTGCTTCCTTGTGCCTGTTTTACAAGTACTTCAATGGAGTGTGCTCTGATGAACTTGCTGCTCTGGTGCCCCCACGAATTAAATTTACTAAACCAACCCGACAATCTGCCAAATCCCATCCATTCATTATGGAGGTCACCAGATGCAGAAGAGCTTTCTACTCTAAAAGCTTCTTTCCTCGTACTGCTGGATTCTGGAACTCCCCCCCCCCCTGCTCCCTGTTTTCCTGACGGTACTGACATGCAGACTTTAGAATTAATGTAAACAGACATTTCGCTGCGCAGCTCCCAATTTAGGTTACGTAGACGTAAGGGACTACTGAGAAAAAGGGTGAAATTTTTTTTCCTACAGTGGCGGCCTGCCTTGTTTGGGGTGAACTATTTTTTTTTTTTTAATATTTTCTTGCTGTTGTTTATTATTACATTACGCCCTTTTCTAAAGCCAAACGCCTCAAGAGACTGATGTTTATATCCGGGTTTTTTCCAGTGCTAAATAAAATGTACGACTTAAACCACCCCGTGACTGGACACTAGATTGCTGTCAGTTAACCCCCTTCGCCCCTACATAGGCTGATACTTATTTCTTACCCATTTTAAATACATTAATGCTGATTATTTTCCTTCTTTTAATACTTTATCGTGTTACATCATGTCAACGAAAAATCAGTAAAAAAATAATCGTATATTTTTATTGCATTCTTTCCTTGTTTAGTTACTATTTTTAGGTGTCTTTACGTACGAGTCTCCCTTATTTTTGATACCACGGCCTTACGTACGAGTCTCCCTTATTTTTGACACCATATATTTACGTACGAGTCTCCCTTATTTTTGACACCATATATTTACGTACGAGTCTCCCTCATTTTTGATACCATATATTTACGCACAAGTCTCTCTTATTTTTGACACCATATATTTACGTACGAGTCTCCCTTATTTTTTACACCATGGCTTTACGTAAGATTTCCCCTGATTTTTGAGACCTGGTCTTTACGCACAAGTCTCTCTTATTTTTGACACCATATATTTACGTACGAGTCTCCCTTATTTTTTACACCATGGCTTTACGTAAGATTTCCCCTTATTTTTGAGACCTGGTCTTTACGCACAAGTCTCTCTTATCTTTGACACCATATATTTACGTACGAGTCTCCCTTATTTTTTACACCATGGCTTTACGTAAGATTTCCCCTTATTTTTGAGACCTGGTCCTTACGCACAAGTCTCCCTTTTTTCTTGACACCATATATTTACGTACGAGTCTCTCTTATTTTGACACCATATATTTACGTACGAGTCTCCCTTATTTTTTACACCATGGCTTTACGTAAGATTTCCCCTTATTTTTGAGACCTAGTCTTTAAGCACAAGTCTGTCTTATTTTTGACACCATATATTTACGTACGAGTCTTCCTTACTTTTTACACCATGGCTTTACGTAAAATTTCCCCTTATTTTTGAGATCTTGTCTTTACGCACAAGTCTCTCTTATTTTTGACACCAAATATTTACGTACGAGTCTTCCTTACTTTTTACACCATGGCTTTACGTAAGATTTCCCCTTATTTACGTACGAGTCTCTCTTATTTTGACACCATATATTTACGTACGAGTCTCCCTTATTTTTTACACCATGGCTTTACGTAAGATTTCCCCTTATTTTTGAGACCTAGTCTTTAAGCACAAGTCTGTCTTATTTTTGACACCATATATTTACGTACGAGTCTTCCTTACTTTTTACACCATGGCTTTACGTAAAATTTCCCCTTATTTTTGAGATCTTGTCTTTACGCACAAGTCTCTCTTATTTTTGACACCAAATATTTACGTACGAGTCTTCCTTACTTTTTACACCATGGCTTTACGTAAAATTTCCCCTTATTTTTGAGACCTGGTCCTTACGCACAAGCCTCCCTTTTTTCTTGACACCATATATTTACGTACGAGTCTCTCTTATTCTTGACACCATATATTTACGTACGAGTCTCTCTTATTTTTGACACCATATATTTACGTACGAGTCTCCCTTATTTTTTACACCATGGCTTTACGTAAGATTTCCCCTTATTTTTGAGACCTGGTCTTTACGCACAAGTCTCTCTTATTTTTGACACCATATATTTACGTACGAGTCTCCCTTACTTTTGACACCATGGCTTTACGTAAGATTTTCCCTTATTTTTGAGACCTGGTCCTTACGCACAAGTCTCCCTTATTTTTGACACCATATATTTACGTACGAGTCTCCCTTACTTTTGACACCATGGCTTTACGTAAGATTTCCCCTTATTTTTGAGACCTGGTCTTTACGCACAAGTCTCTCTTATTTTTGACACCATATATTTACGTACGAGTCTCCCTTACTTTTGACACCATGGCTTTACGTAAGATTTTCCCTTATTTTTGAGACCTGGTCCTTACGCACAAGTCTCCCTTATTCTTGACACCATATATTTACGTACGAGTCTCTCTTATTTTTGAAAACATAGTTGTACGTATGAGTCTCCCTTATTTTTTACACCACGTGTTTACGTACGAGTCTATCTTATTTTTGAAAACATAGTTGTACGTATGAGTCTCCCTTATTTTTTACACCACGTGTTTACGTACGAGTCTCTCTTATTTTTGAAAACATAGTTGTACGTATGAGTCTCCCTTATTTTTTACACCACGTGTTTACGTACGAGTCTATCTTATTTTTGACACTATTGGCTTCACGTACGAGTCTCTCTTAGTTTTGAAAACATGGCTTTACATATGAGTCTCCCTTATTTTTGTCGCCGTGTCTATACGTACGAGTATTCATTATTTTTTACACTATGGCTTTACGTACGACTCTCCCTTATATTTGAAAACAAGACTTTACGTACAGGTTTCTCTTATTTTTTACACCACGTCTTTGCATATGAGTCTCTCTTAGTTTTGACACCATGGCTTCACGTACGAGTATCCCTAATTTTTGACACCACGGCTTTACATACAAGTATCTCTTATTTGTTACACCATGGCTTCACGTACGAGTATCCCTTATTTTTCACATCACGGCCTTACATACAAGTCTCGTCATTTTGACAACACGGCTTTACGTACGAGTCTCCCTTATTTCGACACGATGGCTTCACGTACCTGTATCCCTTATTTTTGACACCACGACTTTACACATGAGTATCGTTTATGTCTGACACTATGGCTTCACGTACGAGTATCCCTTGCTTTTGTTTTTGGACACCACAGGTTTACATACGAACATCTTTTATTTTTTACACCACTGCTTTACATCAAAGTCTCATTTGGTGTTTACACCATGGCTTTACTTAATTTATACACCACGGTTTTAAACTATGCAATTTAGCTTTTAATACTTTATGCATAATTTTTTTTTTATCGTGGACTAACTGTAATCGAAGGTGACTGAAATCTCTTCTTTCATTGCTACTACATTGAATTATA
>OY744528.1:102703729-102708729 GCA_963556195.1 Sepiola atlantica | reverse complement strand
TATATATTTATATATATGTGTATATGTGAATATATAGATATATGTATATATGTATGTATATGGATATGTGTATATATGTGTAGATATGTATGTATATATTTATATATATATATGTATGTATATATTTATATATGTATATATTTATGTATTTATATATGTATATATATATATGTATGCATATATTTATATATGTATATATATGTATGCATATATATATATATGTATGCATATATTTATATATGTATATATATGTATGCATATATTCATATATGTATGCATATATTAATATATATATGTATGCCTATATTCATATATGTATGCATATATTTATATATATGTATATATATGTATTCATATATTCGTATATATATATATGTATGCGTATATTCATATATATATATATGTATGTATGAATATATTCATATATATATATGTATGTGTGCATATATTTATATATGTATGTATATATTTATATATATGTATGTATATATTTATATATATATGTATGTATATATATGTATGTATATATTTATATATTTATATTTACATATATTTATATATATGTATGTATATATATATCTATGTATATATTTATATATTGATATTTATATACATATGTATGTATATATTTATATTTATATATGTATGTATATATTTATGTTTATATATGTATGTATATTTATATATATGTATGTATATTTATATATATGTATGTATATTTATATATATATATATTGATATTTATATACATATGTATGTATATATTTATATTTATATATGTATGTATATATTTATGTTTATATATGTATGTATATTTATATATATGTATGTATATTTATATATATATATATATATGTATATATATATTTACATATATATATTTATATATATATGTATGTATATATTTATATATATGTATGTATATATTTATATATATGTATGTATATATTCATATACATATATGTATGTATATATTTATATATATATGTATATATATATGTATTTATATATTTATATATATGTATCTATATATTTATATATATGTATATATATATATGTATTTATATATTTATAGATATGTATTTATATATTTATATATATGTATTTATATATTTATATATATGTATTTATATATTTATATATATGTATTTATATATTTATATATATGTATATATATATGTATTTATATATTTATATATATGTATATATATGTATTTTTATATTTATATATATTTATATATATATGTGTTTATATATGTATATATATGTATTTTTATATTTATATATATTTATATATATATATGTGTTTATATATTTATATATATGTATGTATATATATTTATATATGTATATATATATATATGTATGTATATATTTATTTATATATTTATTTATATGTATATATATGTATGTATATATTTATATATATGTTTATATTTATATATATGTATGTATTTATATGTATATATGTATGTGGTTATATATACGTAAATATAATGTGTATATATTCGTATATATAATGTATATATATGTATGTATATATAATGTGTATGTATATTTTATGTGTATATATATGTATGTATATTTAATCTGTATTCATATGTATGCATAATGTGTATTTATATGTATATAAAATGTATATGTACATATATTGTGTATTTATATATGTATGTGTATATTTATATATAATGTGTATATATATGTATGTACGTATATTTAAAATGTATGTATATATATATGTATGTATATTTTGGATTTATATGTATATATATATCTAAAATGTATATCTATGTATATTTATAATGTCTATGTATATTTATATTTATAATGTATATATATACGTATGTATTTAACATGTTTATTAGTATGTATATATATAATGTCTATCTATATATAATCTGTGTATTTATATATCTATGTGTATATAGAATGTGTATATACGTATATATATATATGTGTATATTTAAATGTATGTATATATAGTATGTATATATATATTACGTATATTTATAATGTGTATATTTGTATATGTATGTATATATACAATGTGTATATTCATGTGTATATATATGTATGTATATATATAATGTGTGTATTCATATGTATATATATGTATGTATATATATAATGTGTGTATTTGTATGTATATATATAAATATGTATGTATATATAAGGTGTATATTTATATGTATATATATGTATGTATATATATATGTATATATATATATTTATGTATATATAATGTTTATATATATGTGTATATATATATATGTATGTATATATATAATGTGTATATATCTATGTATATATATATGTGTATGTATATATATATTATGTGTATATATATATATTAATATAATGTGTATATTTATATGTATTTATTTATGTAATCTGTATATGTATATATATATATATATATATATATATATATATATATATATGTGTGTATTTACATCATGGAATGTGTATATGTATTTACATATGCGTATATATGTAAATGTATACATGTATGCATAGATATATGTGTTAATTTATATATATATATATATATATGTGTGAATGTATATATATGTATATATATGTGAATCCATATAGATTTATATATATGTGTATGTACATATATATTTGTATATATTCATATATATATGTATATATTTCATTTATAAATATAATTTGTGATTTATATATATATATATATATATATATATAAATATATATATATATATATATAAATATATATATATATATATATATATATATATATATATATATATATATATATATATATATATATATATAATATTATAGCCGGACCGGGTCTATCAGCTTCGCGTGGGTGAAATATAAATGTGTCAATTTAAATTTGTCAACATCTGACAGAACACAAATAGGACAATTTTAATATTTAGAATGAATGTTGTTTTAGACTTGTGGAATATGTATTCATCTACGAAAAGGCTTACTTCTGAATTGAACAAAAAATGAAATTGCCACCGTGTATCAGGATATCTATTTCATTGACTGATTATGGAAAAAGTTACTGTATACGTGCCGGGATATTTGTAAGTAAAATATATTATTAGGCAAGTATGATAAATATTAATTGTGTAATAATAAAATAAAAAAGGAGGATATGAAGAAGGAGTGAAGGGGGGAGGAAAACAGGAAGGAAGGAATAAAGGAAGAAAGGAGGAAGGAAAGGAGACGCGGGAGGAAAAAGAGAATAGGGGGAGAAAAGAAGGAAGATAACACGTCTTTCTGCCCATCGCCTAGTACCGGTATTTTCCCAGAATTTTTATTTTTGATTAAACACCCGCTCTATCTATGATAATGAGCACTTTTAAAATTAAAGAAGCTTACGGAGCCCCAATCTATCCCCGTTACGTTTGTATAAAAATCGCTTTCTTTTTAAAGAACCGCTTAACCGCGAAAGCGAGTAGTAAATTTCCCGAAAAAATGGGTGACTTAAACGCAGTCTGCAAATGACATGCGTGATATTGTACGATCCGGCAAAATGTGACCAAATTTAGGGTCCACCCGTAACCCGTTTTGGATCATTTCCATACGAAGAAATTGATTGTTTTCCACTGTTTGAATATTATGCGTATGAAAGTTTTAAGATTCGGAAAATGTCTTTTTTATGCCATGTGTCGAGTATCTTGGCATATATTGACGTAAGTCTAAAGTTGATTCGCTGAAGAAATTGTAGCCGATATCTTGAATAATGGATCCCTGTAAGGAACTATGCTCTTTAATTGCATTTTCTTAAACCCGGAATGAGTATAACTGTATACGTAATAGGTAAGAATAACGTAATTCGATATTCTCGAAAATACACGGAATTCGAGGAAGCGTCTATTAAATTTATGCGTAATCTATTGTATTATATATTAAATAAATATTAAATATTGAGGGTCACGTTTTTTTTAAGTAGACGTTGCTTATTAGTTCCCGTTGTACTAAAGTGTTAGAGAGAAAAAAATTTGCTACCACCTATATGGAGTATGTGTTGGGTAGAGTCTAAGATGGTGAGCCAAAAGTAATAGTTAGTGGTAGCTGGAGAAAAATAATCACATTTATGAAAACACGCTAAAGTGAATTACCGTAAGTTAGTGATGAGTTTAGTAGCATGTGATGCATGTGGTTATTTTCCTATTCTTGATAAAGGTACATGGGAAAATCATCTTATCTTTATTTATATATATATATATATATATATATATATATATATATATATATATATATTTCTCGCACTGACGGTACAGTTAAAAAGTACCTTTTCAAGTTGATTCCACTTTACACAATATACGCACTTTTTTAATATACTGTTTAGGTATCTGTGGTATGAGTCGCAAAGTTAACTAATTTGCATATTAATTTCGCAAAATTATATTTTATTAATTATCGATTATTTGTTATTGTTTTTTTAATTCAGTAAATTTTTTTATGTTAATATAACAAATATTTCTGCGATCTTGAGTTGAAAAAGAAGAAACCTTTTCACTTGCAATTAAGATATTCTAAATTTCAAGCTAAAAGGAAAATTGATTTTTATTTATTTTCCTTTGTTCACAGTCACATTTAAAAGATAAATAAATTTCTATTGAAATTGACCAACTGTTAATGTTTATCGTGTTTACAACAATGTTATGAATTAAATGTTTATTTTTAAAATTAATGTTTCAAGAATTTCGAGTAGCCAACTTGGCGAAGCGTTAGCAAGCCCGCAAGGCTAACTAGTATTTTTATATAATTATCAGTTTTGTGACAATTAATCGCAATCGAAATCTGGAATCCTAACAATCAGAATGTTGGGAGGGGGGGGGGGTATCGGAATCGAAAAAAAGTGTGCCTATTTTCCGATGCCAAAAACGATTATTTTAATTATTTTTTTATTTTTTCTGTTTTGTGTTTTGTTTTAAATTTAATTTTCTATCGCTGGTACTAATGATACAATGATAAATATTTATTGATTTTAAACTACCAGTAAAACTAAAATC
>OY744528.1:102676229-102698729 GCA_963556195.1 Sepiola atlantica | reverse complement strand
CGTTGCGTGATTTTTTTTTATATGTGTGACCAGTGGATTGCCCGACGTAGTTGTGAGCACCTTACGTGATCAACATTTTTGGCTTTTTTGGCCTTTTTGTTAGATTGCTTGTGGGTGCTGGTTTTATGGCCTCAGTTTTGAGCTTTTGTTGTTGAAGTGAATTTGGGAGTTGTTTCTGTTTATGCTGAGTATAAAATATTAGGATGTCAATCTCATAGTCTCATAATCTAAAGGATGCTAGTTCAATCCCTGTACACGGCAGTATACTTTCATTTTCCCTACAATAACACCCCAAAAATCAATTGTATTAAACAATACCCGATCTAAATAGTTAATTGCCTCAGTGTAAGTAAATGTTATTGTGACATAGAAATGTTGCCTATTGTTTCAATGCTTTGGAATTTGTTTTGAAAAACAAAACATTTACCATCGTCATTTTTTTTTTAAAGTAACGGGTACTAAGTAAATAATGAATAAACTAGCGACAGTAACGTATTACCACGAAGAGACTTGAAATTGTGATATAAATCTTTCGCCGCGGTTTGATTCCGGTCGCATTTAAAAGGTCACGTGATCTGTTTCGTCATTATGCCGGCGTGTTATATAGACCCGAGTCGGTGCTTTTCTCTTTTTTTTTTTTTTAGAAGTGTCATGCGTTTTACATTGACGTTTCAGAAGGAACTGGGTTATGTAATGGTATCGCCATGTTAGGGGTAAGGGGGGAAGCGGGAAGGGGTACTGCCAGCGAAAAAGAAAATATATCTGCCGCGGATATCCAACTGACACTTTGTGTTCGTGATTAATGCGACAGTGAATCTATCAGCACCGACATCTGTCATGCTGGCCAGGGTTGTATACCACTTTTTTTTTCTCTCGGTGGCAAAGAAAGGTAAACATAGCGCAGAGTCCGTAAGATGACGGCTTTTAAACTATTACAGTTCTTTGTCTGAATGCAGAACTTTCTACGAACGTGTATGTCTACGTTATGCACGTGTGTTAATTGGTTCAGAAATAAACTCAAAATCATGGTTCCATCCGATTAGTGTCCTTAACAAAACTCAACGTTTTTAGATAATAATTAAAAGACTGGTAAAATTCATTCTATGGACAGAGCCGTTTTACACTACTGGCATGTCCCCTTGCGAATATTAAATTCAGTATATAACGCAACTAAACCTTATGTCTAGAATCATTATTCCAATTTTGATCAAAATCTATTACATGATTTTGAGTCTAAAAATGTCTAAACTATAAGGCTTAAGGGGTCTTTAAAAGAAATTGAAATACAGGGAATCTTGCTTAATTGGTGTCAGTTCAATGTAAATCTGAAATATTTGAATTTTCAAATGAAGGCTGTGCCGATATTATGACCCCTAAAAACCCTTCAAAATACTCCAAAGAAACTGAAATTTGGGGAATATTTATTAATTGGTGTCTAATGCCTATTGTTAAAATTTCAAAAAAAATCCAAGGTATCTCAATTTTTACGAAAGGTTCTACTCTACTTTTACCCCCATGCTAAAAACTAAAGTAAATTAAATATAGCTCACATTATCCACCATTACGCTTAGCAACTGTGTTCAAAAATTCATAATTATCGGGTTCATTAATTTAGGAAGGGAATCCTGTTCATACAGGTATATAAACATATACACATACCTAACTTTATATTGAGATGAGTCACTATTTATCAAGGTCAAAGGCCAGCCGAGCATAAAGGTTAATGGGATTGTCCCTTAGATGATTGGAAACAAGGAACACGAATTTGACTGATGAAGAATATTTATTGGAATGCACATCGTCGCAAAATTAACGTAAGATATTAATCAACGTTGAAACTCCTTTTTGCCCCAGACGATTTTTTTTTACTGCTGATAGTTTCAAAAGACGGTGCTGAGGTTAAAAGTTCCTTTTGTTAATTAGCATCACGAAAAGGGCGGTGTAGAAACTGAATGCCCCTTTCGTGGATCAATAGTCAGTAGGGAAGCGGGCGCGCGGTATTGTGTTTCATACATGAGAAGATTTTGGAAAGAAACTATGTTCATGGAAGTTCCGTTTGGTTTTAGGTACACAGATCGTTGTCATCAAGAAATCAATAGTGAACGGCTGCTGTGATAACGCAAATCGGAAAATCGAAAGTTATCGATAAAAGAGAGTGCTGGAAATCTGAGACTTGTTGCCACTCAGACTCTAGATATAACCACTTGTTATAGCCAGTGAGGCAATCACTGATGATGACTAGTGTGAATAATAATAATAATAATAATAATAATAATAATAATAATAATAATAATAATAATAATAATAATAATAATAATAATAATAATAATCGGCCATTATAAGGGAAGGGTCACATGTAAGTGAAGTAATACAAGGTAAAAAATATCATCCTTCTCTACCTTTCGGTGTATTAGCCAATTAAAAGAGAACCTTCAAAGCGCCCTCGACTACGGTTGACCTACTTTACTTACTATATATATATATACATATATATATATATATATATATATATATATATTAGTTTTATTTATTTTAATTTAAATATATTGATAAATATAGTTCGTTTGTAGATAGTAAATTAAAACCCTAATAACGAATATTGAAGATTTGTAGCGTGGCTCCTGGCTTGGCATCTTGTATTTAGACGATGATAGAGTCTTTGGAAAGTGACAAGTACCACACTGACAATTAATATATATATATATATATATATATATATATATATATATATATATATATATATATATATATATATATATATATTGATTATAATGGTTATAAATGTTATATTATCGAGGATATTAATTAAGAATGCGTATTAATATGGAATTAATTGAAAAATTAACAGAATAGAAAGATCACCAGTTAGTAAGTTCTGACTAAATACTTCAAGAGTATTTGGAAATGAAAAATTGAGAAAAACGAAATTTTAGAAAAAAACAAAAACATTTTATATCTATAATTTTATATGAATATAAAAGTTATTCTCAATTAAAAAATTTAGAAAAGTTTGTGCAACTCGTGTTCGATAAAGAAAGTTCCGTGAATAAGTAGACACGAGTGTTAGAGATGTATGTTGCGTTTGGAGTGTTGGTAATATGCATGTATTTGGGTTTACTTTCGGTAGCCTCGTAACTCTCGCTTCCCTTATTTTGTCCTTTCGTCCTCACATTCCATGAGCGATGTTTCTGACAAAGGGGGAAATAATTACAATTTTCTGGGTCTGAATCTATCAATATGATACTTATCGTTGGCTAGTTTTTTACCTTGACGTGGTATTTGTTTAGCTACTTACATCAAGTGGCTTTATGTCTTGTCTGGAGCTATCTCCATGAAATATTAGGCAGTGTGGCACTGTGTAAGTATGGGTCTATATTATTGATTGTTATAAGTTTAGATTTGTATATTGTAAATGGAATTTACTTGTACTTTTATAGATTTGAAGCGCACCTGAAATTCGAAATATTGGGTTGACCAAAAAGTTCGTTCGTTTTTTTTGTTCTGGCCTACTAAAGCTCCTTCTATATTCTTATTCTTCAAATCCTGTATTTCGTGTAGCGAGTATTTTGACGTCAGTGTGTAACAAGCCTCCGAGCAGGAAAGTTCTTATAGTTTTTGCTTGTATTTTAGGCTCTGAAATGGAAGATCAAGCAGAGCACTACCGACATCTGATAGTTTTTTGTTTACTACAGTAAAGAAAAAAGGTAGAGAAACCTGCATAAAGATATGGTATGTGTATGGGGAGAATGGTGTTAGAGAACCGGTGTGCCAGAAATGGTTTGCTCGATTCCGAAAATAATTTTTTCAGTGAGATATGCCAGAAATGATCGACAGTGACTAAGTAAAATCTGTAGTTGAACAAGATTGCCGTTTGACAACTAGACAAATCGCAGACATTCTCAAGCTTTTCAAATCGAGCATGGAAAATGAATTGCATTAATATCCACTTAAAAAAGAACGAACTTTTTTGGCCAATCCAATAACTACCAAATAACTCACATTTATTTTAGTTTTTGAAAAACTAAACATGAGAGAAATTGGGTTTTTCGCTCCCTGGCCTTGTGTCATTTATCAGTTGACGGTGAAGCATGACATAATAACACGGTATAAAATGCCTTTAACCTTTGTGCTATTATTGAACTTTATTATGTTTTATCTAATGACTGATTATTCGGTACACCAAACCTGGATGATACTCCCCTAACTGGAGCAGTTATGCTTTCCGATTGTCAAATATTTATATGCGAAGCCATGCTATTCTCAGCAGCAGATGATCAGGGTTTTTTTATATGTTCAACTGGAACTAGCAGAATTGTAATCGTGGTTTACTCCTCTAGATCCACCGTATTCTGTCTACGCCCATGCTAATTAACGGAGTAATATCGAGAAAGATGTAGCTTCTCACGACGCACGTACGCTTATTCACGATGGAAAGGTCATATGTTGGGCGTCACGTGGTGCTGGGATGCATAGAAATGGCGATACGAAACACAACAGGAATACATGTTGGAGAGAGAGAGAGAGAGAGAGAGGGTGGTGGACATAGAGGCAAATAATGAAATTGAGAAAAGGGGAAAGAGAGAGAGAGACCACTTTTGTTACGCTTCTTAGATTCATAGAGACGGTTCAGATTACCGCTGTTCACGTACAGATGGTGGAAGTGCACGGAATACCATTCGGCGTTTAACGTTCCGGATTTTCCCATTCCCTTTAAAACAAACGTTCTCATATTATGTATCACCGTGTACCAAACAATGCATCACGTTTGGGTCGGTCGGTATGAGAGAGATAATTAACCTTGCTTTAATAATCTTAGCACGGGCCAACCAGTTCCACCGGAAAAAAGTCACACCTGTGTCCGCACCATTTTGAAATTTCTTTGACTTTTTCGTTGTTGTTTTTACTTTTCTTTTCTTATACGTGCGACAATTAAAGAATGTTAAACCGGATAGAAAAAGTATCACACATCAGTATTTCTCTGACATCTGATATCGATCTGTTATCACAAGCCAGTGTCTGGTCGGTGTAGATCATAACGAAAGGTGCCGGACTGTTCATTGTTGATGCAGATTGGTGGCCGACGCGAGGCCACTATGGTTGGGTTTTACATCCCAACATGCAGAAATTAAAATGTAATGTTAATAAATATCTTGCTGCGCAACTTCCCACTTCAGATGTTTTCTATAAAGCTGGACTCTAATCACAGTAGCCTAATACGTCTCAATGGGAGTATGCCTTATTTTGAGTGAATAAAAGTTTTTTTTCTAAATATTTGTAAATGGTCACATTTCCAAAACTCACGGTGGTTTAACTTTTGGTGATTTTACAGGAAAAGTTGTGTGAACGTTACTATAGCTGTATCATTAGTATTTCATTTTTTGAATAGTAATTGATCCAATTACCGTGGGAATCCGATGTTTTAAATAGGAATAACTCCTCGTCATCTTCATCATCATGGTGTTTGATCACTTATGGATGAGAATCCTCCCTGGTTACCATCCACCTTATTGGCGTCTCAGTGGTTGTGTCATAGTCGCTACACTAGGCGCTGCAGGTTGGCGACACTATTTGCCCATAGCTATGTGTGATATACAGCGTCTGGTATTCCCAAATAGTCACCCATCTAATATTGGCCAGGCTCAACGTCGCTTAACTTCGGTGACCCAACGAGAACCGGTATGTGAACATGATTATCCTATAGGAATAACTAGCAATAATTAAAGATGTAAATTCTGATTTTCGATTTCTTCGAAATGTGAGACGCAAGAGAAAGAGAGTTACAAAAGAAAGCAGACTGTGTAAGAGAAATAGGCAGGGAACTGGGTAGACATATAAAACATGGTGCGTTATTCAGCGTAAACAAGAAGAAAAAAAACAACGATATTACGCATATTTTTTTTATTGAGAAATAGTTTCTTACAGACAAAACATTTCTAGGATGGGGAAGTTTCTCCTGCCAGCCGCAAAAATGCTGACCGAATTACCTCGCACCGAATTTAGATAATAATAACACAGGTGTAAAGAGCACTGTAAAAGTATCAGAGGTAAAATGGCACATGTAAAAATGGCACATGTAAAAATGGCACGAATAGACAAATATAAGAAATGGTACATGGGGAAAATATAGATGAGAATCTCACAATGAGTTTATAAAGATTTAACATAAAGTACGCAAAGGGAAAGCATTAAAAAGTTAGTCAACTTAAAAAGAAAATTATATCTACATTTAAAAGTAAAAAAAAGTATAAAAACCTAAACTTAACGCTAACTGTATTTTCTAGATTTGCTCCTGGGTGTATTTATTATGCTTGTGTCTTACTTATACAGCCAGCAATTGGTAATATATAAAAACACATATACAACTAAAACTAGTGAGGTTGCGATCATATCATGAGGCGTATGATTGGGGTTGCCTGAGAAAGAGAACCACTCCTCTGTTTTTTTTTCTTTGAGCCATTTTTTCCAATTTATTTACTTGTGCAATTTTTCTTATTTATCATCTTGTGCTATTTTTTCTTGTGCCATGTTTCTCTTGCCATTTTTTACCTGTGCCATTATTACTATGCACCCCGTCAAATGCCAATGAGACGCGCTGCGGGAGCCACTTCGTCTCGCGAGGCCCATGTTTTGATCGAGATGCCAATCGTGCAACCCAACCGAAGCAACGCAAATGAACGAGGGGCAACAACTCCACGGGTCTATGTTATTTTGTACTACACCACGTTTGGAGGTCGGCGTGAGTTTGGGCAGCGAAAGGGGGGCTGAGTAACCACGCTTTCATAATAATCTTATCACGGGCCGACCTGTTCCACCGGAAATGACGCACCTGTGTCCGCACTGTTTTATGATTTGTGCGTGTTTATTTATTTTGTTTTCTTATACGTGGGACAATTTTAAAGTGTAAAACGGTATATAAAACGTGTCCACCATCAGAATGTCATAAAAGAAAGAAGGGGCGAATAAGTCCGTTTTCTCTATGTAAAAAAAATCACACACTGATATAAAAAAATCACACACTGATATAAAAAAAACACACACACTAATATAAAAAAATCGCAGACTGATATAAAAAAAATAAATAACAGATATTCTTAAGATGCGTCTATTCATTTTAAGGAGGAAGTTTCTAGGGAATTTTCCATGGAATATTAACTTCATAAGCTGTTCCTAGTCTCATGCATGTCCCGATAAGGGGAGATGACGACGTTAGGTTTTGTAGTTCTTGCAGATAAGTGTCGATATCTTTCCACATATGGCGCCTGGAATTCCCAAATGGTCACCCATTTAGTATTGACCAGACTCACCGTCGCTTAACTGCGGTTATCTAATGAGAACCGGTGTGTCATCGTGATTATGTCATACATTCAATCTACGTGTTTTATTAATAAAATGCTATTTTTTAAATGAGGCATGACAGAACAGCGAAAACGATGTTTCAATTTTAAGTGTGACAGACCGACAAAAATGCTATTTAAAACTTAAGCGTGACAGATTGACAAAAATGCTATTTAAAAATCAAACGTGACAGACCGACGAAAAAACTATTTAAAAATCAAACGTGACAAACCGACGAAAATGCTATTTAAAAATCAAACGTGACAAACCGACCAAAATGCTATTTAAAAATCAAACGTGACAAACCGACCAAAATGCTATTTAAAAATCAAACGTGACAAACCGACCAAAATGCTATTTAAAAATCAAACGTGACAAACCGACCAAAAAGCTATTTAAAAATCAAACGTGACAAACCGACCAAAAAGCTATTTAAAAATCAAACGTGACAAACTGACGAAAATGCTATTTAAAAATCAAACGTGACAAACCGACCAAAATGCTATTTAAAAATCAAACGTGACAAACCGACCAAAATGCTATTTAAAAATCAAACGTGACAAACCGACCAAAATGCTATTTAAAAATCAAACGTGACAAACCGACCAAAATGCTATTTAAAAATCAAACGTGTCAGATCAACACAAATTCTATTTCAAACAAGCTTAGTCTTTTAGCTAGAAGCAAAGTGTAGTATCTGTTCTGATACAACGCTTCATTTTTTCTGTCCTCGGTTAGTGAAGGAGAAATCCTTTTAGACTGAAGTATTTTATTTTTGCCATAATCCAGAGTGTCACTTTCCAGGGGGGGGGGGCTGGATTTCCCTACATTAAAAGTCGAACTGTTTTCTTACACTGCCTTAGTAAATAAGGCCAAGCCAATGAAAATGCTCACAAAAACTTAGGCGTAACGAAACGTTTCATAGTCAAAAAATAATGCCATTTTAACCAAGCGTGACAGACAAACAAAAAAGCTATTTTAAACTTAAGCCTAACAGGATGACCGATGGACATAACCTTTGACGCATTAAAGATAAAATTAGATGCATGCGATGAAAATTCATTTTCAAACCGAAGCGTGACAGACCTACCGACGGACAGGGCCTCTCGTAAAGATACGAGGACGCATCTAAAACCAATATCCTTGTTGAACATAAATAAATCAAATGTACAATACAAAGGAAATAAAACAAAATAAAAGCACTTTTTTTATTCATTAATAATTGGCTAGTTGTACCCGTTGGAAATTTCACGGATATCGTGATTACCCTGGCATATATATTACTGCAATTTGCCGGCAGAATAGCACTGTTACATAAGCAGATAAATATAAAGGGACGCTCGTAAAACTAATAGAATGGATAACATGTACGTTTCGCAGGGAAGAAATAAAGAAATGGAGAAAGAGTCCAGAAGGAGAACAAGAAGCGGGAAATAATACGAATGAAAATAATATATTGAAAAAAAAAAAGAATTAATGTAAGAATATTTAATGGCGGACACGATTGAAAAAAAGAAAGAAAGAAAAAATGAAAAAAAAAGAAAGAAGCGGGAAATAATAAAAATAAAAATAATATATTGAAGAAAGAATGAATGTAAGAATAGTTAATGGCGGACACGATTGAAAAAGAGAAAGAAAGAAAAAATGAAAAAAAAAGAAGCGGGAAATAATCAGAATAAGAATAATATATTGAAGAAAGAATAAATGTAAGAATAGTTAATGGCGGACACGATTGAAAAAGAGAATGAAAGAAAGAAAGAAAGAAAGAAGCGGGAAATGATCAGAATAAAAATAACATATTGAAGAAAGAATGAATGTAAGAATATTTAATGGCGGACACGATTGAAAAAAAGAAAGAAAGAAAAAATGAAAAAAAAAGAAGCGGGAAATAATCAGAATAAGAATAATATATTGAAAAAAGAATGAATGTAAGAATATTTAATGGCGGACACGATTGAAAAAGAAAAAGAAAGAAAGAAAGAAGCGGGAAATGATCAGAATAAAAATAACATTGAAGAAAGAAGCGGGAAATAATCAGAATAAGAATAATATATTGAAGAAAGAATAAATGTAAGAATAGTTAATGGCGGACACGATTGAAAAAGAGAATGAAAGAAAGAAAGAAAGAAAGAAGCGGGAAATGATCAGAATAAAAATAACATATTGAAGAAAGAATGAATGTAAGAATAGTTAATGGCGGACACGATTGAAAAAGAGAATGAATGAAAGAAAGAAAGAAAGAAAGAAGCGGGAAATGATCAGAATAAAAATAACATATTGAAGAAAGAATGAATGTAAGAATATTTAATGGCAGACACGATTGAGAAAGAAAAGAAGAAAGAAAGAAGCGGGAAATAATCAGAATAACAATAATATATTAAAGAATTAATGTAAGAATATTCGGTACTTCTGCAGTTTACGTACCGTGCTGAACCAACACTAATGCGCTCAATCAAAAGCCATGGTGGGCTCACACGGGGTAGTGTGTTGTCCGAGCACCAGAGAACAGTTTGAGGTATGTCGTCCACTATGGCATCCGCTTACAACCTTGCTATGCAATAACTTACCGCACGAAGTGACACAACAAGCGAACAACAAAAGGAGTTGTCTGCTGCTCGGGTGAGAAGAGATGAGACAGACCTCGGAAAAGTTACAGGGCAACTAGACAGCTTTAAGCTGTTTTCAGGTGATGAATCGTTATGTAATATTATCACAGAGATGACTGCTAACGAGGACGTCAATGTTCAGGACCTTTTCGAAATCGGAAAAGGACTTTTCTCAATATTTCAGCTATTTTTATCGGTGCTGTGGTTTGTAAGGTGTCAATCCTTTTTTACTCCAATTTTACTTAGTCTTTTTATTCCTTATATTTCCGAACTGTTCCTCGTGCTTCTACAGTTATTGGTATCACGATAGTTTCCCTTTAGCTATCTAGTAAGCTCTATATAATTGCTTTAATGTTCTGACTCCTTCAGCTTCACATCTTATAACCTTTCCATGTGTTACTCTTTACAAACATTCTACGTACTTGATCTAACTTGTTCTTGAACCACATGCCTTCAACTTGAGCTGACTTGTTCTTGAACCACGTGCCTTCAACTTGAGCTGACCTGTTCTTGAACCACGTGCCTTCAACTTGAGCTGACCTGTTCTTGAACACGTGCCTTCAACTTGAGCTGACTTGTTCTTGAACCACATGCCTTCAACTTAAACTCACTTGTTCTTGAACCGCGTGCCTTCAACTTGAGATTACTTTTTCTTGAATCACATGCCTTCAACTTGAGCTGACTTGTTCTTGAACCACATGCCTTCAACTTGAACTCACTTGTTCTTGAACCACGTGCCTTCAACTTGAGCTGACTTGTTCTTGAACCACATGCCTTCAACTTGAGCTGACCTGTTCTTGAACCACGTGCCTTCAACTTGAGCTGACCTGTTCTTGAATCACATGCCTTCAACTTGAGCTGACTTTTTCTTGAACCACATGCTTTCAACTTGAGCTGACTTGTTCTTGAACTATATGCCTTCAACTTGAGCTGACTTGTTCTTGAACCGCGTGCCTTCAACTTGAGCTGACTTGTTCTTGAACCACATGCCTTCAACTTGAGATGACTTGTTCTTGAACCACATGCCTTCAACTTGAGCTAACTTGTTCTTGAACCACATGCCTTCAACTTGAGCTAACTTGTTCTTGAACCACATGCCTTCAACTTGAGCTAACTTGTTCTTGAACCACATGCCTTCAACTTGAGCTGACTTCCGAAAATACCGGTAACGACTAGTAATATAATAAAAACGTATTCCGCGACGTTACTGACTCTCACAAAAGCAAATATAATTTGTCGAATCAAAATCCATGATAAGTTATAAGAACTTTTCTATTTGTTGTTCTGGAACAACTGTACACATGAAAAAGTTAAAAGTGAGAAGGAACACTTACCAGGAGAGAGCTTAACTGAACTTTTCCGGGTTATTTCTGTACACGACCTCAAAATGTAAGACCGCAAGGGGCCTTTTACTAAACACAGTTACTTCTTGTACTCCGTTTGACCTCGTGGGGAGGTAAATAGACGCCGATAGATCTAAAGACACGGACTAAGTTTTTTTGTTTGGGGTGGGGGGGAGGAACAACAGACTACGAGCATGTGGTAGATACAAAGTTATTCATAGATCATTATATGTGACAGTAGACGCCGCGCACAGGAAGAACAAAAACAAATATTAAATATTTTTAAAAAATAAAAGAAAGAAGACAATATTAAAATGAAGAGGAAATAATGAAAACAGAGGAAACGAAAAAAAGAAGAAAAAAATTGTTTGAAAGAACAAAAATTAGTAAAAATAACAACAACAAAAATTATTAACAAAAATATAAAAATAAAAATAAACTATACCAAAGAATATAAGCATAACAAAAAACAACAACGTTGTGATATGTAGAAGATGGTAAAAAGCCCCTAACAACTATTCCCCCCCCCGCTACCCCCCAAAAAAACCCTGATGAATGCGAGTCTTCGAAAAATGTTTATTTTTCTAGGCCCCTTCTCTTATTTTTCCACAGGGACGTGTGACATTGTTTGTTTGTTTTTGTTTTGTTGTTTGTTGTTTGTTGTTTTGTTGTTTTACTTAGAAAAGCTTTTCTTAATGTAGGTGCGAAATAAGTATGTGATTTTCAGGACCATTAGCATCAGATGGGAAAACGCTCTAGGGTCGACGATGAACGCGTATTCTGCGAGCAGAAGAGGAGAAAGGGGGGGGGTGACAAACCACGACCCAACTTCGGGGCTCCCCTCTTTCTCTTGGCTTTGAGCACGCGAGAAGAAAAAAAGACAGTAGGGGTGTTGCTTGATCGTTAGGGCGGGAATGGTGGGCGTAGGGTACGGGAAAAGACGGTGTCTGGTGCAACCCGTACCGGGGAGACGTCCGGAGAAGGGGGTATTTGTTGGGGAAAGTGAAAGGATAGTTAGGGGTGGGAGAAATGAATAGGAAGTATCGAGAGAGGGGGAGAGGTATAGAGATAGAGATATAGATAGGGAGATATAGTTTTTTCAAACTTCACAATGAGAATTTAAGAAACTTACGTTATATATATATATATATATATATATATATATATATATATATATATATATTGTTGATTTTATTCCATTACTTGCGACAAAACATATTCTGTTTCGTTAACACTTGCAAATAGCGTCAACTTCATCAGGCTACAATGGAATCCATATGGAATATATATATATATATATATATATATATATATATATATATATATATATATATATATATATATATATATATATATATATATAAAATTACTTTTCTATCTATCAATTTTCAGTATTTACTTCAATAGTGCTCGATAGGTAAGTAGAGCTAAGTAGTAAGCTATAAAAATATATTTATGGCAATTAAGCTACACAGAGGCTACCGCGTTTTATACCCGGGGGAATCTTCAGGTGTGGGAGCCTCTGTGTAGCTTAATTGCCATAAATATATTTTCATAGCTTACTATATATATATATATATATATATATTTATTTATTCTGGTACAGAAAAATTAGTACAACATTCGTACCGTCGGTTTCAAGCACGGAAGGTCTTACCCATCCGGCTCTCTTCAGCTTCTGTTGTCATCTGTTTTGGGAATGTGAGGTCACATGACACTCTTGTTGGGACGCGTTATTTGCTCAGTGTGTTGTGTGTGTTTGTTTAAATTTGAATTTAGTGTCATAAGACCGTTGAGATTTAAAACACGGGAGAAGAAAGAGAATTCAAGATTAAAGGGAATAAAAAGGGAAATAAAAAAGGGGGGTAAAAAATAAAAAAATATATATATGAAAATATATATATATATATATATATAAATAAATATAAAAAAACATATATATATATAAAAACATTTTAATACTAAGAATAAAGGAATAAAAAAAGAAAAAGAGAAAAAGAGTATAAAAAGGTATAAAAAGAAGAAAAAAAAGAAAAAAAAAAGAAAAAAAAAAGAAAAAAAAAGAAGAAAAAAAAGAAAAAAAAGAAGAAAAAAAAGGGGGTTAAAAAATATATAGAGAGAGAGAGAATAAAATGTAGAGAATAAAAAAGAGCGAGAGAGAAAGAAAGAATAAAAATAGAAAGAATA
Source organism: Sepiola atlantica (assembly GCA_963556195.1). NCBI lineage: Eukaryota > Metazoa > Mollusca > Cephalopoda > Sepiida > Sepiolidae > Sepiola > Sepiola atlantica. Next base: position 102,685,258 of record OY744528.1, on the reverse strand, counting down.
AAAATATATAAATAAAATATATAAATAAAAATAATAATAATAAAAAATAAAATTAAAAATTAAAAATTAAAAATTAAAAATTAAAGATTAAAAACAAAAATAATAAAAATAAAGAAAGGGTTTCTCTGAAATTCCCGTGAGCCAAATTATGAATTTGTATCATTAGCCGTTATATTTTTGAAGGTATGCGTTCTAAAAACCGTTGATGTGTAAGAATCTTTTCTCCAGATTGGAGTGATTTTTAATGAAGAAATTCGGATCTAAGGGAGGTAACTAAGATGGAAATATGAAATATTTGAGTTTGTTAAAATGGGTTTGTAGATTAATCTGGTGGTTGATAAAAGATAAAAAAATAAAAAAATAAAAATTAAATATTTTTGCATTTTGGTGAAAGTCGAAGTTTTTGCTCTTGGAATTTATGTGGATATAGTTTGTTTAAATGGATTTGTAGAGTAATCTAGTGATTGATAATTAAATTAAATATTTTTGTATTTTTGTGAAGGTCGGAGTTTTTGCTCTTGAAGTTTAAGTGGATATAGGTTGATGAGGTGTTTGTTCGTTTTTATTGTGTTTATATTAGTAGAGGGGGGGTAGTTAGACATTATGTGAATCGGTCAGACCAGTTTATAAGCAATGCTTGTCTCTTGTGTACACATCCCTTGAATATTTCATCGCGGACATTTAAACAGGCTGTATTCGGATCGATGATGGCTTTTGAAATGTGGTATTTTTCAGCGTCACATAGAGGACATCTGTTTATGGCTGGAGAGAAGGATGGTTTTCTCTCAATTATTTTCCATTTGATGGTGAAGGGTGTGTTTTCTTCTTTAAGCTGCCATATTCGGGTCGCGAGTGCCGTATTAGCCTTGTTTTTGTATCTGAAGGAGTTTCTGTGTGCATATAGCCTTTGTTTGAAATTTCCCTTCGTCATCCCAATATATTTTTCTGCATTACTGGTATTCTGGTCTGTGACGGTTGCTTCATAAATGATTGAATTGATTTTGCAATTTCCCTCCAGGGGGCAGTTGTTTTTGTCTTGGCATGAGCAGCCTGCGTTTGTAATTGTTTTGGGTTCTGCAGATATAATTTTTCTTATTGAAGGGGCAGTGGAATAGCTGACCTTAACAGAATTTCTGTTAAAAAGTTTGTGTAATTCATTTGTGGGTGGGAAGTGTTTGTCGAGCAACTTGAGGAAAAGTTGGCCTACCTTTGTTTTGGTATTGGTCGAATAGGGTGGGGAAAACCAGATCACCGATCTCCTTCTATTGCGGGTCCCCCGTGGTTGGTCTCGGTTGGGGGTGTATGAGATTTCTTCTCTGAACCCGCTGTCGCGGAGCGCTTTGTTGTAATATGGTGCTGCTTGGTTGAAAATTTCGGGACTGGATGAGAGGTTTGAGATTCCTTGGCTAATATTATTGATTAAATTTTTAAAGATGGTGGGGGGTGGCAGGATCCCTTGTGTATGTATTGGAGTGTTTCATTGGGTTTGTGGAAAGGTTTGTGTGTAACCTTTCCACAAACCCAATGAAACACTCCAATACATACACAAGGGATCCTGCCACCCACCCCCACCATCTTTAAAAATTTAATCAATAATATTAGCCAAAGAATCTCAAACCTCTCATCCAGTCCCGAAATTTTCAACCAAGCAGCACCATATTACAACAAAGCGCTCCGCGACAGCGGGTTCAGAGAAGAAATCTCATACACCCCCAACCGAGACCAACCACGGGGGACCCGCAATAGAAGGAGATCGGTGATCTGGTTTTCCCCACCCTATTCGACCAATACCAAAACAAAGGTAGGCCAACTTTTCCTCAAGTTGCTCGACAAACACTTCCCACCCACAAATGAATTACACAAACTTTTTAACAGAAATTCTGTTAAGGTCAGCTATTCCACTGCCCCTTCAATAAGAAAAATTATATCTGCAGAACCCAAAACAATTACAAACGCAGGCTGCTCATGCCAAGACAAAAACAACTGCCCCCTGGAGGGAAATTGCAAAATCAATTCAATCATTTATGAAGCAACCGTCACAGACCAGAATACCAGTAATGCAGAAAAATATATTGGGATGACGAAGGGAAATTTCAAACAAAGGCTATATGCACACAGAAACTCCTTCAGATACAAAAACAAGGCTAATACGGCACTCGCGACCCGAATATGGCAGCTTAAAGAAGAAAACACACCCTTCACCATCAAATGGAAAATAATTGAGAGAAAACCATCCTTCTCTCCAGCCATAAACAGATGTCCTCTATGTGACGCTGAAAAATACCACATTTCAAAAGCCATCATCGATCCGAATACAGCCTGTTTAAATGTCCGCGATGAAATATTCAAGGGATGTGTACACAAGAGACAAGCATTGCTTATAAACTGGTCTGACCGATTCACATAATGTCTAACTACCCCCCCTCTACTAATATAAACACAATAAAAACGAACAAACACCTCATCAACCTATATCCACTTAAACTTCAAGAGCAAAAACTCCGACCTTCACAAAAATACAAAAATATTTAATTTAATTATCAATCACTAGATTACTCTACAAATCCATTTAAACAAACTATATCCACATAAATTCCAAGAGCAAAAACTTCGACTTTCACCAAAATGCAAAAATATTTAATTTTTATTTTTTTATTTTTTTATCTTTTATCAACCACCAGATTAATCTACAAACCCATTTTAACAAACTCAAATATTTCATATTTCCATCTTAGTTACCTCCCTTAGATCCGAATTTCTTCATTAAAAATCACTCCAATCTGGAGAAAAGATTCTTACACATCAACGGTTTTTAGAACGCATACCTTCAAAAATATAACGGCTAATGATACAAATTCATAATTTGGCTCACGGGAATTTCAGAGAAACCCTTTCTTTATTTTTATTATTTTTGTTTTTAATCTTTAATTTTTAATTTTTAATTTTTAATTTTTAATTTTTAATTTTTAATTTTTAATTTTATTTTTTATTATTATTATTTTTATTTATATATTTTATTTATATATTTTTATTCTTTCTATTTTTATTCTTTCTTTCTCTCTCGCTCTTTTTTATTCTCTACATTTTATTCTCTATATATATATATATTTTTTAACCCCGTTTTTTTTCTTCCTTTTTTTCTTTTTTTTCTTCTTTTTTTTTCTTTTTTTTTCTTTTTTTTTCTTTTTTTTTTTTCTTTTTTTTCTTCTTTTTATACCTTTTTATACTCTTTTTCTCTTTTTCTTTTTTTATTCCTTTATTCTTAGTATTAAAATGTTTTTATATATATATATGTTTTTTTATATTTATTTATATATATATATATATTTTTTTTTTTTCATATATATATTTTTTTTATTTTTTACCCCCCTTTTTTATTTCCCTTTTTATTCCCTTTAATCTTGAATTCTCTTTCTTCTCCCGTGTTTTAAATCTCAACGGTCTTATGACACTAAATTCAAATTTAAACAAACACACACAACACACTGAGCAAATAACGCGTCCCAACAAGAGTGTCATGTGACCTCACATTTCCAAAACAGATGACAACAGAAGCTGAAGAGAGCCGGATGGGTAAGACCTTCCGTGCTTGAACCCGACGGTACGAATGTTGTACTAATTTTTCTGTACCAGAATAAATAAATATTATGCTCTTAATTTTTAACTTTGATTCTTAATTAATCGAGCACTCTGCTGGGATTTTTCCTACCATTCTACAAAGAATTTATATATATATATATATATATATATATATATATATATATATATATATATATATATATATATATATATATATATATATATACGCGATTCATAAAGAAACATCTGACGAATGTCTCTCCTCCAGGCATGAAACCCGGTGTAATGTTGGGATCAGTGAGGTAAGTTTTAACTAAGAATTTACTGGACTAATTATTCAGAAATTTTAAAAATAAATGTTCTGAATAACCGCAAGTAACAAAAGATATTTATCGTCGTCGTTTATTCTTAATATAATTAATTTAACTTTAAATTTAACTTTAGTTAATTTATTTAACTTTATATTTAAAATGTAATTTATTTAACTTAATTTAATTATTGTGTAGTCGTGGTTAAGAAATCGTAGTTAACATTATTAGTCGTGGTTACATTATTTAAATAAATTAATATTAAGGAAATAAATTTCCTTTCGTAAGTTTCTAGGGAAAATCAAATTCACAAGTCTCGCGAGATAATTTTAACAACGTTAGTTTTTGAAGTTTGTTATTGTTGTTGTTTTTTGTTATTGTTTTCTTGTTGTTGCTATTGTTCTTGTTGTTTTTATAAGAACGTGACGCTGTTTTCCACTCATACAGCGTCTGGCATTCTCACTGTTTACCATCTGGTACTGACCAGGATCGATTCGCTTAACTTCGGTGATCTCACGAAAAGCTGTGTGTCAACGTGATTGCTATTATTATTGTACTCACTAGGAGTTCTCACACAAGTCATCATCGGAGATTACTCACTGATAAAAACCGGTGGTGTTCCCTGGAGTCTGGGTGACAAGTCTCCCCATATTTCCAGTACTCTACACCTTTTTCTGTAACCTTTGAAAATAACTTTACATTATCGCAACAGCCGCTTACCATTGATTTCTCGCTGGCAACGACCATTAGTCTTGACTGAGATTTGGGTGGTAATAAGCCTCCCCAAAGTTCCAGTACTCATTGCACTCATCCAGTAGAGGTCTGGTTAGTGCTCTTTCACCTCGGTCCTACCATCCTCCTTGACCCTTCACGACTATTTTGTGTGGTATCAGCCAAGTCTGATGCCTTGGGGGGGGTCAGTTTATAAAATTGCTTGCCGTTTCAGTTCCCTTGGGTTCATTTGGTGTCCCTTCTGCCCCTTTTTTCAATTATTATTATTAGTAGTAGTAGTAGTAGTAGTAGTAGTAGTAGTAGTAGTAGTAGTAGTAAATCCATTTGTAACGAATTTATCCTGAATTTGCTCATTACTAGAAGGATTGGGATTTGTTTTTAATGTTAACAATTATATACGTTATGTTTTCTATTAACCACTGGTATTATTTAAATGTTTATATAATACATGGATAACACCGGGTAGCCATGCTGATTAGTCTATGATATTAAACGCGAAAATCGGGATGTTTATCTTGCAGCAATGTCGCAATTACGTTAGGTGACACGACGAAGAGGTACAAGCGAGTCCCAAAAGCAACTGGGTCAATTGTAAGCCTAGTATTCTGACACATACAAGTTCTGAGCGGTTCAAGCAGTGCAATCTAGGCTTCAGGGCAGCCAACAATTCCCAAAACAACAGGCAAATACAATACCTCAAAGCAAACCCAAAGAAAGACACAGGAAAAGAAAACATAGGAAGGCGCCAACCTCTTTTTCTTAACAGGCGTGGTTCATTGCTTCCCCCCCTCCTCCTCCGTGCAGCCATATTGTTACACAAAGAAGAGCGACCTAGAGATATTAGAGGCTCCGATTGGTTGTGCTCGGTCACGTGTTATAAGAAAAGGCTTATGTTAAGCAGTTGTGATGTAAGGAAGCCACCCGGGCCTCTATCATCATGACTAATCGAGAAGGGAATTATTGCCGAACGAATAAAATATAGTGTAAGTTTGAATCGTATTCGTTATCTTTATTAATCTTTATTTAAAAAAGGTCTTCCAGCGACGAATGTCGATAGAGCTACACGGTACCACGTGGGAGAGGGGGGGGCAGGTAAGGGTTTCGTCAAGAATCATTGCCTCGATCTTAAAATCCACAGACGTTGATTGCGAATTCTAATATTTATTCAAATTTCATTGAGTAGCTGTCTGTGCTAGATGGAGTGAAACCGGATATGTTGAGAGGTGATTGTTGTGATTAGTCGTCGAACGAGATCACGTGATAATATATATGTAGAGAGATGAGGTCTTTGAAATAGTGAGTTATTCTAAGTCGAAGACAGACACGTATCACGCAAGTGGACATGTAAGACGCTCTTCGAAGTGATAATTAAAGATGCCAGGAACATATAACGCAACCAACCGGCTTGGTATTTCATGCCGAATTGAGATAGTAAGTCAATATTTTAAATATCAAACGTTGTTTGCAGTGATGAATTCGTGTCAATGCAGATTCCATCTATAATCAAGAAGCAAGGGATAACAATATTGTGATCCACACGTGGGGAAATCCGAATAAAGCCACTAGACCGGTGGTTCCCAACCTTTTCGAGAACATGGCCCATCTAATCACCTCTAAAATTATGATACCCCCATATGGTGATAAATAATTATTATCAGAGCAGAGAACAGATGACGTGTAGTATCGCAACAGAGCGCAAATACGTCACAGGTTAGTTGTTTTGGATTATTTGTTTATTAATTTTTAGTCATCTCTCTTGGCTTTTTTTTTTACGTCGCCACTGTTTTCGTGACGAAACTAAGATTCATCAATGTCGTCATATACTAAAATTGGCGTTATTACTCTTTTATTAAGTTATACAGATACTTTATTTATCTTATTAAATATTTATACAGTTCACAAAAATGGATACTAAGATTTCTGGTATATTGACACTTGCATATTTCCTCATTTCAAAAGTGATTTTCATCAGATTTCATACGTAATACTAATTTACTTTTAACCAGCAGCATTTTTCATGGTCGCCACTGACCGCCTCTAACTCTTCCCTAGGTTTTAATATGTCCCGATAATTTTTAGTTTCTTTTTATTTTCAACATAGAATTTATTATTTGAAGAGAAATATTATTAACAGTAAATTGTCATGATAACATCTAAATTAAGATTTTATAACAGCAACGTTTTGTCCATACTGTTATATGGAAGTGAAACTTGGCATCTCAAAATCAGCCAAAAGAGGAAATTAGACACGTTTGATTCCAAATGTCTTCGAAAAAATCTAGGGATCAAATGGAGCGATAGAATTATCAACCAATAAGTCAGAGACCGCACTAACAAACATGGTTTTATATACTCCTCCCCAGGAGTTAGGCACAAGGCCAGTTTTATCTTACTCCCACAAGTAAGATGTGACCCAAGATCGGGTCGAGAAAGTGGGGTTTGAAAAGCCAGCGCTCGAGAGGTGAGCACTCTGGCCATTTAAAAATTGCCTGGGCAGCCCCGTCGGCATTCCCCGGTAGGGGCGCCTCAGACAGTAAGCAATAAACTTACTCCTCCCCAAAGAGGGGAGGCAAAGCCTGGGAGGGTGGACCTCCTAGAACTGCACAGGACAGGCGTGCAGTATCCATCGGAACAGATACTACACTTTGATCTTAGCCAAAAGGCCAAGAAGCAAAACAAACAAACATGGTTTTATTTACTCCTCCCCAGGAGTTAGGCACAAGGCCAGTTTTATCTTACTCCCACAAGTAAGATGTGACCCAGAATCGGGTCGAGAAAGTGGGGTTTGAAAAGCCAGCGCTCGAGAAGTGAGCACTCTGGCCATTTAAAAATTGCCTGGGCAGCCCCGTCGGCATTCCCCGGTAGGGGCGCCTCAGACAGTAAGCAATAAACTTACTCCTCCCCAAAGAGGGGAGGCAAAGCCTGGGAGGGTGGACCTCCTAGAACTGCACAGGACAGGCGTGCAGTATCCATCGGAACAGATACTACACTTTGATATTAGCCAAAAGGCCAAGAAGCAAAACAAACAAACATGGTATCGTCAATAATCTGCAAACGACGTCTAGGCTGGCTTGGACATGACCTAAGATTGGCTTCAGAGAGAATTGCTAACAAAGTGCCTCAGTGGACCCCTGATGGAAAAAGAAGAGGAAGGCCAAAAATGAACTAGAAGCAAACAATTAAGTATACTATATTTTACTTTTTGTGTCCTCTGTCAGTGAAGTAGAAATCTTTCTACACCGAGAAAACATGTTTAAATAACACAATATATCTATTAGCTTGTATACCTATGAAATAAAAACAAAAAGAAATCAAAAAGAAAACATATATTGTAAGATCGGCAAATATTGAAATCGAGTGCAGAGTTATACACAACGTCGCTTTTTAATGTCGGGAAAAATCACTCTCCCCAAACAGAGGAACTCCGGATTGAAACAAAAAATATCAGAACAGATACTACACTTTAACGTTAATTCTTCTTTGAAAAGTAAAAGAAAAAGTAAACCGAAAAAAAAACATTTATTATAAAGTCGGCAAATATCTAGATTAGACGTACAAGTCAATTTTATATTTTTAAATATTCAACGCAGCCGATTGTCTTTTGATTTCAAATGGTTCTAATTGTTTGGTTGATTCCAGTAACGTGAGACAAAATCCTTGTATGTGATTGATGGCGAGCATAAAAAGTGCCACTAGTACACAACAGTGTCATGTACAAATCGGTTTCAGCATTGCACTAACACAACAGAAAAGAAACTACGAAACGATTATACGGGTAAGAATAGCTTCTTTTTTTTTCGTACTTACATCATACATACAAATCCTAACTTTTTTGTTTCTTTATTATTCTCTCCTTTTATAATACCTTCTTATCACTTTGATCCGTAGCATTTCTTCAGACGGGTACATAGTTACTGTTTTACCGCTTGAATTAGGGCAGTTGTTAAAGGAAGGGAGTTTTGCATCAAATGTGACTATTAGTTTTAGTCTCATTCTACTACAGAGTGAATATCATTTTCCTATTATGTAAGCATTGTCTTGCATATGTGGGCATTCGATTTGCCTTTTTGCCGTAAATAAAGCGTGCTGTCATAAAAAAACAAACACATCTCAGACGCGATTGCATCGAGAAGGTTTTTTTATGAAGATCAGGAATAATATAGGTTCAAGTATCGACCCCTGAGACATATCTGCATTGGCGTGGTGTTCTTTGGACATACAGCCATCGAGAACGACCTGGGTCTTTTTTTTTAGCAACGAAAGATATTGTTATATTTAATATTGGCTCAATAATACCGTACGAGTTAATTTTCTTAAAATAACCTTCATGCCAGATCTTGTCAAAGTTCTTAAAGATGTCTAGTGCTATCGTTCTAGCTTCACCTAATTTATCTACTGTGCACTATATAC
>OY744528.1:102653729-102671229 GCA_963556195.1 Sepiola atlantica | reverse complement strand
TATATATATATATATATATATATATATATATATATATGTGTGTGTGTGTGTGTGGAAAAGAGAGGAGAAAAGTTAGGTAAATACACTGAAATTTTACCTTTTAATAAACTAGATGTTTACCGGTTTCTGATTAGGTTCCTATTATGTTAGTATAAATGTTTATTTGTGTATATCTATTGTCTGATGTTTGGTGATGCTGAAAACTGCAGTACCGTATTAAACTAAGTACATTTTATTTCTATTTATTTATTGGTATATATATATATATATATATATATATATATATATATATATATATATATATATAATCTAGGTAAAACATCCACAGGGTAGTAATCTAAAGAATTTAAACCGGGTTTATAAAAAGTGCTCAATATCAAAAATAGAGCTTTTATATCTAAATATGATCTAAGATTAAGATCGGATTCTAACTCTCCCTGATGAGATCTCAGTTTATAATAACTGTTAATCGATAACATCGACATGCCAGTGTCGCAGATTTTGTACATGTCTGTGTAAATAAAAATAATCATATATATATATATATATATATATATATATATATATATATATATATTATATTTTAAATTTACAATGAAAATAGAAGTACGTTTTAAAAACAAATGAAAGGGTATTTATTTAAACGATATTTTGTAAAATGATAAATTTTATAAATTGAAAATATATATATATCATATATACAACGCTATTTCGCCGGATTTTCACATTTAGACTACATTAGCATCCATCTCATATATCGATGATTGATTTAGACTAACCCATTTTTTGTTCGTTTTTTTTTTTTCACTATGTTATTGGAACGTATATATGTTTTTATGAAAACAGTTATTGCATCTAGGGAAACCTTTAGAGTAGGTATGTTGCATAGCCCTTCTCTTGGACCGCGGCGGTATTCGTTTCGTATACTCGTCCTTGAAAGGGCCGTGGCAGTTCACATTTAATACTCGTCATTTTTTTTAAACATCAATCATATAGTTTGCATACCTCCAAATTTCTCCCTCGCCGCGTGGAGGGTCGCCGTCTTGATGTCGTCTTGTGGTTGAACTCCTTCCTCCTTCTTCTGCCGTGAACCACGCCGCTGCAACAAAAGCTCCATGATCGGGTCGAAAGACAAACAATCTTTTAAAATTTGATTCTTTTTATTACAAGCGTTTGTTATTTAATCAGCTGGGAGATATTCACTAACGTGGAGAGAGAGAGAAGGCAAATTACTTCTTTATCGTAGGTACTTATCAAATAAGTCTTAACCATTCGTGGAAGTGGGGAAAATATATTTTTCGCCTGTATTTTCTCAGGGAAATAATTCCCCTATGTAAGTTGCTTGACTACATGGTAAAATCACGTCTCCAAAACCTAGACTGTTTAAACTCGCTTCCCACGAAGAACGAGTGACATCACGAATCCCTCTGCTTCCCACGCAGAGGCATGTGACGTCATAGAGCCTCTCGCAGGTGCATATTGACCCTTGATTTGAGATCTCGTCACGCGGTGACCGTGTCACGTCGGTTAGCTCCGACTGTGAGAACAACCCTATTCTGCACTCGACTGCACCCGTGCTAATTCGCGCAAGTCAAACCAACGACATCCAATAGATACGTCCATTCCCATAGGGCCATTATCCAACAGGTAAACTTTGCCTTACTTACCGACTTTTTTTAAAGATTAAAGAAGTCAAGGGAAATAACTCATTACATGATTACTTCCCTTTAACGAAAGTAATCATGCCATAAGTTATTTCCATTCACTTCTGCAAAAAATCATCAACATTTATTTCCGTTTCTGCGTAAACAAGAGAGTCATTTTTTAACATCCGGGCAACACCAGATAGATAAAGCTCGTTGGTTACAATAGGATACATTTCTTAAAGTTATAACTAACCCCACAGACCCAACATTAGATGGGGCTTCCCGTCCCTGAAGAATGTCATCCAGGGTAACGCAACCCAATTTAATGTTGGATATGTGGAATTATTTGAAATTTTAAGATTTATATATATATATATATATATATATATATATATAGTGTGTGTGTGTGTGTGTGTGTGTATACATATATATGTTACTCCTAATGTAGCCATTGATTTCTTTTTCCTCCAAAATACATTTATTTAGCTTTCTTTGTCCTATTGTCAATGTTTCTGGTGCCTAACCTTAATACACAAAACACCACACATTTAAGGAATGCGTGCGTGTTTAAATATACCCTTGCTTTTGTCGACTAAGTTTACCTAAAGAAAACAGAGAAACAAGTAGGAACAACAGCAAAAAAAAGAAGAAGAACCTACGCGGTGTTTTGTGGACACGAGAAACAGGAGTTACCACAGCTAAAATCACACCTGCCTTTTTTTAATTAATCGATAAATTATCAGTGTCGGTCTGTGGTTGCCACTTCGATAGGGTTATATTGATTCTTGGACAATGTCTTGCTCTATACTGGCGATTCCCAACCTATTGTACTTCTTGTATCAGAGACCAGTTTCGTGCGAATACATATCGGATAGGCGGATAACATATTAGGTAACGAAATGAAAATAACTGTTGAATTTAAAGTAAAAAAAAGTTAAAATAATAAAGAAGTAAAGTATTATTTATCACCCATTGCAATTATTTGTACTTGAATAATGTACAGAATTGATTGTCTCCCCCTGCGATCACTATTACTGGATTAATGTAAAGCATGAGTTATCTCCCCCTGCGATCACTATTACTGGATTAATGTAAAGCATGAGTTATGTCCCCCTGCGATCACTACTCATTGGTAAAACAAAACTATTGTCCATGGGAGAGGGTACGTCTTAGAGTTTATTTATATTTAAAATCCACCGCGTAGTCTCATACAATCAATCTTACAGAAAGACATTATCGTGGCTTTTAATAATAAAACTTTACATATATCTAATGTTACGCCTTTTTCTTCTATTAATGGCAGGTATTTTAATGAAACGTTACTTTCTTTCTAGACAAAAACGTGACTTTTTTTCTGTGACGTTATTTTCTTTTGTGCTTTTATTCAAATATCCGTGCGAGATCTCTAGCTGATAAGTGTGCTTTTAATATTCACCAATCAAACCTCTCGTCTCCTTGGTTAGTAGCAGTTCGAATATCATCTTTAGATTACCTCGACTCAATATCATTAATTAGATGCTTCAAAAATAACATTGTAATAATTTCAGAATGTTTTTCTCCAAATTACGCTTCGGTTTGCAACATTCGAGCCAATTTTGATAGACTCGAAGAACAGTCTAAATTCCAAACTGATGCTCCTTCAGGCACTGGTCTTTGTGACATTTTCCGTAATGCATGTGATCCAGAGACTCTAAAAATTGAGCTACGAGGGAAGAATACGGGCATTGGAAATGAGATACGTCAGGAGAAACTTCGCATCTCCCGCAGAGAGAGTGTCATCAATGAGCCAGTCCACGACACAATTGAGCAACATGTGAGCCACTATGAACATCTGTTGACTGTAGTAATAAAGAAGAAAATGAGATGCTACGGTCACATAACAATGTTGAATGGCCACTCCAAGATCATCCTCGAAGATGGGAAGAAGTTTGCCACAAATCAAGCGATCGCTCACAACCGCCAGATGTTTGGTTGTTTGCTTTACGGCATATCAACCCTTTTCGGGTTATTTAATGTCGAATCCGCTCATTTCAGTAAAAGTTTTCATGCTTCAAGTTCTTTATATGTTCAGGTATTTATTCATCGTGTTTAGTTTGGTTGTTTTGTTTTACAGCATATCAACTCTTTTCGGATTATTTAATGCTAAATCCGGTCATTTTGGTAATCTTGTCTTATATCGGCTATCCCCCTAATCGGGTTGAGCCGGTTTACTCCTGAGCAAATACAGCGTCTCTGACCATCTCAGCTCATTTTCAGTGATCCTGAACTGATCACACGTTATGGCTAGCCAATCCCGATTCCATAGTCGAAGACAAATTACTCGTGTGTGTGATAATGCCGCCAGGTCCCCTTTCAACTGTCCATTTGCGTCAATTAGATAGAGAGGGGCAAAAGGACATCGTGGATGAGCTTTCCCTCCGTACGCCGGGCTGCATGCCCGAACAATTCTTAGACGATGTTGGAAAGGACGGACGGCAAGGCTCGTAGATTCACTCGTCGACGGAGATCTTGAGTTGGTACTTGATCCACACGGCGTCAGCGTAAATTGTTGCGAAAACTTCGAGCCTCTGCAGATTAACGTCTCTCATTGGTCATGTTATGTAACCATAGAAGAGGACTGTGTGCACCAGAGCCTGAGACCAAGAGACGTATTTATCCGGTAACCATTCAGAAAAACATAAAGTAAAGTTGTCTGTCGGTTTGTGTTTGCGTGTGTCTAATTATGAGTCACAAACTACACAAGACACGCTCACAAACTGATATATTCTTTTTTAGCGCTACTTTGGACAGAATATAGGCACATTACTTTGTAATATTCATTTTTTTGAGGATTAAAAAAAAAAGAATTATTCTGTGGAGGTTGACATTTAGAGCGATTTTTAATGTTATTATATAGTAATTCGTTACTTTACAGAAATAAATTGTCGAGCCTTGAGGAACGATAATTCCCTATCTTCCTCGGGGGTAATTTAGAGTTTCTCAAAGCTCGGGAATTTGTTTCCGTAAGGTAATGAAATACTACATAATAACATTCTCTTCGGACTATTGTCCTAATCAACATTATTTCTCTTCTGACTGCTTTACTGATTTACAATATAAAATAGGTGTGTGTAATAATGCAGAATTAAATTTGGTAAGTGGTGTATGTTGTGTCTCAAAGTGTCCAATACTGATTTACAATATAAAATAGGTGTGTTTAATAATGCAGAATTAAATTTGGTAAGTGGTGTATGTTGTGTCTCAAAGTGTCCAATACTGATTTACAATATAAAATAGGAGTGTGTAATAATGCAGAATTAAATTTGTTAAGTGGTGTATGTTGTGTTTCAAAGTGTCCAATACTATAAATAAAGTAAATTACTACGTGAAATAAAAATTTAATTTAGTAAAACAATTTCTTAGAAAACACGTCAGCCATTTTAATGAATTACTTCATGAAGTTTAATGTTTCTGGCTTTACAATATTTTTATTTTTATTTTTGCTATTCCTCATGTATTAAAATATTGCAATTTGGGAAGCTATTTACATCCAATAAATTTAGAAAATAATTCAAATAACATTATTTTAATTTCCGGGTAACACCGGCTAGGGACAGCTAACATGATATACTTGACACTAAAGCACGCGATAGCATAGGTTAAATCAAGGGAGGCGCGAGAGCGCTCTATCCCTTAATAGACTACAAGAATGGCCTATGCTGGAAATCTCATTTATTTGATCAATCATAACTCAAAAACCAATAAACCAAATTAGTTAAAACTTTGCACAAAATTTTTATTTGATAGGTTCTATAGGTGTGTAGAATTTCAGCATCATTAGTCAAGGCAACCCAGAGATCCGGAAAGTTCAGTCATGAAATCATGTTATCTGTGTGTACGTACGTACATACGTACGTATGTGCCACCCTGTATCTCATCAACTAGTTGATGGATTCAGCTGATTTTTGGCAGAGATAGAGGTTCTAGGGTCTAGTTGATGGCATTTAATTTCAGTGTACCATATACCTTAGTTTTCCAGAAAATTCCAAAAAAACCTTTAAAATGACCATTGTATTGAGGCATAACCTTTACAAAAGTACTGACATTCCATGATAAATGCCAGTATACTGAAATCATATGCCCTTAATAGGGTTAAGATGAAAATTCATATACACTAAATGTACAAAAGCAAGGAAATTCCCAAACTTTTACACTTTTATTGTCATTAAGGGTATTACTAGATATCAACCAAACCATTTCATTATCACATCACTACAGTATAAATCTCTATGCATGAGTGCATGAAGTGTGTGAGGTGCGCTGAAGAAAAATCCGTATCAGTAAAATAAATAGCCCTGTTGTGCTCGCATACCCTTAATGACAATAAAAGTGTAAACATTTGGGAATTTTCTTGCTTTTGTACATTTAGTGTATATAAAATTTCATCTTCACCCTATCAAGGGCATATGATTTCAGTATACTGGCATTTATCATGGAATATATTTAAGATCAACACTAGCCACTAGAAATCAGATTGTCCCAGCTAACCGCTTATTGTGTTTCAAATTTCCTAGTTCTCGTTCAGCTATCCGACCCTTACAAATCTGACATATAAAAGAAATACTTTTATTTTGATAAAACTGAGTGTTTGATTTGTTTTTGTATTTTTGTTTTTCATCTCCGACAAACTGGGTAGTTAATATATTGACAACATGCAAGCAATAAACCTCGTATTTTTTTAACGAAATATGCGTGTGTAGATACGTTTTCTAGCTTAGCGTCATTTTAAAAATGACTCGCAACAGCGTTATGTAAAATATAACAGTTCACGTTAGACAGTGAAGAAAAAACGTACAAATACAAAAAGCTCTTGTTGTATGAGCAATGCTGTGTGTAGAGAAAGATAGAGCATATTTGAAATAGTCAGAATTAAATTAATTAGTTGGTGACGGATAGGGTAAATATTTGGTTGGACGCAAAGAGGCCAGCCTGAAGAGAAGATCGTAAATGCGTGTTTCTAGGTTGTAACAAGATTACCCGGATCAAATTGGTTTGCACGACAAATGAATTGGGGTTGTGAATATTTAGCGTGCATGTGTTCTATCATTAAATTTTTAGTCAATTTCCAACTAAGTAAAATGCACGATAAATAAATTGGTGTTGTGAATATTTAGCGTGCATGTGTTCTATGATTAAATTTTTAGTCAATTTCCAACTAAGTAAAATGCACGATAAATAAATTGATGTTGTGAATATTTAGCGTGCAGGTGTTCTATCATTAAATTTTTAGTCAATTTCCAACTAAGTAAAATGCACGATAAATAAATTGATGTTGTGAATATTTAGCGTGCAGGTGTTCTATCATTAAATTTTTAGTCAATTTCCAACTAAGTAAAATGCACGATAAATAAATTGATGTTGTGAATATTTAGCGTGCATGTGTTCTATCATTAAATTTTTAGTCAATTTCCAACTAAGCAGAATGCGATATAATGTGGCTTGATGGTAACACGTGGAGTCCAGTTTAAGCCACTAGATAATTGCGAAGGAGTATTTAACTTTTTCTCGCCTGATTTGGCTCATCGCTGTAAAAGCCCAAAAAATAAATGTGTGAATAAATAAGCAAATATCTTTTAAATGCGTTCATTCAATGTGCGCGCTTAGCGCTGAAATATTTCAAAGTGTGACAGACCGACGGACGGGGACACATCTAACCTAATATTTAAAACTTAAACAGGCCGAACAATCTACGTACTTACTGACGGACAGAGCTCTTTATAGGATTTATGGACGGATCCAATAAGAATAATGAGGAAAATAATATTACGGATGAAATGAGTCTCTGGAAGTAAGATTTTCGAGAAGAGACCGCCGCGACTAATACAAAAATAGTTTTGTTAAAAATTAGCCGGTGTTATGCGCTGTGCGCGCACACACGCTTGGCCTACTTTTTGTAGTACTGTCTAGACATGCGTCAGGTTAAAGTCAGAGTTAGGGTTAGGTTCAGAATAAACGCCATTGTGGAACGCATCGCGGAATTGTGGACAGATATATCAGTGTGAGTTTTTGTTGGAGCAGAAACATGATAAAAGCGAGTTTTGATACAAAATGCACACTGGCATGAATGAATTATATCCTCTTGAGTAATCAAACTTTGTATTTACTACAAACCGCATTGTTTCTGTTTTATGTTGTTGTTTTTTTGTGACGGGGTCAGGGATTTTTTCTAGATCATTCTATGGGTATAGATACAAAGATTTTTAAAAAGTCGTTACCAAAGTTAAAATAAAATTCTTTTTAAATATTCTCATAGACGGATCTACATCTGGAGAAAGAGAAAATGATAGAGAGGGAGAGGAGAGAGAGAGAGGGAAAGAGAGAGAGAGGGGGAAAGAGAGAGAGAGTGAGGGCGTAAAGGGAAATATTAGCCTATCTTGGGAGAAAGAAAAAAAAAGAAATATATCCAGGAACAGTGTCGGAAAGTAAGAAAGATCAAAGAGGGGGTGTATATCAACATTTCGGCAAATTGTATAAGCCAGACATGGAGCAATCATTCTTCACCTGTGGGCCAGATTATACTGTGCTTCATCATGAAGTTAGCAGGATTTGTTGGGGCTTATTCCTCGCTAAGAACACGTTGAATTGGGTCGCGCACATGTCTTTGTTTGAATAAGCCAAACTACGTGCGGATTGTCTTTCGAAAAGATTCGAGCAAAAAATGGTACAAAAAAAGAACATGACACAATTTTAACCATAACCTTATTTACAAAACTCAATAAAAAAAAAACTCATATTAATATCTACTTTCAGTTTTGTTGAAACATTTTTAAGGATGCCAATGTCATAAGAGTATGTAAGTTATTTGGTGAATTTTTTTGTTTATAAAGATGTTTGCAAAATCGATGGCATAACTTCGGGATTATGTTCTATATGTGTAAATAATGAAAACTGCCCCCATAAGTATAAGTCCGAAAACAGTTGGTTTCAGAGTTTTAGGTCATTGAAACAAATACTGATCAAAATTCTTTATTGTAAGCATATAACATATACAATGTGTGTGATAGTGCATTCTTATCTCTGCATATGGGATAGATAAAGACTGTTGCTATGACAATATCAATGTAAAAAATAAGTCTGGGCCTGGTTTTGCCATATACACCAACAAAACCATGAAATAAAATTACACTAAACCAATATAAAAACCGTGGGGCTTAGAAAAAAATGTCTGAGCGTCATAACCAACATGGGATACCCGCTCAGCATCCTGCGCATGTTGGTCATTCTTATTTCACGTAACAGAATACAACAGATTAAATAGAGCTAACATGAATTGGAACAAATACATTGAAGACATTGCCAAGGCTGCAGCAAAGAAGGTGGATTCCTTCAACCGTGCCAGTAAACTTCTCACACCTGACATTATCCTATATATCTAGAAAGCCACCATCTGCCATGCATGAAGTATTGTTGTCACATCTGGGCTGATGCATCATCCACTAGTCTCTCCCTCTTTGACAAAGTCCAAAAAAGAGTCGCCAACTTAATAGGTCCCTCACTATCCACCAAGCTCACACCCCTGCCCCATCGCCGCAATGTTACATCCTTGTGCTTGTTTTACAAATACAGATTGTGCTCCGATGAACTAGCTGATCTAGTGCCCCCTCGACGCAAATACACTAGAAAACCCCGACAATCAGCTAAATTCCATCCATTCACTGTGGAGGTCCCCAGATGCCGGAGAGCCTTCTACTACAATAGCTTCTTTGCTCGTGCTGCCGGCTTCTGGAGATCTCTCCCTGCTCCATGTTTCCCCGACTGTAGTGACATGCAGAAATTTTAAATTAATGTAAACAGACATCTCGCTACACAGCTCCCAACTTAGAGTGACCCCCAAAACCTACACCTTATGACTACAGTTTTATATATAGGGCTTCTAATATATGGAGTTTTTGTTTTTGTTTAGAAGCCCTATACATAAAAACCAAAAAACCCTAATTAATAGAATTAACTTTAATATCAGTAATAATATTCTAAAATGTTTATAGCTCTAAATATTGTTTCGTACTTAGTACATAATTCCCGCCAAAAACCTTCTATAACTACTAACGCATGGTCTGTACCTGAATAACCACATTCCCCCGAATATAGACCCAGATGGGTCCGAAAGTACTTGGTTTGGTTTGGTAGTTTTGTTTTACGGCATATCAACCCTTTTTGGGTTATTTAATGCCGAATCTGGTCATTATAGTAAAAGATTTATGCTTCAAGTTCTAAAAATAAAATAAAAAAAGGGTTGGGGAAGGGAGAGGGGCTGTTGTTTTTGTTTTTGGTTTTGTAGAACATAATTAAGTTTTACAAAAAAAAAAAAAGAAGAAAAACAAAAAACGTCAATGTAGGTGAATTTCGTCTCAGGGAGCCACAGGGCAGCCTGATCTGGTATCACCAGCCGAAAGTACTTGGGAGACAAATCCAAACTATGGCAAATTCATCAGCCAATTCCCCTCCGAAATTAAGATCCTAATTCGGACAATTGAAAGGATCTACCAAAAGATATCTAGACATGAGTTGTCTCTTATATTCAACAATACTTGCCTGCAAGAGAAGATGCTGCCTAGATACACACACACACACACAAATATATATATATATATATATATATATATATATATATATATATATATATATAGTAATCCATATAAAGTAAACACCCACAAGATAAAAAATCCACAACATTTAGACTGGGTTTATATAATAGTGCCCAATAGTAAATAGAGCTATTTATATAATTATTTTCATTTATACAGACATGTACAAAAAGCCGCTACACTGGCATGTTGAAGTTATCGACCACTAGTTATTAGAAACTAAGATCTCATCAGGCGGAAAAGTCCGATCCTCCACTTAGATATTCATATTGCAAAAAAAGAACGTTGTTTTTATTTTATTGCAATATGAACATCTATATGAAATACAGGGTGGGCAAAAATAAGGGTCCTATTTTTAAAAATTCATAACTTTTTTATTTATTGATTTTTTTTTAATTTTTTTTTTTTAGAATAAGTAAAGGACCCCTTCCGAAGCAAGCATGAGCCGTATTAGCCCTAAGGAACGTACCCTCATTTAGAAAACATTATTTTTGCTTAAAAAACTCAAAACAGTGTAAAAAACAATACTTTAGTTTTTGTAAGTTTTAAGAAGTGTTTTTCGGCTAAAATTTGTTTTGTTTATTTCAAAAAATCTCGGAAGGGTCAGTCTACACACACATAAAGTTTGGTGAGTTTAACTTTTATTTTGTGGAAGTTATTCAAATTCAAGTTATTCAAATTTAAAGATAGGACCCTTATTTTGGCCCACCCTATATTAGACTTTTCCACCTGATGAGTTTTTTTCTTAAAGATCGGTGCGCGCACGTAAGCATCAATAATATTATAGTTGTGGTAAAATCCTAAACCATTGAACGTATCATTATGAATTATATAATATGTATTCTAGGCAACAGGGTATATAACGCGGGTACATTATTTTTTTTTTGACTATACCATTTAGCGAGATGCCACCGAAACCGTACCATAACCTCCAAAGAAAGAACAAAACATTAATGAACCAACAAAGTTAAAATACTATTGACGAGAACTCGACGCATGAAAGTGCGAGAGTTCTCAAATGTCTACAATACCGTTTCGCACCTTCAAGCAAAAAGAACTGTATCACCTTAAACGCCGCGGCGTTTCAAGCTTCAAAGAGAAAATAGGACTGCATGAATGAATCTACTTTCTCAAAACCATAATCCCGATTTACTCACTGAAACGAAAACTTATCACCCCGAAAACCCATGTGTGGAATACTGGGTGTCACGTGACCATCCACGTCACTCGGATTGAACGACTGTCAGAAAAGAAAGTCTGATTATTTTCATAGATAAATGCTTGTATGACCGTTATGTCACAAGTTTCATTGATTTTATCATTCTACCTGAGTTGGACCGGTACACTGAATATCTACTGAGCTTACTTGAATTTACTGACAGACATTAAAAAAACTACCTTTTCTTACGACAAACCTTTTGTCTAATGGTTATAGAGCACTCGACTGATGTGGTCAAAATTATTTCAAGTCAAATGCCAAAAAATAAATAAATAAAAATAAAATAGAATAGTAAATAGAATGAAAGGAAATAAGAAATATGTTTTCCCCCTCGTTTAATTGTTGTAAATCATTTCGACATTTGGCAGGTTTAATACGCTGCTACTGGGGAAAGGAAACAAAACAAACATTTAGAAATAAAAGGAATCAAATAAAGCAAAATAGCGAGAAAGAAAAGAAAACATCTGATCTCAGGTCGTTTTATGCGTCTGTGTTTTGGGCCTTTTTGCTGCGTTCAAAAGATAAATTCGAATTTTTGAAATGCCAACTCCTCTTCGCATGAAAAGAAGGAGAGGGGGTGGCGAAGCTGAAAAAGAAGGAGTTAAAATCTGAAAAGGGCGAGAGAAGAAGAAGAAAAAAGAAGAAGAAGAAGAAGAAGAAGAAGACTAAATAAGAAAAAACAAAATGGCCGATGTTAAAAGGAAAATTGCCAACGATTAAAATAACTGAAAAAAAGAAGAAATTAGTTTTAAAAAAGAAAATAGCCGAAAAACAAGTAAAATTAAATGACTGGAGAAGAAAAAGGAAAATGACCGGAGAAAACAATTCTAAATAAGAAACTGGCTGAAAAAAAGAAAATGTCCGAGAAAGAAGAAGAAAATGTCCGAAGAAGACAAACGAAAAGTGCTGAAGAAGAAGAACATTACAAAATAGAAAAAAAAAGAAGAAAAAAAAGAAAATGGTTGAAAAATCAAAACATAAATGGTCGAAGAATAGAAGAGAAAACGGCTGGAGAAGTAAAGAGACGAATACACAGAAAAAATAGTTGAAATAAGAATGTGAAAACTAAAAAAGAAGTAAAATTGAAATAAAAAGAAATAATAATCGACAAAAAAAAATTATTGAACAATGGAAACTCAAAAGGTTGAAAAAGAATAAAATGAATAATATTGAAGAAGTTTGAAGAAAAAAGAAGAAAAAAAAGAAAAAAGTATAAAAATTGAAGAAAACTAATAAAAGGGGGGAAGAAAAAGAAGAACGGAAGAGGAACAAAAGAAATAACGATGAAAAATAAGAATGAAGAAATAAGGCGATACTCAGGAATAATGATTAGTGAAGAAGAGAAAGAAAGGGTTAAGGAAACCTAAAAAAATAAACTGCAGACAAACAAAGTAAAGAATGTTCAAGAAATCAATTGAAGGAAAAAGGAGAATAAGAAGGATGAAGTAGAATAAGGCGATTTCAGAATTAAAAAGATGACGAAATCACAGTAAAAAAAGAGAAATAGAAAAGAAGAAATTACAAAAAAGAAAGAAAAGAATAAAAGAAGTACAAAAAAGGAACAAGAAAAATGGAGTACAATAAAAGACAAACGAAAAACCGAAAAAAGAGAAAAGCTAAGGACCAAAACGAATATTCTTAATTTAAGCATCAAAGACCAGTGAATTGGCGGGCATGACTTATTATAGCACTACGCGCAAGTGTCTAAAATATGCTATTTAAAACTTAGCATTTTCGTTGGTATGTCATGCTTATTTAAGATTTAAGAATGACGGACCGATGAAAATGATATTTAAAACTTAAGCATGACGGACCGACGAAAATGCTATTTAAAACTTAAGCATGACGGACCGGCGAAAATGCTATTTAAAACTTAAGCATGACGAACCGACGAAAATGCTATTTAAAACTTAAGCATGACGGACCGACGAAAATGCTATTTAAAACTTAAGCATGACGAACCGACAAAAATGCTATTTAAAACTTAAGCATGACGAACCGACGAAAATGCTATTTAAAACTTAAGCATGACGGACCGACGAAAATGCTATATTAAACTTAAGCATGACGAACCGACGAAAATGCTATTTAAAACTTAAGCATGACGAACCGACGAAAATGCTATTTAAAACTTAAGCATGACGAACCGACGAAAATGCTATTTAAAACTTAAGCATGACGGACCGACGAAAATGCTATTTAAAACTTAAGCATGACGGACCGATGAAAATGCTATTTAAAACTTAAGCATGACGGACCGACGAAAATGCTATTTAAAACTTAAGCATGACGGACTGATGAAAATGTTATTTAAAACTTAAGCATGACGGACCGACGAAAATGCTATTTAAAACTTAAGCATGACGAACCGACGAAAATGCTATTTAAAACTTAAGCATGACGAACCGACGAAAATGCTATTTAAAACTTAAGCATGACGGACCGACGAAAATGCTATTTAAAACTTAAGCATGACGAACCGACGAAAATGCTATTTAAAACTTAAGCATGACGGACCGACAAAAATGCTATTTAAAACTTAAGCATGACAAACTAAAGAAAATGCTATTTAAAACTTAAGCATGACGGACCGACGAAAATGCTATTTAAAACTTAAGCATGACGGACCGACAAAAATGCTATTTAAAACTTAAGCATGACGGACTGACGAAAATGCTATTTTAAACTTATACGTGACCGACTAAAGAAAAATGCTATTTAAAACTTAAGCATGATAAATCGACAGAAAATGTTATTTAAAACCTAATCATGACAGACCGACGACTATTTTATTTCAGACTTAAGTGTGACAGACTGACAAAACTGCTATTTCAAACTTTGACGTGGCGGACTGACAAAGCATGACAGACCAGTGAACAGACGGACAGTACCTATTATAGTAATACGTACAGGTGTCTAAAATATGCTATTTCGAATCTAAGCGTGAAGAACCGACAAAAATGTTATTTCAGACTTAAGCGTGACCGACTGACGTAAATGCTATTTTAATCTTAAGCATGACAAATCGACGAAAATCTCATTTTTAACCTAAGCATGACAGACTGTCGAAAATGTGATTTCAAACTTAAGAATGACAGACATACCGACGGACAAAACCTGTCGTAGAAAGGAATCTGGACGCTTTTATAAACAATGCGTCGATTTAATCTACGCGTTTAACGATGTAAACGATGTTTCAAACCGAAGCGTGACGGATGGACTGACGAACCAACCTACGGACGCATCTAAACAGAAAAAGAAGGAAGAGTTTCAAGTAAAAGTTTAAGACAACTGACTTGTCTAATTGCTTCTTGATGTCGTAAAGCATTTCGATAAGACATTCAAAGGAAGAACCGTTTTGTGGCAAAGCCCCGGAGTAAGACTTAAGCTTACGAGCTCTTTTGCAGCAGGGAAGCTTAAAGGAAATCTACATAGAACGCCGTTCGAGGTATTTACTACGTACGCAGTCTCATCTACAACCTTTACGGTATATATCATTGGCTTCTTAATGCCTGACACATTGTAATGGGAGTCAGCAGCATTAAGAGCAGATCGAGTGGAAAGTACAAGAGAGGTGAGGAAGGATCAAGTGGCCCAGAATCATCGCTATAAAATGATGCAATTAATCCTAGGATCAAAGATTATCGAGACAATTTAAAACGATAAATAACAAACTGGTGTAAAGTGTGATTTCCCTCACACAAACCTCTGGTAGATCTTAATGGACCCTGACAGTCCAACATTGCACCATGCTTATTATAGACTATATGAACACTCTTTTAGGGCATGGACGTGTGAGATACAGATACTTAAGCCAAAGACATACATGGTCGGATGTAACATAATTCCTTCCTGGAAAACACAAGAAAAAACGGGGAAAAGTGTTATTGGCTAGTAGCTGAATCACAAGTCAACACCGCGTAATCACTCTCTCTCTCTCTCTCTCTCTCTATCTCTCTCTCTCTTTCTCTCTCTTACTCTCTCTTATGCAAATTAATAAAACGTTATATATATATATATAAAACGTTTTATTAATTTGCATACACCTTGGATACATTTTTCACTGTCATTTACTGAATCGATTGCCAACAGATTTCCCGCCTTGATAACTTTTTCGTTTTTGGACTACCACTCACCACCTGGATTATTTTTCAACCAACCTCCTTGATATCTTTCCTGGATATGTTTTGAGTTTTATGACTTGGATCAACTGTATAGCTTTAACAAAAAAGTATGTTTGGGGCTGATATATTTGATGTTTTATATACTTTTATGTATTTTTATATATATTTTTTATATATTTTCAAAGTTTAATTTATTACCTGCAGTAATGTCACTGCGGTAATGGTCCTCTGAGAAGAAGATTTTCTTTGAAAACTCATGAGTTAAGGACTTTAAGGTACTTTGCCTGAACATTGAATTCTAACAAAAATTGATTCGCACCGTATTTTATTCTTTCACATTATCTATTGCTATAATATATATATATATATATATATATATATATATATATATATATATATATATATATAGTCTCGGAAGTTTCTCAACCATTAAAACTATATTAAAAAAAAATTTAAAAATAAAAAAAAATTTAAAAAAATAAAAACTTATAGTCTCAAGTCTTCCAGTGGAAAATCACTCATGTAAGTCAATTTATTTTTTACAGTTATTATATTAGTTAGTTTCTAACACTATTTTAAGGGATCATCAGTTGTTTACCATGAAAAACTGTTTCGGGAATTTAATATATATATATATTCTAAATGAATATTAAATTATCTTTACCTACAGATGCTAGCGTTTCACGCTTATAGCTCTCATCAGTGCAGGAAAATAAAAATTTCAGACGGTCAAGAGGCGCGAACCCGGTTCATAGAGGCAGCCTATACGTCTCTTTCAACAAATCCAAGCTGTCATCCCATTCACCTCGCTTCCCTTGAAAGAGACGTTCTACTGCTGATAACGGCCAAACCAAAATAATGATTTCATTTTATGCTTGTTCACATCTACAGCCATGCCGAAATTTAGACAATTTCTGACAAATCAAAATTAATATCTATGATTTTTCTACATTGTTCTTTTATCCTGAGAAAGTCTTTCGATAAAAACGAATCGTTGATGAATGCATAAATAGTATAGTTCTTGGCTTTCCTTTTCCATTTTCCATTACGTCGGATCATTTTATCCCTATTTTTATCCATATATATATATATATATATATATATATATATATATATATTATAACATCATCAATTTTTAAGTAATTAAATATATATTTCTTTCTAGATAATGAGCATCCGTTTTCATGCGCTCTTTCCCTCCCTCCTCCCCCTCTTCTTTCTATCGTGCTCCTTTCTTTTTCCGTCCCTCCCTCTCTTTCTTTAACCACCCTTATTCCTCCTTTATCTCCCTCTCCTCCAAATATTTTCATAAATTGCGTTTTAATTACGTCATGGCGTCATAAAAGGGATATTCTTTCTATCTCACTCCCTCTATCTTTTCTCTTTTAATGGGTGACGTCATATCTCTTTGTGACGTCATGAAGTGCGCACGTATACAAGCAATAAACAAAGCAAGATAACTACCAATATACACGGCGTTGTATATGTGCTAAATCGGTGCTTCTAAAACTTTTGGAAGTTTCGGGCCGGTTGACTTTCTTTGATCGACGCAAAGACCCGTGTATAAAATTAAAGAATTTGTTAAATTTAGAATAAACTGTATTTATGCGATCATGTTAAAATCAGCTTTATTTAAGACAAAAATCTACAATCATTATAACTAAACACACAGTGTATCGTAAAATGGGAACAGTGAGACGGCTTCCTATTTGTCAATGTGTCAAGTCCCGATAGTCGAGAGTGCCACACGCAATGGTTCTCGAATATCCAAATTGTTACAGTACGTCGTTTTTATCAAACTCATTATTGAAACAAACGGCGGCCGTATAGTAACTAGATTATATATATATATATATATATATATATATATATATATATATATATATA
>OY744528.1:102641229-102648729 GCA_963556195.1 Sepiola atlantica | reverse complement strand
CGGATTCCAGGATAATAATTCATCTAGTCTGGTGGAGTATCCAGCTTAGTGATGTTACTAGAGGCAACATCACTTGAAGAAGATGCACCATTCCTCATATTAGCCATACCGAGTTGATCTTATTTGGGCTTCGAATACTATGTTATATTGAATATTTGGTCAGGGTTTACTTGTCGGAGGAAGTATCCTCATGCCAGGATGTCTTGACAAACCCTTTACAGTAAGACCTTAGACACTTGAAGACAGTGTCTAGTAGGCATTCAAGTTCTATCCAGTAGGCATTCAAGATCTCTACCTATATGAATATCTATATGAATACATGCGAAAATTATGAATGAAATGTTTATCATTTAAAATTAATGTTTAAAGTGTTTCAAATAGCGAAATTGGCGAAGCTAATATATATATATATATATATATATATATATATATATATATATATATATATATGTCTTGGAAGTTTCTCAACCATTAATACTATAAAAAAAAAAAAAATTTTTTAAACAACTTTTTATCCCAAGTCGTTTAGTGGAAAATCACTCATGTAAGTCAATTTATTTTTTACAGTTATTATATTAGTTTGCTTCTAACATTATTTAAGGGATCATCAGTTGTTTACCATGAAAAACTGTTTCGGGAATATATATATATATATATATATATATATATATATATATATATATATATATATATATATATATATATATATATATATATATATATATATATAAATTTTGACAAACTAACACGTGGTGCAAATTTAAATGATAAATCATTTTTTTTTACAAGCTTTCGTTGTAAAACTTTGTCAGGCGAGACTGACCCATAGTTTATTGACCCATAGTTTATTTTTCTTCTTCTTCTTTTTTCTTTTTCTTCATTTCGATGGTATTATACCCGAGGGGGTCGAATCGCGGTAGAGTCAGAAAAACACGTCAAGTTGTAAGGGGCGTTAGATTAAAGTGAAGCCCAGTCGATGTCTAGCGCTGGTTTGCGCTTTTTTAATAAGGAAATTGACAACATCTTTGAAGCACATATGAAAATGTATTTAAGTGAATTACTTTAATCTAACGTCCCTTACCATCGAAATAAAGAAGAAGAAAAAGAAACTATAGGACAGTCACGCCTGACAAAGTTGTTTGACAACGAAAGCTTGCAAAAAAAAATATATGATTTATCATTTAAATTTGCACCATGTGTTGGTTTTTACAAATTTTCACTTAAATACATTTTCATGTCTGCTTGAAAAGGTTCGATTTTTGCCGGGGTACTGCATTACTTTCGCTAATACCAATATATAATCCACATATTTTTCCTTCGTCGATAAAATAGTTAAATGCATCTTGTCTAACGGGGGAAAAAGCACAGAAATAACACCAGTCTTTCTCTGCTTATTTCGGCATTGTATCCAGTCGTCAGGAACGAATCCTTGACACTAAACTCAAACAATTCCGGTTTAGGAGAGATACGATTGTTGATTGTGCAACCCTTGCCTTACAATAGGATCTCCTCTTTGAAGATCAGCCTTTCTCTACCTTTTACTCCTTGTGTAGCCCTTAAAATAAATTACATTGAAAAATATATGGTAAATCAAGGCGGCAGGGGCCGTTTCACACGTACAGGTTCCTGTCCGCTATGTGGATCCTGAATAGTGAATGCTATTTCACACTGGCGCCAGACAGACACCACTAAATGTATTCCCACTGATTGTTATATTTTTAAGAATATAATCCGTTTAGATATGATGAATAGTACAATAACTAAGAATATACTGAGCTTGTTTAGAATTCTTAAATATATGAATTAAATTAAAAGGCAAACGTATATTAGTTTATCTCACTTGTTCATTGTTTTTGTTTGTGGTAGTGGTGATAGTAGAGGTGTCGGAGGAGAAGGAGTGAACGAGTCGAAATTCATGCATAGAGCCCAGGAAGATTGTGCATAGATAAAGAAGATTGTGTTTGATAAAGATAACATTTGATTTGAATTGTCTGGATTTGATATAACATTTAATATATTTGATAGTACATCAAATAACATTTGATATATTTGATATACTTCAAGTGTTATTTATATAAAAACATTTGATATAACATTGATATATAACATTTGAATTGTCTAGAATACCATTTCTAGATTGTCTGATTGATCTTGTATGATACATAAAGAAGAGTGTGTTCGCTGAAGATTGTGCATGTAATTCATGCATAGAGCCCAGGAAGATTGTGCATCAAGATTGTCTGATTTGCATTAAGTCCCCTTCGTTGGTTGCAGCTATTCTTTAACCTGCAGGATTGCAAGTGGTTTCGATGGTTACCCCCCGACAGTCAGCAGTTCCATGCGAAGGCAGGGAAAGTTTCGTCCAGAAAACACAAAGGAATGGCGTAGAAGCAAGGTTGTCACTTCCACTCAATTGACTTGAGACGAGCAGAGGACAATAGATCTTGATGCAGATTCCTTCTGGATTTTCATCAGAGCCTTGTTAGCTGGGTTACGGCCCTAATACAGCTTAGTACCAAACCTGTCTATCATTAGTGGCTCTACCAGAAACCAGAGTTCCTGAAAGCATACCTCTAAAACTACCACGAAGGTGTGAAATTTAAAGGGGCGGGGTGTTCTCACTTCTTATTGTGGAACCGTTAAATACGTTTTGCGGAACCTTGATAAATTTAGTATTTTTCCACATAAATCGAAAGATTAAAAACTTGGGTTAATATGGGTTAAATAGTCTTCTGCACTTTTGTTGAAAAGTCATCTTCATGACTTTCATCTGGTTTTTGCTGAATGAACTAAACATAGTCGGCCATTTTGTTTTTTTGTTTTTCTTCCCTCTTATTATTTACGAGCGAACACTTGGAAAGAAAAGAAATATAAAAGGGGAAAAATTCGAAATGAAGAAATGATGACGATGATAATAATAGACCTCCCGTCAGGTTTTTCCGTTTTACCCAATGGCGTTTTTTGTTTTTTTTTCCTTTTTTTTTTCTCTTTTTTTTTCTCATTTTTTCTATTACCACCAACAACGAAGCCACCATTTCTGGGGGCCCCCATCAAACGAACAAAAATGAGGCAGACATACCACACGTTGGTGACATCAAAACTAGCGAGTCGCCGCTGGACGCCGGTCGAAACTACCAAGAATGAACAAACATTTACTAAAAACAAAAAAAAATCAAGAAATGTGTGGCGACAAACAAACAAACAAACCAACAAACAAACAGCAACAGAATTCCATATTTTTTTTATTTTTGAAAATGTCCCTTTTTTAATTTTCTTTTTTAGATCTGTTATTAGCTAAAAGGCCAACTGAACACCAAAAGTAAAAAATAAACGTCTAGAAACATTTTCCTCTAAACACGTGCACTGTTTGTAAATGTGTACATGCTCACCCCCATCCCCAGCCCCCCGTGCTAAGGTATTTATAAGCCAGTAATAAGATTAGTCCATTTATAAAATACCAGCTTTCCCCACCCGGCTGTGCCCGGGAAACGTTTTGTTATAATTTTTGTTTCACAACCAACAAACAAAAATGATGTTGAAATAAATGGGCAACTCGCGGAAAAGTCTGTTGTTTAACTTAAAACAATGATCACTTTCGAGTTTTTTTGTTTAATTAGGATTTTTGTGAAATTTAAATTAATTTTATTAACGTATCTTTTGGTCATTAGTTAATTAGATTAATTAAAAATAAAAACTTGATTGAAACGGAGACGTTTTAATAGTGAAATCCCACATTAACACACACACACAGACGAACATTTGAATTACCTACCAGACACAATCCTTGAGTGTCTTTGGTTTCTCTGTACAAGGGTTTGTCATGACAACCTGATATGAGGATACTTATCCCTACAAGTAAACCCTGACGAAATATTCAAAATAAGATAGTATTTGAAGCCCAAATGAGGGGGGGGGCTCAATACGGCTATACACTGGCTTGTTCGAGGAATGGTGCATCTTCTCCTGGTGATGTTACCTCAAGTGACAGCACTTAGCTGGATACTCAGCCAGACAAGAAGAATTCTTGTCCTTGAATCCGGTAAGATCAAAAGATCATAAAATAGATATATTGTACTATAGGTAAGTAGTCAATTGGGGAGAGAAAAATTAATTAGGATGTAGGTAATTATTTGAAAATCCATGGATTAAAGATCATTTTATCATATTCTTGATGATTATAATTAACTTGTAAAGTATGTAATTTAACTTTTTTCATTATTTGATATATATATATATATATATATATATATATATATATATATATATATATATATATATATATATATATATATATATATATATATATATTCGGGCTGAATTTTGCCCTGTTGTTTCTTCCCCTACAACTTTTATTTTATTTTTTCAAATTTTAAATCTTGGCCTTTGCCAACTTATCTATCCCAGCGACTTCCTCTGATGATAAGATTTTGATCTTTGAAAAGCCTGGCTTAAGGAAAATTTAACTTGAATAAATTGCCTTTTTTGCGGAATATACCTTGCTCTGAGCAATTGAATTGAATTATGATTTGGCTTTTGCTTCTCTAATTCCTTTCCATTCTTCTTCATTATATATATATATATATATATATATATATATATATATATATATATATATATATGTAGGGTGCTATTACAAAATGTTAAATACACAGACTGTTAAGACATGTAATAGGTATCCTGATATATTCCCTAAATTTGGGAAAGAGCCTGAAGAATTACCTAACTATGTTTCATTCTTTTTAAAAGGATATAATATATATGTTTTATTTTTCTGGAAAAAAACAAAAAAACCTTATTTCTTTTGGCTCACCACGAGCATATAAGTATCATGGCACAAACAGATATATTGATGATATATGTGTCATTAACGATGATTTTAAAAATATTATCGTTACATCCAGAAATATACCCCAAAGCACTAGTACTGAAGGTGTAACATCATGGTAATCATGCTACCTTCATAGACTTTGTAATAACTGTCACGAGAATCAATAGTTATTGCTTGTGAGTAAATACAATTTTACTTACATCCTGTAAATACTTCATGTATATATTTTAAAGATTTCAAAGTATGGGCGGTAGAACTTGACTAGTTCTGCTTGGAGAGTCAGAGCATTTTGATTGTATTGTCTTCAAATGCTCAAAACAGTCGCTCTGGTAGTCAACTGACGAGCCCTCACTACTCTAACTAATTAATACTACGAAAACTCTAAAAATATGTTTGTATACTTTTATTTTTTTTATTTTTCTCCATTTTTTAACCACTTTTGTAATCAATTAAGTTTTATGTTGTGTCTATGTCTATATTGTTTTGTGTTTTACAAAGATCTTGGCAAAATTGTTTTTCTCTATGCTATTATACATATTTTGTTTCTTCAGGTCCCATTATTGGCTCTTTTCATGGTGGGATTGTTGTTTCATTAACATATATCTATATTATTAGTCCACCTACATCTCCAATCTAACTACCCCACTATTTACTACTATGTGCTCTCCAGAATGATTTAATTAAATTTTTTTTAAATGAAAAATTATTTAAAAAATTTAAAATATTCCCCCCAAAATATAACATTGTTTTCTGTCCTACATGACATATAGTACTATCTTCACTATATATATATATATATATATATATATATATATATATATATATATATATATATATATATATATATATATATATATATACCTTGGATGATCCTATATATCCATTAAATAAAATATATTAATGCCGCATAGTGCTTCCAAATTCCATTACCATTTCAAAAGTACCTTCCAATTTATGGGATTGATCTTAACCTCCCGGGAAGACCCCACTACCCCCCCCATGATAGAAAGATCATACAATTGTGTTTATGCTGGTACCTTTACATCCGGGATAGTCATAAAAATGTGCAAATGATCTTAACTGTATTGAAATAAAATTCGAAATTTCTATATATAATAAAAACATAAACATTAATATAAATATTGTTTTCACAAGACTAGTTATTACTTTAAAGATGTTGTCCTTGGTTGTTGGGGTGGTTTACAAAATATCAATTTATTAAACCATGAATGATTCCAGTATACTGCAAGAAGGACGAAGATGGAGACAACACCATTCCATCATTGGGGAGGGAGTTGTAGTGGGGTCTTCCCTGGAGGTTAAGATCAATCCTATAAATTGGAAGGTACTTTTAAAATGGTAATGGAATTTGGAAGCAATATGCGGCATTAATATATTTTATTTAAGGGATATATAGGATCATCCAAGGTGTTTTCCACGAAAACGGGATCATTCGAACATTCATATGGGTACTGCTGACAGGAATTAGGTCAACTCTAGGAATAAGTGCATAAATAAAAAATTTAAAAATAACAACATAGAAGATATCATCAATTTATTAAATTAGATTAAATTAAATTCGATTATATAAAATAAAATACGAAACATTTTGTAGCAATAGTTTATTTATAGTATATGAATGATTTTTTGAAAACGATTGCTACGGGATTAAGATAGTCCTCTTCGATTGATATCAACAAGGTGGCCCTCGGCAGTGAATTAAATAAAATATATTTTCTCGGAATGTAAAATGACGTCTCAGACGGTAGATAATTAGTTTTTATTAAGAATAGTTTTTTTAAATAGAAACTAAATTGTTGTAAGAAACATTTTGTAGTAAGAGTTTATTTATAGTTTATGAATGATTTTTTGAAAACGATTGCTACGGGATTAAGATAGTCCTCTTCGACTGATATCAACAAGGTGGCCCTCGACAGTGAATTAAATAAAATATATTTTCCCGGGATGAAAAATGACGTATCAGACGGTAAATAATTAGTTTTTATTAAGAATAGTTTTTTAAATAGAAACTAAATTGTTGTAAGAAACATTTTGTTGTAATACTTTATTTAAAGTATAGGGGTGATTTTTTTCAGAATGATAACTGCCAGTCTGTCCTCTTCGATAAATAGCAAAGTAGCTACCGGCAGAAAAATTAATTAAAATAAAAGATATTCTCAGACGTTGGATAATTAGATTTTATAAAGAATAATTTTTAAAATAGAAAATAGATTTTTGTAAGAAACATTTGGTAGTAATATTTTATACATAGTATATGAATAGTTTTTTTTTCAAAATAATTACTGCGGGATGAAGATTGTCCTCTTTGATAAATATAAACAAGGTAGTTATCGGCAGTAAATTAAATAAAGGATACTTTTCCCGGAATGAAAAAAGATGTAACTGACGTTGGATAATTAGTTTTTATAGAGAATAATTTTTTAAATAGAAACTAGAATTTTGGGAAATGTATTATCGATAAATATTTTATGTCTACTATTTTGGGAGCTTTTTCTTAGGAGGGGGGTCTCTGCGGGATCGCCATTAATTCGCCTCGTTGCGAGTCCATCTCGAAAAGGAGCGAATTGGACCTGGAAATAGGGACAACACGACCGCATGCATTAAAAAGGACAATTGTATCGTTTTTTTCTTTCGGGTGGAATGGATCTGGA
>OY744528.1:102631229-102636229 GCA_963556195.1 Sepiola atlantica | reverse complement strand
GTTTTGTTTATGCGTATGTGGGTATCTGCGTTTTATTTCACTATATAGTACGGACCTGCGTACAAGAAGTGTAAAACGTTAAATACTGATGATCGACTTAATAAATGGAGTCGAGACGAAGTTGCCACCTTTTTTCAGTGTGTCACAAATATAGTAAAAGCCTTAATCTGTGTGTTCATCTCTGAGACTGTGGCCCCCAGATGAAGGGGGAAAGAAAAAAGAAGGGGGAACAAAGAGGTCTTGGTTTGAGATAGAAGACGTGCCGAAGCCTATCCAAAGAGTGGAAAAACGGGGGTAATTCTCACCCTTTTTCTTATGGCCTTTGGTGCGTTAAAAGTTTTATTGCTGCCCGTCGGCACATCCGATCTGTCGAGTCTCCTGACGCTGGGAGTTTCCTTTTTCCCACCCATCTGCCACCATCTATTTGGGAAACACAAACCCATTTTTCCCGGCCATACTCGCCCTGGAAAAAGAAGAAATGGAGGAAATTCTTTGTCTTCATCTCAACCAGTTATCAATTGTAATTATTAAAAACGCATCTTTATTATATAACTAGAGCATCCGTCAAACCATTAGGTATTTTTTTTTATTTTAAAGATTGACAAACAATTGCTTTTGCCTTCACTGACTTTTTTATATTTTGAAAGTGTTTTTTCATTACGCTATTTACAAACATCCTTACTATAATTGAGCTTCTGTGTATGTATGCTTAAAACCCAAACTAGGAATATGATTTTAAAAGAACAAGTTAAGTTGTTTTACCTTAATTTTTATTTCTACTTTTTTTTTATTTCATTTTTTCCCAACGCCGCTTATCCTATATATTTTTATGTTTTTTTTTTGTTCTGTTTTTTTTTTACATAGTTCACCCAAAACAAGGCAAGTCGCCACTGTAGACGTAAGGGGCTACTGAGAAAAAAGAAAAGGGGAGAAGGTTGGGGAAGGTCAACCTAAATTGGGATCTGCACAGCGAGATGTCTGTTTACATTAGTTTTAAATTTCTGCATGTCAGTACTGTCGGGGAAACAGGGGGCAGGGAAGGAGTTCCAGAGGCCAGCAGCACGAGGAAAGAAGCTATTTGAGTAGAAGGCTCTCCGGCATCTGGGGATTTCCACAGTGAATGAATGAGATTTAGTTGATTGTCGAGTTAGTCTAGTGAATTTACGTCGAGGGGGCACCAGAGTAACCAATTCATCGTAGCATAATCCATTGAAGTATTTGTAAAACAAACATAAGGATGCTACATTGCGGCGATGGGACAGGGACTGGAGCTTGCTTGATAGTGATGGACCTATTAGGTTGGCGACTCTTTTTTGGACCTTATCAAGGAGGGAGAGACTAGTAGATGATGCACCAGCCCAGATGTGGCAACAATACTCCATGCATGGAGTATTGTTGCCACATCTGGGCTGGTGCATCATCTACTAGTGTGCTATATACAAGCATGCCGATGAAAACAAAGTAAATATTCCCAAACAAAAGAAGTATATAACAAAACAGTTGTGTTCATTAGAACGTGTACAAATATAGTGTCATTAAAATGATGTGTGCGTGTACATAGAGAATACAAATTTATGTACCGAATTCTGTGTCTGTAAACACGCACATGGTGTTTGCTGTAATATTGAGTTCACGAGAATATGTTAAACAAAGTTTGAGTAGAAATATGTGTACGTATGTATAAGTAGAATGTTGTACTTGTGTGTGAGCGCACACATTTTGGCGAGATGTTTATCAAAGCAGTCTCTCAGACCGAGGTCAAGGGTGTGTCGCTGTCGAGGCCAGCCGGATGAAAGAGAATTGATTTTGCCTGTGCAGCTCTCTTTATAGTCAAACGGCAGATAACTTGGGTCTGAAAACGCCATCTGGTGGTGAGTCTGCATTTGTGTTGAGAAGGGCAGGTAATGCCACAATTGTAACATCGGTATAGGTTCCAATAAATTATTTTTTAAAATATCTCATCTGAAAACTCCCACTACTGTCTATGTACTCCATTCTATATACTATAATCACGAAATCAATCAATATAATTTAAAAAGAGTTTACACTTGTTACAGCCTTGCAATTCTTGCATAACTTATTCCGGTAATTCACTGGGATGAGCTATCATCGTCCTTGTTCCTCTTCAAATATTTTTTGAAGATTATCCATGATTGTTACTTCCACTAGTGGAGGTCACACGGCTTTTTACAACGCTGATTTTTGTCTGATAGGAAAATCCAACATGGCGCCTGAATTGAATATTCAATGAAAAATCCTAATTTCGTGAACAATATTAAACCGCTCAGAACATGTAACGTTCTCAAAGCAAACTTGGTTAAAAGAGTATATTATACTGCTATTTTAAAATCATACTATAAAAAATGAATGGAAACTTATCGCAGATTTTTCGACCAATCAGTTATGTTCTCGACGTTACCGTGCCATGAAGCCACTATGAAATGGCTTAGTTTGCTAATCTTTGGTGTGAGATATCGCGCAGGAGTAAGAATTAATAACTTATGGCCAATTTAAATATGCATTTTAAAACGATTTTGTCTTATTCTTTACCATTTTACAATCTGATAAAAATGTTGAGACCATTACACCAACTAATTTTACTTTTACATGAAAGAATATATTGTTCTCTTTTAGATAAGTCGTATTTTTATAAGATTATGACTGATAGGTTGTCTAATTAAAAAAAATTGTTAATTCTTTGTTTAGGAAAAAAATTTAAAATGTCATTTTTTTAATATATATTTTTTTACTCCGAGAAATATTTTGAGTCATCTACATAAAATAACATATTGTTTGCTTTCAGAAAATTCCTACTTTTATTTTGTTTAGATTTTGATGAAAAAAAAAGTCATTTTATTTCAATATTTTACCTCTTTTTATCTCTATGAAAATCCATTTCGGAGAGAAAATCTGTTGTGCCGAAATGACTTTTGTTTCTTTTGTGACGATTTTTACTTAGGATATAAATTTTCAGCATAGCAGCTCTGAATTTACTTAATTCATGGTTGGGGAGGGGGGTGCGGAGCTATAGGCACCCTAAAACATTTGGGGTAATCGTCTCATCGGTGTTAGTTTTGTTTCTCTGTTTGATAGCTGAATTACTGAGGAACTACTGTTGAGAAAATCTGAAGAAAAGATGATGCATGGACAACAAAATAAATATAATAGAATTTTAGAGCGGGGTTCAGTCTTCTTTTCAAAGTTTCTTCAGCATTATGAGATACAACATTTTAAGATGCGTGTTCTCATTCCTACACCCCTAAAAGCCGAGGCTGGTGTCACCACATATTATTATTATTAGTAGTAGTAGTAGTAGTATTAGTAGTAATAGTAGTAATAGTACTAGTAGTATATCTATTTATTCACTACTAGTTCTCACACGAGTCATTATCATTCCCTAGATTCTGAGTGACATCAAGTCTCCCCAGATTTCCAGTACTCCCCGCTTCTTTCTTTAAACGTTTTTTTTTTTGTTGTTGTTGTTGCTTTTGTTCATCTCTAACAAGGCACAAGGCCACTGAAACGTTTGGGGCTACTGTGAATTAGAAGGATCCTAATTGGAGAGTTGTGCAACGAGATGCTTGTTCACATTACATTTAAACTTCTACGTTTTAGTACGGTCAGGGAAACAGGAAGCAGGAAAGGAATTCCAAAAGCTAGCAGCTTGAAGCAAGAAACTATTGGAGTAGAAAGTCCCCCGGCATCTTGAAACCTCAATAGTGAAGATGTGGGATCCTGCTGACTGAAGGGTTGATCGAGGGTATTTACGTAGAGGGGGGGGAGCCAGTGCAGCACATTCGTTAGAGAACATTACATTAAAGTACTTGTAAAAAAGCACATTACGACGATGGGACAGAGGATGGACCTTTTTAGATTAGAAGTTGTTTTTTAAACTGTCCAAGGGGGAAAGGCTAGTGGTTGGTGCACCAGCCCAGATGTAGACAGCAATACTCCATGTATGGACGAATGGTGGCTTTGTAGAGATATAGGATACTTATAGGTGTGAGAAGTTTTCTATTTCGGTAGAGAGAGCCCACCTTTCTTGGAGCAAACTTGGCATTGTCTGGTAAAACTGCAATCACTTTGCGTTCTCGCAACAGCCGTTAACTATTGAATTGGCTATTCGTTTTCTCTGAGATTTGAGTGGCAATAAGTTTCTCCACAATTCCGGTACTCTCCGTCTCCTTCCTGTGGAGGTCTTTTCGTCCTCTTTGTCCTCGCTTTAATTTTATGGCACTAATCGATTCCAGTGTCATCACATGTCTGTGTGTGTGTTTGGGGTTGGGGGTGGGTCAGATTTTTCTCATCTATTATTATTAGTAGTAGTAGTAGTAGTAGTAGTAGTAGTAGTAGTAGTAGTAGTAGTAGTAGTATTTTATCTCTAGGAGTGTTCACACAAGTCATTATCAATTATTATTTACTGGCAATAGCAGGTAGTGTTCCCTGGAGTCTGAGTGACAACAAGTATCACCAGAGCTGTTGTATTCGTGATAATTACACGACAGTAAGAGATAAACGTGATTGATTTAATGATATATATATATATATATATATATATATATATATATATATATATATATATATATATATATATATGGGAAAAAACCAAGGATATTTTTATATATTTATCAACGTTTCGTCTTTATTGTAAGACTTCCTCAGGATGATAATTTTAAGAGAAATGTCATGCAAGTACATCGAAATATTGGGTTGACATGATGGGTTGATGAATATATAAAAAAATATCTCTAGGTGTTTCCTTTTTCAATTCTTATAACGTCGGATTACGCTCATCCTTCCTTTCTCATATATATATATATATATATATATATATATATATATATATATATATATATATATTTAATATGGTCAGACACCTAATATTATGCTTAGTTTAATTGAAGAAAATTAACCCGATTTTATTCGTTCCAGATTTCGATAGACTGACAGTTAAACCGATAGTAGTAAACTTAAAAATGTCATGAGTTGCCTCATTTAAA
>OY744528.1:102611229-102626229 GCA_963556195.1 Sepiola atlantica | reverse complement strand
CTATTAATAAAACGCTTACAAAGAACATTATCAAAAACATGTCTTAATAGAAATAAAATAATTAAAGAATTAAAAAATTAAGAAATTGTAAAAGTTAAAAAATGTTTACGTGTGTGTGTGTGTGTAAAGAGAAAGATATATTGTATAATCTGGTTTACATTTTTTGTGGCCTATTCTAATAAATCTTACCTTATTTTGTCGTGTTGAATCCAAATCCAGTATCGTTTTTTTCAGCTATGAAAGCTTGCGTTTGTGAAGTATATGAATATTTTGCAGATAATTCAAAAGGCAAAGCAGAAAATATTCATCAAGTTGTTAACAATGAGTTAGAAGAGTAAATACAATACTCAAATGTGTATTAGGTATGATGATCAGAGAATATGAAGACATGTCCATTTATTCCAGCTGTTACTCAAGGGCATGACGTTCTTTTGCTTCGGAAACATCTCTTATCAATGTCCAATAATAATCGGTCAGTATGCTTTAGTCCCATCTTTTTATTTTATGGAAATCGCTCCAGACAAGGCATGAAGCTACTTGATGCAAAGAGCTAACAACAACGAAATATGATCATCGCAAAGACAGAAGATGCTTATTGACGTTAGTCTTGAAAAGACAAAGGCTATATATAGGTAGGAGGAAAACAGTCAGAAAGGGTGAAAGTTTCACAAACCTGCAGTTCTTGAAAATAGAGCTACTGGAATATGAAGCTGTATTACAATGAGGTGTCGACACAGCGAATCGGTGAAGACCACTAGACCAACGAGTCAAACGAGCTGGAACAAAGGAAGCAGGGAATAGATCAGATAATTCTGAAGAACACATGCCATAATAGTATTTATAGAAAAGGCTGAGACCAGCAATATAGCGTCTGAGAGAGAGAAAGAGAGCGAGAAAGAGAGAGAGAGAGAGGGGGCGAGTGTGCAGAGAAGAAAAATTGTGAGGCCAATCAAATTACAGATACGTTTCTGCACCTTATCAATAACTCTCAAGTAGAGCAGATTCCATAAATGGTTTACCATTCGTAAAGGTCTTTCATTATTTTAAGAAAGTGATGCAAGCTTT
The DNA here is from genome assembly GCA_963556195.1 of Sepiola atlantica. Lineage (NCBI taxonomy): Eukaryota > Metazoa > Mollusca > Cephalopoda > Sepiida > Sepiolidae > Sepiola > Sepiola atlantica. The sequence goes on along the minus strand of OY744528.1, from coordinate 102,625,164 downwards.
AACCTTGCTCTTCGTTATATCAATCAGGTTCTCCAAAGATGTGTCCAGGTGACTGTGCAAATAATATAGCTTGATGCCCATACTTTGTTTGCAAAATCAACAATAGCTCCTTACACTCTCTTGGTAATTGTTAGCTTTCCTGTTCCCAAGAAAAAGTAGGCACCATATCAGAAAATGCATTCCGAGTTCTAGCTTCTTACAGATTCATTATTGCAACAAAGTGACATAAATATTTCAGAGGTCAGTTTGCATAAGGGCGTCGAACGAGAAATAGGGTGAGCATTGCAGCCTGAATGCAATGTTTAGATGGCTTGAAGGACGAGTCGACAGAAGGCTAATATATGATTTAATAAGTAAATATACGATTTGACTATTCTCTGATATTTTTAAATTTATCTACAAAGGGTAGTTATCTAGTCGGTGTTCTGTGTAATAGATAGGGGGTGTTGTTCCCATCCCATCGCGCCGGCACTGTATCTATGATAATAAGTGCAAAAGCTTCTATGCTTGTTTTGAAACAACGTCACCGTTTCTCATGGGATCTTAGTCAAATTTGGCACGGATCCAGATACATTCAAGAATGTTATTTTTATTTTTTTTACTAATGGGACACACTGTATCAATACCAAACGCCACTCGAGAATAAGGGTTAATGAGATGGATGCATTGTCGGTTGAAATGGTGAAGGATATTCGAACTGATGAATGGTGTGAATAAAATTGGATTATTTATGATGACGTTTATAACAGATATTTGTTGGCATTGGATTAGAAGAAGACCCTGCTTTAGTCTCCATGAAATGTGTTCAACAGATTGGAAGTTCTTGGAAAGAAACCATGTTCATGGAAATTCCGTTTGATGCTAGGCACACGAAAGAAAGAGAAGTTATGTATAGTGGTAGTGACGATACGAGTGTTGGTCTTACATGGAAAAGTCAGAGATTATAGCTCAGTTTAGATCAGTCCCATGGAAATCACTATAGAGTGGCGAAAGACTATCAACGTCACTTTCGTAAGGATGATGAATTCTTGAGTCTACTTCGATGCTGATCTGAGTATATGTGAATACAATAGAGTTTGAACTCGGCTTGCCAATGTTATTACTACACGTCGATAACTATAACGTCCTTCGTAAGCGCACAATCGAAGCCTCTGGAAAAATCGTTTGAGGACGACACTTTTATTTCAAAGTCGAGAAAGTGTAAAAAGAACGGTACCATTCTTAAGAAGTGTTCATTCAATATGCGCGCTGAGCGATGCTGTTACATCTTGGAGGGGGGGGCTAAATAAGAGCTTACTCTGTGACCTAGACAGAGTTTAAAATCGACTTCGAAATCTAGTGGGGGATTATCTATTCCGTTCCTTACAGCTCCTAGTCTACTACTCTCTCTCTCTCTCTCTCTCTCTCTCTCTCTCTCTCTCTCTCTCTCTCTCTCTCTCTCTCTCTCTCTCTACCCTATCATTGCTTTCATGGAAGGTGTTCGAATTAGTTCACACCTCTGTCCTCCCCCCCTTGCAAAACATTCACAGCATGAAGTCGCTTATCTACCATAACGAAAAATCAATTTCCTTTTTTCCACCGTGTGCCTAACGTTAGGCGAGATTTCCACGGACCGGATTTGTTAGCAAGAGATTCCCGTTCGTGGGACACACTCCCGCGAAACTGTTTCTTGCAAACTAAACTGAAGCGTGACAGCCGGATAGACCGACAGAAAAAGTCTTTAATAAAGATGTTATGACGCATCGAATAAATATTGAATACTACGAGGGAAGAGGCGCGAGTTGACCACCGACCACCGTGAAGGAAGAGGACGACGTCATGAGATAGGTAAGCTCAGCCTTTTTGAGTTTGTGATATCGTCCGTGTCGGACGTCTGTCAACCAGCGGCTGGTGTGTAAGCCGTTGGTGGGCGCTCACCTTTTCCCCTGGAGTATTTCAAACTGACTACAGTTCACAGGTATTGTTTGGGTTTTTTGGGGGGATAAACCAATTAAGAGATTAAAAAGTGGACCTTGGGTTTACTTTTGGCAGCCTCGTAACTCTCGCTTCCTTTATTTTGTTCTTTAGTCCTCACATTACATGATCGATGTTTCTGACGAAGGGGGAAGAATTGCTGTTTTGGGGGTTGGAATATATCCATCTAACTCTAATCGTTGGCTAGTTTTGACGTTGAAGTAGTATCTTTTTTTAGCTCGTTACATCAAGTGGCTTCATGCCTTGTCTGGAGTGAGTTTCATTAAAAGAAAATTGTGGCAATCTATTTGTGTCGTCCTGTTTTGTTTTTCTGGCGTGATCGACAAGAAACTCTTCGAATCAAAGATATCGGACAGATAAGCTAACAATCCGTCGCCGTCGACAGACGAGAATCGACTCCAGTCAAAACATGGAACGAGTGGCCCTTATTCAACATAGACGAGAACATAATATCTATTCTATAAACGTTGTCTGTCAATCTGCTTTTTTATCTTTTAGTCTGTCTCTCTGTTCGAGGATACAATCGAAAATAAATCTTTACACCAAGATCACACACAACTTACGAAAAATCCAATGATGGTATTTATTTTCTATTAGGAAGGGTTTATAATAACATTAGCTTACTCGTGACCCGTTGGGTCACAACCACTGCCACTATTTGTTCCGATTTGATTTAATCCCAAAATCCATAAACTCTCTCTACGTTATATATATACAGTTATTTATCTACCTCCCACAGCAGTAAGATGTGACACAAGGTCGGGAAGGTGGGGTTTGAAAAGCCAGCGCCCGAAAAGTTGAGCACTCTGGCCTACAAAAAATGCCTGGGCAGTCCCATCGGCATTCCCCGGTAGGGCGCCTCAGGCAGTAAGCAATAAACTTACTTCTCCCCAAAGAGGGGAGGCAAAACCTGGGAGGGTGGACCTACTAGAACTGCATAGGACAAACCCATAGACCGGCGTAAATCAATCCCCGAAGGCCAAGACAATACCAGTTTATGGGGTGTAGTATCCATCGGAACAGATACTACACTTTGATCCCGATATATATATATATATATATATATATATATATATATATATAAGGACGCACAATGAAAGTGAAAGTTATTTGCGAATTAAAAAAAATTAAGGCAGTTAGAATTTAAAGCTCTGTAAACACTGAATATTATCTTTTAATTTAAATTTCCGATGTTTCAGTATGATTTTTTTGTTCATTCGTAATTTCAAGGTGTTATATCTTTGTAAAAGTGGTCACTTAGTTCTGACTATGGGTATAATAAAACGTATTTCGTCCTTGAAATGAAGGAGAGGGTAAAGTAATTTAAATCTTTAAGTTTTCTTTTTTTGAATAAATACTTTATATTAATAGTAATTTGATAACTAATGCTGAAAATTCCATTAAGATCGGATAATTCTGATTTTTGTTGGATTATTTTCAATCGGGGGTTTTCATTGTTTTATTATTATTAAAAAGCAATTGCTTTCAATTTGATTACTCGTTCATAGATATATCAGTGTTTTTGGGGGTTGATTTTTCATAACTAAAACTAATAAGTATCTTTACACCTATATTATCCTTATGGATAATGTAGAAGTAAAGAGTCCTATTATTTTGCTATCTAATTCACATACGTGTTGACGGTGTGTACGAATAGACTGCAATTCAAATTTGCTGAAAGGAATATCATTATTTCTCTAAATGCTTATAGACACATTACAAACTATTGAATCAACTTGCAATAAGAGAGGACGAAAGTGATATACAGAAAATATGTAAAAGATGGATCATATGGTGAGTTAATTACAAATTATAGCTAATTAGACGAATTAAAATTCATTTTTATTTCAAACATAACTCCATCCTAAAACTAAGGAATATTTTAGTATGTATTTTGTGCAATTAAAATATATAGGCAAAATCATTAGGGAAGCAAATGTTGATTGACTTAGCTAGTGTATAATACTAGATTGCAGAGTTTTTATTCGCACAAAAATGTTGATTGACTTAGCTAGTGTATAATACTAGATTGCAGAGTTTTTATTCGCACACAAAAACTCGATAAACAGCAAAAACAACGTCTTTTATTTTAAAATTTAAGAAATAAGAATCAAATGATAATATGGAGTTCAGGGATCGGAGCAGGGACACACAATAGTCTTTATTTATTTTAAGGCGATGCTGGAGGTTCATCTGAAGTTATTTTCATCCTATATAAATAAAGAAAAATAGATACAAACAAAGATAACTATTTCTGGTTATTTATACACTAAACACTTATTATTCAATGCATTTAATCCTCAAGAAAGTGGGGATAACTCATTACATGACATTACAAACTTAGAATTTCCCATTATCAGAAATGAAGAAAATCGTCGATCTTTGCGAACTTCTACACAATACCCCCAAATTATGATTGGTCGAAAAACATGAATGAACAAAAAATGCGATATTCTGACTGAATTGAACCAATCAACGATCAAGTTCGGAAAGGCTATAACAATATACACAATAGTATTGCACCGTTTAAATAAAAGAAAACATCATGTAAAATTATACGATTATTACGTTTGGGTAAACATTTGACTCAATTAATCTAAGCTTGTGCGCTCGTACACGTCTGCTATTTTTGTTTAGTCTTATTTTTTTCTTCTTCTTCTTCTTCTTCTCCTTCTTCTTCATCATGATGATGATGATGATGATGATGATCATCATCATCATCATCATCATCATCATCATCATTGGGTGTTTTTACGCAATTTACTACTAGTGATTGCTCAGTGACAATGACCAGTAGTGTTCCCCCAGAGTTTGAGTCACGATACTCATCATTTTGCAACATTCTCCACCTCTTTGAATAACCGTTGCAAATCATTTTGCGTTTTCTGTGGTAGTTCTCTGACTTGGTATTTGCTTTTTCGCTTCCCCTTTACCAATTGAAATGGTTTTGTTCTGGGAGTAGAAACAGGCGCATGTTTTATTCGCTAACTTTGGCGTGACGGAATGAAAGTATATATATATATATATATATATATATATATATATATATATATATATATATATATATATGACCCATGATATTTATTATGGAGTAATGGGTTATTATTATTAGTATTATAATCATATCATTATTATTACTATTATTTGTACTCACTAGGAGTTCTCACACAGATCATCGTCAGTGATTGCTCACCGACAACAACCAGTGGTATTTCCTGGAGTCTGAGTGACAACAAGTCTCTCCAGATTTCCAGTATTCTTCACCTCTTTTCGATAACGATGCGGTATCGCAACAACCTCTTACCATTTATTTCCCGCTGGTAAGGACAATTGGTCTTCTCTGGGATTTGTGTGGCAATAAGCCTCGCCAAGGTCCCAGTATTCTCTGCACTTTTCCAGTGGAGGTCTGGTTTGTGCTTGTCCCTCCTCGATCTTCTCATCCTCCTCGACCCTTTATTATTATTATTATTATTATTATTATTATTATTATTATTATTAGTATTATTAGTATTATTATTATTATTATTATTATTATTATTATTATTATTATTATTGTTGGTATTAGTAGAAGAGGGAGTAAAGCATTTTGTTTAATATAGCATACAGCCTGGTTAAAAGATTTTCTCTTCTGTGCTTTAACTGCCCGAAAAATCTTTTCAAATTCGTCCATTCATATCTATAAGCTCTGTTAATTTGTCTGTGACGACTTACCTTTGATTATTTGATTTTCATGTTAGAAATAGTATTTTTTGAGTCTTTGACGCTCAAGTTTTAAATAGTATTTTCTTGTGTATTTGGCATTCAGTTTGAATTAACATTTCTCATGGGTTTTTGGCGTTCAAGTTTGAAATATTAGATTCAGTCTTTGGCGTTCGGGTTTAAAATGGCATTTTCTTCAGTCCTTGATGTTAAAGTTTGAAATAGCATGGTGTTAGTCTTTGCTGTTCCAACTTTAAATAGCATTTTCTTTAGTCTTTAGCGTTAAAGTTTGAAATAGCATTTTCTTTAGTCTTTAGCGTTCAAGTTTGAAATAGTATTTTCTTTAGTCTTTGGCGTTCAAGATGGAAATAGCATTTTCTTTGGTCTTTAGCGCTCAAGCTTAAAATAGCATTTTCTTTAGTCTTTGGCGCTCAAGTTTGAAATAGCATTGTCTTTAGTCTTTGGCGTTCAAGATGGAAATAGTATTTTCTTTAGTCTTTGGCGTTCAAGATGGAAATAGCATTTTCTTTAGTCTTTAGCGCTCAAGCTTAAAATAGCATTTTCTTTAGTCTTTGGCGTTCAAGATGGAAATAGTATTTTCTTTAGTCTTTGGCGTTCAAGATGGAAATAGCATTTTCTTTAGTCTTTAGCGCTCAAGCTTAAAATAGCATTTTCTTTAGTCTTTAGCGCTCAAGTTTGAAATAGTATTTTCTTTAGTCTTTAGCGCTCCAGTTTGAAATAGTATTTTCTTTAGTCTTTAGCGCTCAAGTTTAAAATAGTATTTTATTTAGTCTTTGGTGCTCAAGTTTGAAATAGCATTTTCTTTAGTCTTTGGCGTTCAAGTTTTAAATAGCATTTTCTTGAGTCTTTGGCGCTCAAATTTTAAATAGCATTTTTTTTATCTTTAGCGCTCAAGTTTGAAATAGCATTTTATTTAGTCTTTGGCGTTCAAGTTTGAAATAGGTTTTCTTTAGTTATTAATGCTCAAGTTTGAAATGGCATTTCCTTTAGTCTTTTCCGTTCAAGTTTGAAACAGCATTTTCTTTAGTCTTTGGCGTTCAAGTTTTAAATAGCATTTGCTTGAGTCTTTTGCGTTCAAGTTAGAAATAGCATTTTATTTAGTCTTTGGCGTTCAAGCTTAAATAGCATTTTCATCGTAAAATGCGTTGCATTTTTGTATTGTTTATATTGAATTCATTAATTAATAATTAGCGATTTCTCAACGTCTTACTGTAAAGGTTTTGTCGCTCTGTCTGTAAAGTGTAATTATTGAATGGCATTTTTCTCGCAAAGCGCGTAAATTAGATGGAGACACATAAGAATTACTGTTCTCTGTTAATAAAAAAAAACAATGAAAATAATTACTGTTTTTATTACGAGGAAATTTAAACCTACCCATTATTTGAAGTTTTTAAATAAAATAAAAATTAATTTACTTAATAGAAAAACAATATTTTAAAAATAGTTCGATTTTAGTTTTTCAAAATAATTATTTGATAACTTGAGAAAGAAAGATGAATTAAAAAGAGAAGAAAGACAGCGGTTCGCAAAGATAAATTAAACGGCTTTACAAAATATATATTAAAAATTGTTATAGAAAGCCATTAAAGAAACCACCACAAAATAAGTAAATACATTATTTGTATGTATGCAGTCAATATTCGTCCGTGCGCTCGACGCGGTTTTAACTGCGTGATTATTTAAAAGGGCTAATATTCTTTTTATTTACGCTGTCTACAAGAAAGCGTAAGTGATGTAATTTTTTAGATTAGCCTTGTAATCGTTATGTCCACCTGCTTCAAGTATACCCTCTTCCCTAAGAACAACATTTCAAATTTTGAAAGGTCAACTTCAGATTTTAAAATATCTACTTAGAAAGCTTATTTTTAGTTGAGCTACTTTTCATTTTAAGTTAAGTTACTTTTAAATTTTCGCATTAAGATTTTTTTAATTTCAAGTTGATCTTTTTTTATATCTAGTTAATTTTTCTTCATTTGAAATTGAGCTTTTCTTTATTTCAAGTTGAGCCTTTTAAATTTCAAGTAGACCTTTTTGAATTTCAAGTTTATTTTTGTAATTTTAAGTACTTTTTTTTCAAGTTGATCTTTATTCGAAGTTGATCTTTCTTAATTTAAACTTAATCTTTTGCATTTTAAGATGATCCTCATTTGAAGTTTATCTTTCTTAATTTAAACATAATCTTTTGCATTTTAAGTTGATCTTAATTTGAAGTTGATCTTTCTAAATTTAAACTTAATCTTTTGCATTTTAAGTTGCTCTTAATTTGAAGTTGATCTTTCTTAATTTAAACATGATCTTTTGTATTTTAAGTTGATCTTAATTTGAAGTTGATCTTTCTTAATTTAAACATGATCTTTTGCATTTTAAGTTGATCTTAATTTGAAGTTGATCTTTCTTAATTTAAACTTAATCTTTTTCATTTTAAGTTGATCTTAATTTGAAGTTGATCTTTCTTAATTTGAACTTAATCTTTTGCATTTTAAGTTGATTCTAATTTGAAGTTGATCTTTCTTAATTGGAACTTAATCTTTTGCATTTTAAGTTGATCTTAATTTGAAGTTGATCTTTCTTAATTTAAACAGAATCTTTTGCATTTTAAGTTGATCTTAATTTGAAGTTGATCTTTCTTAATTTAAACTTAATCTTTTGCATTTCAAGTTGAGTTTCTTTTAATTCTTGATCATTTTAATTTAAAGTTACTCTGGTTTAATTTAAAGTTTTTTTAATTTAATTCGAAGTCCAACTTTTTTAATTTGATGGTGTAGCACAATAGAAATATCTTACAAAACTGGAAGAATAATTATCTTGAAAAAAAAATATTATTGAAACAGAAATCATGACAGTCAGAAGAAGCCTGAGTAATAGAAATCTTCATGAGAAAAAAAAAGGAAGGAAAATTCTTAAAGTAAAAATGAACAGAGAAGAAGAAGAAGAAGAAGAAGAAGAAGAAGAAGAAGAAGAAGAAGAAGAAGGGGATGCAAATAAGAATAACCGCAGGAATAATAGCTAACAATTTCTTCATTAAACCCAATTTAGAAATCTAAGCGCTGTATTTATTTTATTCGGCTGTTTTTGTGCAGAGCAACGGGATCCTGTTTACGGTAGACATAACAACGGCAGAACCGGTGACTTGCATTCGTTTACGAAGATCATGCGATTAAGGCGGACATTTTGTTTTTGCTGAGTTTCGTTTTCACTGTGCCTTTGGCTTATATAGGTGGATGGATTGATCAGGTTTGCATGTCTCCAGTGACTTGCATAGAAATGAAATTCCGGAGACCCCCAACCGTTGAGGATCGATAAGGACAATAGGTGAAAATTATTGTGCTTATTTTCGAAAGCTGATCGCGAATCGCCAACATTCTATCAACCTGTACTAGCGGAGATACTCGCTGCACTCACTCGAGTCAGTAAAGATTTTCCGTGCAAAAATAGGCTCAAGATTTTAAATATTTATGCAAATATTTTTCAACCAATCGGAAAGTCTGGATTTCTTCCAAGTAATACAAGAACAATAACCGTTAGAAAAAAGGCGCAAATCTTCCAGGGACCGGTTCAAAACAAATAAAAATCTAGTTTTGAGCGAGACAATCAATCTGTCGAGATATCCCGTTTGGCTCGCTAGCATACTTTACTGGCCAACACACGTTAATCTGCACGTCATAAGCACACTCACACATCAAGTGTGAAAGAAAACAAGACTCAGTGAGGGTCTGCTTTACTGAGTCAGGCGGCAGTCGAAAACACTGACTCCCACACACATTAATCCGCGCATGATAAACACACTAACACACCAAATGTGAGAAAAATAAAGGTTCGCTGAAAGTTTACTTTACTGACACAGGCGGCAGTCGACAACACTGACTCATGAACACATTAATCTGTCATCTGTGGATTCACACAAACTCTTACTTGACAAGTTTGACTATACAGTGACTTTTTCTCTTTTAGCGAATCCCCCGACAAGATGTTGCTTCTCATTTGAATAAAGTTCCTTGTTATTTAGAGATGTCTTTCTTTATCCATTGAGCACACATTTGTATCCACTACTATCCTCCAGAACGGGGTCGTAATAATGATACGGGTGTTACCTTTAAGAGTCCGGCGCCCTAAATACTTCAAAATACGAGAACTCCATCTAGTATAAGTTGTTTTCTTTCATTATTACTTCAGTGAATTCTCTGTTGGGCGTGATAGTTTTATTTTATTGCCGAATTAAATGCTTCAGTCCGAGTAGCATTTTTTTTCTCTGCGAATTTTCTATTAAACAAACAAACAAACAAACAAACCAGAACTGATATTTTTGAGTTGCGTCCTTTTCATCTGCGCGTTTTATAATGAAAATACTATTTCAGACTTAAGTGTGACAGACCAAAAATATTACATCAAAGTGAAGTGTTACAGACTAACGAAAATATTCTTTCAAAATTGAGCGTGACAGACCAAAAATATTACAGACTAACGAAAAGATACCTTCAAACTTAGGCGTGACAGTCCAAAAATATTACATCAAAGTGAAGTGTTACAGACTAACGAAAATATTCTTTCAAAATTGAGCGTGACAGACCAAAAATATTACATCAAAGTGAAGTGTTACAGACTAACGAAAAGATACCTTCAAACTTAGGCATGACAGACCATAAGAATTAAATCAAGGTGAAGCGTTACAGATAAACGAAAATGTCCTTTTAAAAAAAAGCGTAACAGACAGAAGAAAATGATATTTTAAACTTAAGCGTCACAGACCAACGAAAGATTTATGACAGACCCACGGGCGGACAAGGCTTCTTATAGCGATGTTATTTAAGCAAAGATTTACATCCATAATAAGGTTGTTGTTGTTTATAACAAAAATAATAATTATAAAGTTCATTTTTTGCCTTAGTCATGAATCCCGGATCTTTTAGGCTTACCTCACCAAAATACCGCATTCACTCTATGGCCTGATCCTACTTAGATCATTCCCTAATCAGTTTTTAAAAGAGATTTTATTTACAGAAAAGACAAATCCGTGATGGGTAGTGAGACAAAATTTACAAATGCTCAAAGAAGAAGAAAGAAAACAAGTAGGTTAGTAAAGCCCTCCCAACCCTTTACTAAGTGCTAGACTGTCCGCTGTTTACCGGGTGATCCGAATACCAAGCAGGTCGGTCTCTAAATGGGAGTGGGAACTACGTGGCATATCAAAAGAAAAATAAATAGATCCGGATGGAATATGAGAATGGATGGTGTCCTCAACAATATAAAACAGATTAGAGGTGTCCGAGATCATACGGATGGCTAGTAGTGATGTGTTGATGCATCTAAAAATGCTATTTTAAATTTAAGTGTGACACACCAACTGACGGACATAGTCTCCTTTTTTAGATCATGGGACACATCTATAAAAAATGAAACACATTGGCTTATTTATAAAGAGTACTTTCTTAACGGGTGTTCCGTGTCATATTTTCGGGGGGGGGGGGTATAAATTCCTTGATACCGGAACTGTTAACAACAATACACTCTTTGATTACCAGTGGCTTAAAACACGTTTACGTTTGACTTCAGTTGTGAAAAAACGTTATCTTCGTTTAGAACGAGATCTTCCACATTATGCGTCTACCATAGAAATGAAAATAATGTTATCTATATAATAATAATAATACGCTAAAGTAATATCATGTTAGTATATACATTATCACCTCCACGTCTTTTTTTTTTTAGATGAGATCGCTCGATCGCCGTAGATGAAATACAAAAAAAGTACATTCTAAATTTCATCTGATGACGCGATTATGTCGAACGTGAAACTCGAACTAAAATACGCTTTCTCCTTTCTACAATTTGGTACGATAATATCGTGGAGTCTCTGTTCGTGCAGGACTACCATAGAATGGACATATGTCACACGTTTTACGTGAGTAATGTTTCGGACACATCTTTGTAAAAAGTAAACAACAATGATATGTTTACACTTGAAATATTTCAGACACATCTTTGTAAAAAGTAAATAAACAATGGGATTTTTACGGTAGTAATGTTTTAGACACATCTTATTAAAAAGAAAACGAACTATGCTATTTTTTACGCTAGTAATGTTTCGGACTCATCTTTGTAAACTAAATAAACTATGGTATTTTTTTTTCGGACGCATTTTTGTAAAAAGTAAACTACAATGATATTTTTACGCTTGTAATATTTAGGACACATCTTTGTAAAAAGTAAACAAATAAAGGAATTGTTTCAGACTTAAAAAAAGATGACAATAAAAAGTGAATATATAAACGAATTATTTAATTCCCAAAATAATCAAGAATTTATTTTGGCAAACATCCTCTTAGATCCATATTCCGATTTGATATAACCTTTACAACTGAAAGTTATGAGTAAATCCGATTTATTTTTTTATTTCAAATAATACCGAAAGAAATATTTCAGATCCTTCTGGCTGACGTATGCATTAACACATCACTATCAGAAACCCTTATGCCCCCGGCCACCCCTAATCTGTTTTACATCGTTGAGGACACCATCCATTCCCATATTTCATCCGGTTCTATTTATTTATCATATGCCACTAAGTTCCCACTCCCATTTAGATACCGACCTTGTTGTTTACGGATCACCCGGAAAACAGTGGGCAGTCTAGCATTTAGAGAAGAGTTGGGAGGGCCTTACTAACATACTTGTTTCCTTTTTTCATAATCAGAGTTATTAGATAAGTATGTTTCAGTTTGAAGAAAAGTAGTACAATAATATTGCGGGATCTGCGTTGGCGCCAACCCTCTGTAGCATGGGAACGTTTTGAAGTACGACAGCATATACAGGGTGGCGCAAAAGTCGCACATTGGTTTGTTTAGGTGATAGAAACTACAACATTTAAAGTAATTTACTAGGCTTTTCTGATAAATAATACATTTACTTGGTAATTTTGTTGCAGTAGTTTTTAAAAATAATATCCTTTAAATGGCCACCATTTTCGGCCTCACAAAGACGGGCTCTAACTAGGGCATTTTCCATTACACTCCTTAGAATAACTGGCTCTAGTTCTTTGAAGTGACCTTCTGGACATTCCAATTAGGGTGTCTCGTCTTCGAGTTGAGGTGTCTGGATTTTCAGCAATGCTATCCTCAACGAGTGCTACATTTTCCGCTGTTCGTACTGAACGTGGTCTGCCGGATCGTGGAAGATCACTGACTGAACCCTGCTGCTGAAACCGGGCCACAAGACGATCAATTGTGGTCTGACTCTTTGGGTTAAGGTTATTGAACGATGGTTTCCGAAGTAAAGTTCAATAATTTTGGTTCGTTGTTCGGTGCTATATTTTTCCATGATAAATTATCAATGTTTATATCTGTAATATTCTGAAAAATAAGGAGAAAATTTGATTAAATGTGAAAGTTGTTACTGATTCAAACTAATGCGTGACTTTTGCGCCACCCTGTATAACAGATAAAGGATACAACTGTTGAATTTCCGCGGGTCCCATTAGTAAATATCAATACTGCAATTTTCTCTCTCTCTCTTTCCCTCTCTCTGTCTCTCTCTCACACACTCTCTCTGTCTCTCTCTCTGTCTGTCTCTCTCTCTCTCTCTCTCTTTCTCGATTAAAATCAAACGGTCTGTTATTGGAAGTGAAACTTCAGAGCCAAGTATACTTCATGGGATTTACTTACCTACCGGTCCCGATGACACGAAACGCCCAGGGCATGCGGAAATAAAATTGCACTCCTATATGACGTAGTTTCTGTCACAGACCGATGCCATATACACATTATGTGATAAGCATTATTTTGATACTAGTGTACCACACCGCAAAAATTTCATGCATAATGCAGCATCGCGCATGCGTGTGCGTTTCGTTCGCGAAGATTAAACAATGTTACGAATGTGCACTGTCAAACTCAGACACCAGGAAAGGCAAAGCGAAAAATTACATTATTAAAAGAAATATCATTTATCAATTGAATATATAATGATTTCATAATTAAGTACACTTGGGAAAAAAAGACAGTTGTATTGCATGACAAACATTACTAATACTTCGAGTCTGCTGCTGCTTGTTTGTTTGGATTTTAGGTGAGTCGGACTTATGCATACGGCTCACGCGGATCATGCTTCAGGATTGTCCGGTAAGCATGAAGTCCTCCAGCTATTCGTTAACCTGCAGAATCGCAAGTGTTTATCCCCGACACCGAAAAAAGTCAGCGTTTGAATGCGAAGTCGGGGAAGGTTCGCTCCAGAACACACAAAGAAATG
>OY744528.1:102501229-102606229 GCA_963556195.1 Sepiola atlantica | reverse complement strand
ATAAACTTTGTTATGTACTTAAGTTGTAGCTCAAAAAATACTGTACAACAAAAATTATGCAAATTAATTTAGTTTTTATTAAATTAAAAAGAAAAATTTTTGTCGGTCGGCCGCCATATTGTATCTATCAATCGCCAGATGTTATCATAGATCGGCAAGTTCTCTCCTATGCCTAACAGTAAGCTGAACTGGTTACAAAATGTCTATCGATACGTAAAGTCGTTTTTTTTTTTTTTTCTTATAATTTAATAAATACTGGATGAATCCGCGTAATTTTTTTCTGTACAATCTTATTTTCAGCTAACACGTAAGTACCTAAGACAGTTTATACATTTCTTTAAATATTTTCATGTCATTGTGAAATGAAAGAAGCACTGTATTTTCTTTTGAAATAATTAATGTCGCCAAAAGTAACGTCTCCTGGATTTTAATTCGTCACCGGCTCGTAGTCGATTTCATTAACGGTATTTAAAAAAAAAAAAAAAAAAAAAAACACTGACTAAACTAAAAAAATAAATTTTAAAAACCTCCAGAATGTCCACTTAGGTTTTCTTCGAACCCTTGGGCGATATTTGCCAGAGCGATAAATAAAGGACGAATTAGACGTGAGTTCGGTTGGTCATCTATATTCCAACCTTGTTTTGACCATTAATTTTAAGCCGACCACCACCCCCCCCCCCCTAAAAAAGGAGAGACGAACAATAAAAACTGGCAGACTAGTTTAGCGGCAGGTAAAGAACTCAACTTCATTATGGTTCGTTTTTTTTTGTTTTTTTTTCACTTGCAACTGTTAAATATTTCAGCACGCAGATTGGAACGGGAAAGCAAAATGAAATAAAACAAAATAAAAGTCTTAAAAATATCTACGACGGTCAATATAAATCAACCTGAAGGCTAATAACAGGAAATAAGCAAATCAGTATTGAAATATCTGAACCTCTGCTTTCTTACTCGCTCAGTCATGAATAAAAGAAGACGAAAATTCCTTACAACCTATTGGAGTTGTTGCGTATTACTTAGCATCATTTCGTTTTCAACGTAAACTGTTTAAGAATAGATATTGTTTACCAAATGAAAAAAGTTAATTGGGTATGAGTAGAGGAAAGAAACGTCAATGGTATGACTGCTACATCACCCCTGCTTAGGCAGAAAGCCGATAGAAAAAAGGTAGTCTTTTGCTACGTGTGGCAGTTGGAAAAAAATGTGAACTGCGTTTACTGAAAAAGAAAAAATGCTTCTTTCCCAAAGCCAGCCACGATGAAAGACGTCAACACTCTTTACTGCCTCTGTCGAATAGCCACGAAGCAAAGCTATCTTCACTTGAAGATATACTGCTCCAAGAAAAGACATTCAGCAGTCGAAATTTATTATTGCTATTTAATTCCTTTTTATTCACAGTCTTAACTTTTGGCAACCTACACCCAGCCGTCTATTTCATATATATATAATAAAGTTATGAAGTGTATCAAATTTGTAAAGTTTACAAGTTTATTAACTTATCAAGTGTTCAAACAAGGAATACAAATACCAAAAGACCTTTAAACCATGGCTTTTCAAAAATAACGCTCTTATCGTCAGAAGGTCTGATCAATAACAATTGAATATTAATTGGAGGTGAATATCTTGAAAATGCAAAAATTGAGAATTTTGAAAAGTATTAGAGGGAAAAATGTCTCGATTTAAGTTCTGAAACAGATCAAACATGCCTCGAACTATGGGCAGAATGTTGTATCAAATTCAAATGATCCAAAACTTATATATATATATATATATATATATATATATATATATATATATATATATATATATATAATTAACTTGTTACAAATATCCAAGGGGTATAAATCGGAAGGAAGTTGAAACCGAGTTCATGAGAGTGCTCAATGAAAATTCAGAGCAAAATATAAGGTCACAATAACCCAGACACTAAATACTACCCCACCCAATTTCTTAAAAATATCACCCGTTAAAATCCCCCCCTCTTCCTTTCCTTTCTTTGCTATATGCGAACTTCGTCTTCATTCCCCTCCCTCTTATCCATCCCCAATTTCCTGTTGTTGTTGAATTATAGAAATTTGAACAGTGGATTCCAAAATGCCTGAGGAGTTGACGTTTATTTTAAACGTTAATGAAACACAATATATTATGTAGCAAAATGGAATAAAACCATCAACAATATATATATATATATATATATATATATATATATATATATATATATATATATATATATATATATATATATATATATATATATATAATGAATTGTTTAGGGAAGCGTTGTTTTTCTTTCTTTGATGATCCTCTTATTACCGATTATTATTATAGGAGATTGTATTTATGTTAATGGAAATCGCTCCAGACAAGGCATGAAGCCACTTGATTTCAAAAGCTAAAAATACTACTTTCAGATACAAAACTAGCCAACAATAAGTGTTGGATGGATAGATTCCCACCCCGAAAACATCGCTCATGGAATGTGAGGACTAAAGGACAAAATAAGGGAAGCGAGATTTACGGTAGCTGTCGAAAGTTCCTCTAATCTAACCCCAGATTTACCTGTCGTCGATACGAGGATAAATGTGTCATTATTAGTTTAATAATGTAATGGAAGGACTTGAGGTTAGTTTGTAGAAGTCCCTCATTCTGATAATCTCCTATGGTTGATTTTCGCTCCAGATCTAAAATAGAAGACGTATATCCAATCTTTTGCTAGGGTGGCTGAAAACATGGTTGGATTATTCTACCGATTCACCATAAAGGATCTGACTCCTGATGTCATCCTCTACTTATATAAGAGCCTAACCCGTCCCACGATAGAGTACTGCTCCCTCTTTTGGGGAGATGCACTCTTTCCTCCCTTGACAAAGTAAAAAATCTACTTCGTAATCGAGTCTTTCTCTACTCTGTCGTTATTTCTGTGGAAGGTACTCGACTGAGCTCCAACTTGTTGTTCCTCATTGTAAAACAGGTAATTCGGAAGTTGAGTCCGGTCATCAAAACAGAGCATTGATACGTTTAACTTTTATAAGTATGGATGTCTGAAAAGGTAATAATCTCGGTAAAAAAATCTAATGACGCTCTGCGCACGTGGCGCTTAATCTACATTAAGTTCCTGCAAGATTACGTCCACGTGTCTATTTTTTCGTGTTTTTTTTTTCACGCTAGATTACGTCAATATATCATTTTCATTGCGCTTTCGAGTTATGGATAAAAAGTGTATGTAAAAAAAATCCATTATGTTAACTTTATGTAATATCTTTTTAAAAAAAAGTTATTGACCTAGATTTTAGATTTTTACCGAGATTATTGCCTTTTCGAACATCCATACTTACAAAAGCTAAACGTACAAATGCTTTGTTTTGATGAGCGGACTCAACTTCCGAATTACCGTAAAGCACATGCAGCAAGAACGTGTCTTCCTACCACCACTGCAAATAACTTTCCTTCCCCCCCCCCCAGTGCTTAACATCAAACGAAATTTCCATGAAGAAAGGAAAGTTCTTTTCACAGATAATAGTAAGACGAGTTCTTGGCGTGAAAGTTTTACGGGGGTGGGCAGAGATTTGGAGCTCAGTCGAGCACCTACCATAGAAATAACGATAAAGTAAAGACATAAAGACATACTGGCAACGTCTTTTCTATCGGATAAAAAGAGTTTATACTTTGTGGGTACTATTTCTGCATGAAGGATCGGGAGACTCAATAGGGATTGAACTCAGTTCGCCGATTTCATAATACGCGGCGGTGTAAGTTACGCAAATCACGCCCCGTCCTCTTTTTGCGGCTGTTGTTATCCTGTGTCTTCCTCCAGTCACTTCGCTACAACATAATCGTGGATGAATAAGGAGGCGACGACCATTCCTTCTTAAAATATATTTTATTAACTTAAGTATGAGTCCCTTTTCCTTATCTATGTGTTGCATCTGTCATGACATGAACGCATCTATTTATCCGGACTTTAAATTACATGTTGGTACTTTTTTAGGAATAGGTATCCAAGAAAATGTCAGTACTTATGTCATCAATTCCATGTTTCACCGAAAACTTCCGAGACTGGTAAACGTTAACGAATTTCACCGAACAATCTACACAATACGAACCGAACTGTTTTTTTTAAATTATTTTTACCCTTACCTTAACTTAACCCTAACCATAATCTAATCCTAAACTAAGTTTTAGTTGAAAAGTCAATTTAGTACGGTTCGTATTGCGTAGCAGCCTCTGAACATGATTCAGCTTTCTCCGTTCGTAGTCGGAACTGCTTACGTCACGGCTGCAAATTTTTGGATATGTATTCCTAAAAAGCATTAAGTATATTCAGTTACTGATATCTCACAGGGCGTATTTCTATGTCACATGATTAAACCGACCAATCAGAAATCCTCACTTGTATCGGACGCTAGGTGAACTTAGGATGATATACGAATGTACGTAATTAATTTCATGCATTTAGCAATAAAAATATCTACACTTAATTGCAAAATCATTTGTTTATAATAATGAGTCACCATTTATTAAGGGCAAAGGTTACTCGAGGATAAGGGTCAATATGATTGTCAGTTGGATGATGAACAATGCAACGAGAGGATTGGAAACGATGGGTGGAATGGGCAGAATTTGATTACGTAAGTAGTTATTGATATTGGACTTGAAGACGACTATGTTGTAGTCAATAGGGAAGCAATCGAGTAATATTGTGTTCCACAGATGGGGATTTATTGGAAACCAACTTTGTTTATTTATTTATTACTTTTTTTTAACATAGTTCACCCCAAACAAGGCAGGACACCACTGTAGATGTAAGGGGCTACTGAGAAAAAAGAAAAGGGGAGAAGGTAGGGGCAGTCATCCTAGATTGGGATCTGCGCGGCGAGATGTCTGTTTACATTAGTTTTAAACTTCTGCATGTCTGTACTGTCGGGGAAACAGTGGGCAGGGAGAGAGTTCCAGAGGCCAGCAACACGAGGAAAGAAGTTATTTGAGTAGAATGCTCTCCGACATCTGGGGACCTCCACAGTGAATGAATAAGATTTAGTTGATTGTCGAGTTAGTCTAGTGAATTTACGTCGAGGGGGCACCAGAGTAGCCAATTCATCGGAGCATAAAGAAATATCGTTTAGCTTTAGGTACAAAGAGGAATAAAGGGAAGTTCTTTGCAGAAGTGGTAATCGGACGAGTTCTAGCTGTGAATGTTTTACTGGTGAACGGGGAAGAGGGGCAGAAAGTGGAGCTCAGTCGAGCACCCAAAATAGAAATAACGATATGTCTGATAAGTAATATATAGCCGATGCTTAAGCTGATGATGATGATGATGATGATGATGATCATCATCATCATCATCATCATCATCATCATCATCATTATTGCCGGTATCGTGATGTTTAAGCCGTTATACCGTTGTTGGTGTGATGCTGATCTTGATAGTGATGATGCTGATGCTGATTTTGATGAAGTTATTGCTGCCGCTGGTGGTGATTACGGCCGTGTTATGGGGGTGGGGTGCTTCTCTAGTAGAATAAGGAGGGGGTGGTTTATGTTGCCTACCTCACCTCACCCTTATCCCACCCGTATTCACAACGATAACAAATGGATTCCATTTTCGTCGCCCCAGCCGGTGTCGTTGTCAGCCGGTCCACGTAAAATATCCGGCCGACAAGGACTCACGCCGAGAATATCAAGTGAATTAATTAAGGGCGGTTAAAGACGCGGCTTCCAACGTGGGTAGTATTCTTCTATCACTCGTACACACAAACACACATTTTTTAAGGGCAGTGGATCCATCTCAATTGTGGATTGGGTGAGGTTCTATGAAGGAAAAAACATCCAGACTGAAAGTAAGAAGTCTTTTGGCTAAGATCAAAGTGTAGTATCTGTTCCGATGGATACTGCACCCCATAGACTGGTATTGTCTTGGCCTTCGGGGCTTGATTTACGCCGGTCTATGGGTCTGTCCTGTGCAGTTCTAGAAGGTCCACCTTCCCAGGCTTCGCCTCCTCTCTTTGGGGAGGAGTAAGTTTATTGCTTACTGCCTGAAGCGCCCCTACCGGGAATGCCGACGGGGCTGCCCAGGCAATTTTTAAACTCCACTTTCCCGACCCGACCTTGGGTCACATCTTATTTGTGGGAGTAAGATAAAAACTGGCCTTGTGCCTAACTCTTGGAGAGGAGTAAATCAATACTCGCATACCTGACATCTCCTTTCGAAGATAGATAGGTTATTATTACCTGTCTCTATTTACTTGCCCCCCCCCCACCCACCCACCTATGAGGGAAGAGTTAGGCATAGGGTCGGTTTATAATGTGAGAAAAATCCAGCTCCCCAACAAGGGGTACTCTGGATTGGGACAAAAATTAAAAAAATGACTCAGTCTAGAAGGATTTCCGATTCACTGACCGAGAACAGAAAAGATCAAGTGAACTATCAGAACAGATACTACATTTTGTTCCTAGTCAGAACTTGTCGCCCTCGTTGGTGAGGAAGTGCCGATGGGGCTAGACAGGTTATGTTTATTTCTAGTCCAACAGTGTGTGGGGGGAGGGGTAATCTCCAGTTTAAAAATGGAAATTTTGTTTAAGTTTGCCCTCGTGGGGAGGCAAATAAATAGTTGATACCCGAAAGGTATTTGTCACTAGAAAATTAAGCTTTCTTTAAATTCGAGGCAGTTACTTACCAATTAAATATGTAGTGTTTGATAACAATAAAAAATAACCTTTAATAAAAGCGATGATATTCAAAATGAAATAAAAATGAACCTTTACATGTGTGTAACACTAGCTAAGGTGCCCACCTACATCGGGTGATAGGTTAACATTTTTATTGGAAAGAAATGCGCATGCACGCCTGGACGGATAAAACTTTGATGGGAGGGGAAGAAGAAGAAGAAAAAAAAGAACGTCCCTCGCAGTTCATTCAGCTGAAAACAAACAAACCAAAAAAAAAAAAAGAAAACAGATAAATAAAACGAAAAATAATTCGCAAACATTGGTAACCTTTATATCTTCAAGACAGGAAATATGTTTGGCATTAGAACGGGGCTAAACTGTATGGCAAAAAAATGGGGGGGGGGGGGGTTGAGGGCATTTTGGAAAATAATCCTGTTGTTGAACGTGTAACGAATATATTTTATAATTTTTATTTCTTTTAATGTAAGTACGTTTAGAAATCTGTCCCGTTTCGACATAATAGGTCATTTCACAAACGCCGAGGATCAGGGTTTGAAAGACGATTAAAATCTATCAATCTTTTTTATGTTCTAACGAGTCACCGATTATCAAGGCCCAAAGGCCACTCGAGGATAAAGGTTAATGAGTTTTCAGATGGACGGTGAGACAAAACCGTGAGGATTGGTAACGATTGGTTTTTTTGTTTGTTTGTTTTTTTTAACATAGTTCACCCCAAACAAGGCAGTACGCCACTGTAGACGTAAGGGGTTACTGAGAAAAAGGGTGAGAGTTTTTTTTTAGTGGGGGGATCAACCTAAATCGGGAGCTGTGCAGCGAGATGTCTGTTTACATTAGTTTTAAATTTCTGCATGCCAGTACCGTCAGGAAAACAGAGAGCAGGGAGGGAGTTCCAGAGTCCAGCAGCACGAGGAAAGAAGCTTTTGGAGTAGAAAGCTCTTCGGCATCTGGGGACCCCCACAGTGAACGGATGGGATTTGGCAGATTTTCGGCTTGGTCTAGTGAATTTGCGTGGTGGGGGCACCAGAGCAGCAAGTTCATCAGAGCACAGTCTATTGAAGCACTTGTAAAACAGGCACAAGGAAGCAACATTGCGGCGGTGGGATAGGGGCTGGAGCTTGGTGGATAGTGAGGGACCTATTAAGTTGGCGACTCTTTTTTAACCTTGTATAAGAGGGAGAGACTAGTGGATGATGCCCCAGCCCAGATGTGGCAACAATACTTCATGCATGGGCGGATGGTGGCTTTGTAGAGATATAGGATAATGTTAAGTGTGAGAAGTTTACTAGCACGGTAGAGGGAGCCCACCTTCTTTGCAGCAGCCCTGGCAATGTCTTCACTGTATTTATTCCAATTCATGTTATCTGTGAAAGTTAGGCCGAGGAGTTTGAATGATGAACTCTCAAGTAGGGTGTTATTTGCCATGACAATCGGTGTTGAGACTGGTCAGAATTTGATTAGTTAAGAGCGGCTCCACAAGAATTTTTTTAACATTGGACTTGTAAACGACCATGTTGTAGTCAGTTGGGAAGCGGCCCCGTGGTAGTTTTGGGAAATAAACTTTTCTCCTAAAAGTTCCGTTTAGTTTTAGATACACAAAGAAAGAAATGAGAATTATTTACAGTAGGTGTAGCTAGATGAGTTTTTTGTTGTGGATGTTTGGCATTGACATCCTAATATTCTATCATCGGCGTAAACAGAAAAAACAAATTCACTTCAACAACAAACGCTCAAACTGGGGTCGTAAAAATCAGCTCCCAGAGACAGTCTAACAAAAAGGCGCAAAAAAAACGAAAAAAAAAATGTTGATCGCGTGGAGTGCTCTCAACTACGTTCGCGAAACGAATATAAAAACAGACCGCGCAACAAAATCTGCCTCTTTCCTTTTCCCTCTTTTCCTCTTTTCTCTTTCCTCTTTTTCAGAGAATACAAGTTCGGCTACCCTCGCCTTTGGGCGAGGGGTGCAAGCGCGTCGGCTGACTACCAAACACACACACACACATACACAAAGGCTTACACTCCTATCATTCTTCAACACTAGCAATCTCACAGTTCTATAACGACACATACATACAAATGCCTAGACGAATTATTAACTCTCACGCATACACCTTCGTACAACCAGGAACAAAATCGCGACACGCATATTTGCACACTTCGACATATTGCTACACTACGCACATACATACATACTCATAAATAACAGGCATTAACATTTATCGTTTCTCTAACTGGACACTTGAAATGAACACTTAATGCTCTGTAATGTAAATACGAGGGGAGTTCAATAAGTAATGCCTCTGACCCACTTTCAGTTGTCTGATCTAGATGAAATTTTGCATGTGTAATGATTTATATCTGTATAGGGTATGTTGCAAACAACAGCTCTGAACTAATTGTGGTTTCAGATTTACAGGTGTTTGAACAGAGTCAGGTGTGAAATGGAGCCAGTTGAGTGTGGCGCAGTGATCCGGTTTTTGTATTTGAAAGGACGCACACTAAAGGAGCCTTTGATGAGATGAAAGAAACTTATGGTGATGATGTCCCATCATATGACTTTGTAAAACGTTGGCATCGTGAATTCAAACATGGCTGGAAGTCTGTGGAAA
This sequence comes from Sepiola atlantica, assembly GCA_963556195.1. Lineage (NCBI taxonomy): Eukaryota > Metazoa > Mollusca > Cephalopoda > Sepiida > Sepiolidae > Sepiola > Sepiola atlantica. The sequence continues at coordinate 102,596,936 of OY744528.1, read as the reverse complement.
CAGCTCCCAGGCCTGGTCTCCCCTCTTCTGCCATTGATGAGGCATCTGTCTGTCAAGTTGAGGCTGCCATTTTGGAAGATCGACTCATTACTATTCGCCAAATAGGCCAAGAGGTCAAGATTAGTACAGGGTTTGTGGAAACTATCATTCATGACCACTTGCATATGCATAAGGTGTCTGCCAGATGGATTCTCAGGTTGCTCACACCTTTCCAGAAGCAAGAACGCGTCGAGTGCTCGAGGATGAATTTGGAGATGTACCAAGAAGATGAGTCAAAGTTTTTCAAAAGACTGATTGCACAGGATGAAACTTGGGTCCATCACTATGATCCAGAGACCAAAGCCCAGTCAATGCAGTGGAAGCACTTGACTCACCACCTCCAAAGAAGGCAAGAGTGCAGCACTCCGCTGGTAAGGTCATGCTCAGTCTTCTGGGACCAGTATGGAGTAGTGATGATAGATTTCCTGGCAAAGGGTATCACAATTACAGGAGCCTATTACACTTCACTTTTGATGAAATTAAGAGAAGCTATCACAATCAAGAGGCTGGGCAAGATCAGCAAATGTATCTTCCTCCTGCAGAACAACGCTCCGGTCCACAACTCGCATGTCGCCAGATCAGAAGCACGGGCGTGTGACTATGAAATCCTCCCCATCCCCCTTACTCTCCTGACCTTGCACCCTCTGACTTTCATCTCTTCCCAGCCATGAAGTTGTTTTTGAAAGGAAAGCGATTCCCAGATGATGCAGCCTTGATTTCTGAAGTTACGACGTGGTTGGAGGACCAACATGAGGTGTTCTACAAAAACGGTGTCCAGAGCTGCATCAAACGATGAGAGAAATGCATAACTCTAGGTGGTTCCTATGTAGAGAAAAACTAATAACTGTGCCAAGTTTCATTAATCTACTCTATGGGAAATGGGGCAGGGGTATTACTTATTGAACACCCTTCGTCTATAAATATATTGTGTTACTTTTAAACTACGTTTTATTCTTCCTTCAACTTATGCATGCTTTATCTTCCATTCCATTTTCATACATGTTTTCCATGTTTTATCCGTTTTCTCTGGTTTTTAAACATTTCTTTACAAATTGAATAGTCCCTACAGATGTTTTACAGAGGGAGTGGAAAATAGATTGGAGCTCAGTCGAGCGCCCACCATGAAAATAACGATAGAATAGAGAAAGAAAAACCACGTTTATTCTGTGAGAAAAGGGCTGTAGGAAAGAGTGGAGGAAATTCCCTACTAGATTTTGAAGTTCGTTTTATACTCTGTCGAGGCAGTAAAGGTGGCTCTTAGAGGTACATTCCCAGGTGGGGCAATGGTACTCAGGAAGTATTCGACTCTTATACAGGTAGAGGATTGCATCAGGAGTAAGATACTTTCTGGAGCGGTAGAATGATCCAATCTATCTATATACTATATTTATAAAACTCTGTGAGTCCTACTTGTTTGTTTGCATCCGTGCGCAGTGGATGACGTCACAAAAGGATGACGTTATCCGTCGAAACAATGAAAAAAATATACAAATTCATTTATACCAATACAAATAAATATATATATAATATATTTATACCAATACAAATTAATCAAGCAATATATTTTAGCAATAGAAATGGATATACAAATGTATCTATACAAATAAATTTACAAATGAATCTATATAGTTATATATTTATACCAATCTATATAGTTATATATTTATACCAATCTATATAGTTATATATTTATACCAATCTATATAGTTATATATTTATACCAATCTATATAGTTATATATTTATACCAATCTATATAGTTATATTTATACCAATAAAAATGCATATATAAATATATCTACACCAATAAAAAAAAATGCATATATAAATATATCTACACCAATACAAATGAACATAAAATATATTTATACAAATACAAAATTAATATACAAATATATTTATACGACTACAAATGAATAAATTGTAAAAATACAAATGAACAAATAAATATATTTATACCAATACAAATGAATATACAAATATACCTATAGCAATGTAAATAAATATACAAATATATTTATACCAATAGAAAATAGAATATACAAATACATTTATACAAATACGAATGAATCAGTTGTACAAATACAAATGAATATTTAAATATATTTATACTAATATCGATATAAATTTAAAAAATTATACAAATACAAACGAATGTGCAAATATATATATATATATATATATATATATATATATATATATATATATATATATATATATATACAAATACAAAATAATAAATTGTATGAATAAAAAATCATAAATTGTACAAATTATTATAAATATACAAACATATTTTATCAAAAAAATATGTTTAATTGTACAAAGAATGCATATGCATATATATGTATATCAATACAAATGAATAAATTGTACAAATAAAAATTAATATATAAATATATGTATACTAATAAAAATAAATGAATTGTACAAATACAAAAAGTATACAAATATATTTATATATATATACAAATTAATAAATTGTGTAAATAGAAATGAATATACAAATATATTTATACAAATAAAAATGAATTTGTTTACAAATACAAATAAATATCTAAATATATTTTTATCAATATAAATTAATAAATTGTACAGATACAAATACATGTACAAATGTATTTATATCAATATAAATTAACATACAAATATATTAATACCGATAGAAATTAATATACAAATATATTTATACCAATACAAATGAAATAATTGTACAAATACAAATAAATATACAAACATATTTATATCAATACAAAATCATATACAAATAAATTGCACTCATGCAAATGAATATACAAATATATTTATACAAAAACAAATGAATACATTGTACAAATACAAATTTATACATTGTACGAATAAAGATGAATATACAAATATAGTTATACCAATACAAATGTAAAAATTGTACAAATACAAATAAATATCCAAATATATTTATATTAATACAAATTAATAAATTGTACAAATACAAATGAATATACAAATATATTTATACCAATACAAATTAATAAATTGTACAAATACAAATAAATATATATATATATATATATATATCAATACAAATTAATAAATTGTACAAATACAAATGAATATACAAATATATATTTATATCAATACAAATTAATATACAAATATATTCATAAAAATACAAATGAATAAATTGTATTAATGAAATGAATATACAAATATATTATGGTTATAAGAATGAATATATAAATATATTTTCCCAATAAAAATGAATATACCAATATATTTATACCAATAAAAGTGAGATCACTGTTTAAAAGTATTGACTTATGAAGTATGATTTGCTATAAAAACAAAACAAAAAACACTTGTTTTACTCTTTATACTCAACGCCGACATATTTCCATTTTTGCATTGCGATAGCCTTCTAATACTCCTCTATATACATATTACACGCAAGTCTTTAACAAATTGCATCACCTTATTACATATATTTATACCAATACAAAAGACTATACAAATATAGTTATAGCAATACAAAAGAATATACAAATATAGTTATACTAATACAAATAAATAAATTTTAAGTTCAAAATTTATAAATAAAATACAAATAAAATGTTCTTTGTTTTATATTATACAGATGTATTATATATATATATATATATATATATATATTGTTTTATATGTATTTTAGATGTATTACTATATATTGTTTTCTATGTATTTTAGATGTATTATTATATATTGTTTTAGCAATTTTATAATCTAATTTTAATCTTGTTTTATCTTATTTAAATTGAGTTGAATCTTGTTTTAATCTATTATATAGTTTATAATAGTAATATATAATATATACAGAAATAATATATAAATATATAACATAGTTTATAATATATAATTTAATCTATAATATAGGTTAATTTAGTTTAATATAATTTTAATCTAGTCAAATCTTATTTAATCTAATTATATCTTATTGTATAAGGATATATTATTTTATAAAGATGTGAATACAAATAAAAGTGTTTGTTTTATTTTATAAATATTTCTTTTTAACGTTTGAACCGAAAATACTAAAAATATGTAAATAAATATTTTAGCAAAGAAATACAAAAAAAGAGTTTAGTTAAAAAATATGTTGTTAGTTAAAAGTTCTAAAATAAAATATCAATAAAATGTGCTTCGTTTTACTTTATAACGAAAACAAATAAATATATTGTAAGTTTACAATTTATAATAAAGAAATTTAAAAAAGTAGTCTACAATTGAAAAATACCAATTATCAATTGATAATTGTTCCCAAGAATTTAGTTTCTGTAGAATATTTTACAGAGTATTTAGAGTGCTGCTCCCCCTATCCTTCGCATTTGAAAATTCAAGCATTTTTAACGATTACTAACAGAAAGAATGATGGGTTAAAAAATAAATAAGCAACAAGTGTTTTAACTTATTTTAAAGTGTTTTTGTTCAAAACAACCCTGGTGTCCACCTGCTCAAATAGAACAGAAAAATGGATAAAAGAGTTTCGATAATTGCTCAAAAAACGAAAATTAAACAAAATAGTAGTAGAACATTAAATTTTCCCACGATTGGTGAGATTTATTGGATGTGTTACTAACACTATTTTGTTAATTTTTCAATTTTTCACCGATTATCAAGGATCCCTGTGCTGGGCTCATGAACAGCCATTTTGCTTTTCGTTCTAACTGAACAGGTGGGCACAAGTGTTGTTTTGAGCAAGAGAATCGCTTTAAAATAAGTTAAAACACAAATAAACTTATTCACGTTAGTAGAAGAGTAACTTATCTTGCCTTTCGTAACATTTATTTGTTGCCTATTTGTTTGTTTTTTACCCTTTTTTCGTTCTGTTAGCTGTTGTTAAAAATGCCCGAAAATTCAAATATTTCTGATCTGTATGAGATCTGAACCATAGATATTAAACAACTATGAAATAGGATACCTTCAATTTCAATTAATTGGATGATTTTAAAGATAAACTCGGGTAGCGCTTATATCTAAAATGTTAACATACCTTTAAAGGGCAACAACGGGTTACCCTGCTACTATACATATATATATATATATATATATATATATATATATATATATATATATATATATATATATATATATATATATAAAGCTTTATATTTGAAAAGCCATGGTTTAAATGCCAATTTGTATGTGTATTCTTTGCTTAAACACTTGATGAGTTAATACACTTGCAAATTTCATCTATTTCATTACTAAATTATCTGTATATAAATGGTCTATCTGATCTGCTATATTGAGTTTCATCAAATCTCGATACGATCTAATATAATTTTTGATTTTTATATGAAATATTTATATATATATATATATATATATATATATATACATATATATATATATATATATATATATATACATATATATACATATATATACATATATATACATATGTATATACATATATATACATATATATACATATATATATACACATATATACATATACATATATATATATATACATATATATACATATACATATATATATACATATATATACATATATATACAAATATACATACATATATATATACACATATATATACATATATACACATATATACATGTATATGCATATAAATATATGTTTTATATATATACATACATATACATATATATGTATACATATATATACACATATATATACAAATATATATACACATATATATACAAATATATATACACATATATATACAAATATATATACAAATATATATACATATATATATACATATATATACAAATATATATACATATATATATACATATATATACATATATATATATACACATATACATACATATATATATACACATATATATACACATATATATACACATATATATGCATATATATATACTTTTATATATGTACATACATATACATATATATATACATATATATATATACATATATATATGTATATATATATACATATATACATATATATATACATACATATATATACATATATATATATACATATGTATATTATATATTTATATGTGTGTATTTGTGCTATATGTGGGTGTGTATTAAAATGGATATATATGACATATGCTAACTTATGTTGTAAGTTTTTAATTTTATCAAACATATACAAATAAGGATGTTACTTTAATTTTTTAAGAAATGCAAATAAAGATTCGTTACTTTTAGAAAATTCTAAAAGTATAGAAAAGGAGGCTTAAAATTTTACATAAAAACGCATAAATTCAAATAAAAATGTTCTTTCTTTAGCTGTTCATAAAGAATAAAGATCATAATGTTAAAGAAATGAAGACATATAAAAAGATTCAAACATACAGAGTTCTACTTTTATACTTTTTTAATGTACTAACAAATCCGTGGTTAGTTTAGAATTGTAGAGTTCGAATGCAAAACGCGATAAAGGTCAATTTTGAAAATGGCGTAGCTATCACTAAAAAAATGTTGCATTTTAACACCCTACCACACTCCGAAATTCTGTTTTACATCATATGATATCGGCATATTCTCTTTTTTTTTTATTGTTGTTGCCTTCAATTAAAATCAGCTATTTAGTCGAAGTCTAGAATTGATATCTTCGTCGTTTCATTTTTTTTTTTTTCTCAATTTAAAGAAATTGGATTTATCGCGTTTTGCGTTCGTACTCTTCAATTTAAAAGATGTGTTTCAAATCTAACATAGAAAAATAAATATAATGTCAGATAAAAATGTTACAAATGATATACAAATGCAGATGTTGTCGATTTAAAATCTCATAAAAAAACTAGAAAATACAACTATCGTTTTCTTTTACGCTATTGCTTTTTTTTTTTTCATTTTAATAAATGATCGATTAATAGTTAATAATAATAAAAATAATAATGCGTAAGTTACAAAGAGGCGAGAAAGACGTATACACAAATACAGACACACGAGAAGTGGCCACGTAATTTTATTGATATCGAGATTAAAATGTTCAGAGTTCAGTTAAAAAGTAGTATAGTGTCATGAAAATAATGCGATAAAATTTAGGAATAGGCGATAAATATTGTTTCTTGTTGTTTTTTGTTAAAAGATCATTTCGAGTTAAAATCTGATTAGTTCCACGCATGTAAGCTTTAGACGAACACGCTTGAAATGTGTAAATAATGGCTAGAGAAAGAAATGGCGTCTTCAAACCATTACTTCTGTTATGAAGACTTCAGTTTTCCACTCTAGCGATTATTTACACATTTCAAACGGGTTCTTCTTAGGCTTTATGCGTGGAACTAATCAGATTTTAACTCGAAATGGTTCATCATTTACTAATATTTAACAAGAAACGACAGCAGGAACCAATATTTATCGCCTATACCCATTTTTTATCGTATTACGTTCATGGCGCGATATTAATTTTTAACCCAGAGTTCTTTCTTTCAATATTCAATTCTTTTCTTTTTTCTCTCAATTTTTCTTTTTTTTCTTTCTTTCTTTCTTTCTTTCTTTCTTTCTTTCTTAGGTATGTGTGTCCATGTACTTTCTTTCTTTCTCTCGTTTTTTCTTCTGTTGTTAAAACTGATAGCGAACTGACGTGCAACGAACAAGTGGCAGAATTATTTACAGAAGAAGACGAGTCCAGTTGTTGATGGCTACGACTATTATTGTCCGTTGCCACAATACAGCGTCATTAGGGCTGATTCAATGGCGCCCCACCCACCGATCATCGCGGCAAGCGGTGAGATTTATAGACTGTGTCACTGGTTAGGGGCGTTCTGGAGAAGGAAAAATATAGCTTCAGGGTGTGGGGAGAAAGGGGACGGACACGAAGTGTGTCACTGTGGTCAGTTAAATGGATAGTAAGGGATGGGAGAAGAAAATACGTAAGCAAACAAGAGAGCCGACCCCGGGAGGCAAGGAAGATAACTCCAAGGAAGAGAAGGGGTAGAAGAGTGGCGCAGTAGTCTTCGTTGTTCAACATTTCGGTGCGTCGCCGTTCTGCGCATGTCGGTTCAGTTTTGAAAATAAACACACGAATAAACGAGTAAACGAAGAAAGGTTCAGTGTAATAAAGTTCCTATTTAGTTGCATCCCCACGAAGGCAGACTTAGAAACAGCGTCGATTTTATTTTTTTACTGTGGGAAAAATCCAGCACCCCAAAAAGGGCGCTCTAAATTGGGACAAAAATAAAAATCGCCTCAGTATTATTTACTCCTCTCCAGGAGTTAGGCACAAGGCCAGTTTTATCCTACTCCCACAAGTAAGATGTGACCCAAGGTCGGGTCGGAAAGTGGGGGTTGAAAAGCCAGCGCCCGAGAGGTGAGCACTCTGACCATCAAAAATTGCCTGGGCAGCCCCGTCGGCATTCCCCGGTAGGGGCGCCTCAGGCAGTAAGCAATAAACTTACTCCTCCCCAAAGAGGGGAGGCGAAGCCTGGGAGGGTGGACCTCCTAGAACTGCACAGGACAGACCCATAGACTGGCGTAAATCAAGCCCCGAAGGCCAAGACAATACCAGTCTATGGGGGTGAAGTATCCATCGGAACAGATACTACACTTTGATCTTAGCCAAAAGGCCAAGAAAATCGCCTCAGTCTAGAACAATGGTTCTTAACCTTTTTTCTCCAATTCCCCACTATTTAGTGAACCAGCTCTCCATTCCCACCACAGTTATCACATGGAAATAAATACATACGAAAAGATTCGTTATGTTTTTACTAAATATATTTGGCCTATAAAAAGCATACAAAAAATGTAACGCTAGCACTAGACGCATACAGGTTAATGAGACTTTTGCATTTGTTTTACCTTGACAAGTGCCTCGATGTTCGGTTCCACCTTTGAAATAGCGCAGCGCAAATCAGATTCAAGGTCAATCAGGCGGTTTCGCGATTTGTTTTTGATCTCAACCATGCTCAAAAACGCTGACTCGCACAGGTACGTAGATGGAAATGCAACCAGTAGTGTGAGCGCCGCCACAGCAACGCGAGGATACGAACCATGCATAGTGGCCCAGAATGTGTTCAGGCTTTTCTCCGCAAAAACAGCCTTTCCTGCACCAGGTCAAGAAACTGGTCTTCGGTGTCTTCGTCTTCCTTCGGGAAGTTGTCAACTTGAAAGCTGAAGGGATCCCTCGTGAACTCAATGATTGGTTGTCGCTTTTGAAGTCCGGAAAATAGTGCTGAAACTTGTCCAGCAGCCTGTTGAGGTGGATGATGGCTTCGTTCTTGAGAACGTCGCCAACGTTGGAAAAGCCGTTGCGCTGCGGCCAGTCTCGAACTTGCCTCGCCACAACTCAAGTTTTGAGACAAAAGCTTTGTCTCGATGCCCGATTATATCGGAGTTCACGCCCTGTAGCTTGCGGTTAAGCTCATTCAGGTGACTAAACATATTCGCGAGAAATGCCAGCCTGCATTGGAATGCCTCGCCGGAAACAGCAGCTTTCAGATCTCCTTTGTTCCTTTCTTCCAAAAATTTTGTAACTTCGGGAAGCAAATGTACAAGCCGATTTAACATGTCGCCTTTCGACTACCAGCGAACGGCAGTGTGGAACAGCAGTCCTTCGTAGTCGGATTCCATATTCTGGCACAACCGTCGAAATAGTCGAGTGTTTAGGGCGCTCGCTTTGGCAAAATTCACAAGCCCGATCACCGTCTGAAGCGCTTCTTTGAGCGGTTGTGTCATGGTCCTTGATGCGAGCGCTTCTCGATGTATGATGCAGTGCAGGGTCACCATCTTGGGATTCTTCTGCTTCAGTAGTTTCGTGAATCCAGACCTCACACCCAACATAGCAGGAGCCCCATCTGTGCAGACATGGACGAGCTTGCCCTAGTCCAATCCTTCCTCCTCGAAAAAGGCGTCGACAAGCTGCATGACGCTGGCGGCTTGGGTTGTTGTTTCCAGTGGGGAACAAAACAGCAAGTCCTCTTCGATGCTTTGGTCATGGACGTATCGAACGAAGACAATTAGTTGAGACAAATTTGCCACATCCACGGACTAATCCAGCTGAATTGCAAAGACGGGAGACACTTTTACCCTTGCCAAGAGCTGTGACTTGATGTTGCATGACATGTCGAAGATGCGGGACTTGACAGTGTCGTTGGACAGAGAAACTTGCTTCATTTTCGACATCGCAGATTCGCTAAGCAAAATGCCAGCGCACGACACAAGGCACGGCTTTATCAGCGTCTCTCCGATGTTATGTGGCTTCTTCGTCTTCGCCGCCAGCAGAGAAACAGCATACGATGCGTGTAATATCGCTTTCGACTCAATTTGAAATTTTCCGCCCTGATCCATTCTCATTTTCTTCAAGCAGTTTGCCAACGAACTCGGGGTGTACATTGGAGAAGTGCTTCTTCAGTTGATGGGGTTTCATCGAATCATTGCTGAGCGTTTTGTGGCAAATGACGCACTGCGGCAGCTGCTCATTACGCCCCTCCAAAAACGTGAAGCCGTAGTCTTTTCGGCATCTCGATATTTGGAGTATGTATCTGTGAGATAAGGAAAAAAATATATAATAATAAGGTACCTGAAGAGAAATCAAATGAAAAGAAAGTAGTGACAATCATACAAGAGAGAAACAAAAAAACGAACAACTGAAGTGGCATTGAATCAAGAAAATGGTCAAAATTATCATGGTCAAAGTAAGTCAACATTTGGATGTAATGTATTACATTTTGAAGCAATGGTTCTGCTGTCCGACCGGTCATTCCCCACTTGGCAACTTTGCCATTCCCCACCAGTGGGGAATTCCCCACCGGTTAAGAACCACTGGTCTAGAAGGAGTTCTTTACTGACGATGAAGCATAGTATAAGAACAGCCAAGCAAAAAGCCGACAGAAAAGAAAGAAGTAAGAAAGAATGTCGATGACCATTTTACTATATTTTAACGTATACGTGTTTTAATTTACTTACCATTGCAAGGTTCGAGTTCTGTTGAGGCCACCGCATAACATTTGTGATGTGGTATAGTGGTTACAGGTGCGGATAGTGGGCTATGCATCCTGGGTTCGAGTTCTGTCGAGGCTATCGCATCACTTTCGTGGTGTGATGTAGTGGTTACAGGTGCGGGCAGTAAGCTATGAATCCTGGGTTCGAGTTCTTTCAAGTCTACCGCATCACTTTTATGGCGTGGTGTGTTGGGTACAAGTTCGGACAGTAAGCTATGCATACTGAGTTTGTGTTCCGTCGAGGCTACCGCATCACTTTTGTGGTGTGCTTTATTTGTTACAGGCGCGGAAAGTGGGTTATGCATTCTGGGTTCAAATTCAATCGATGTTACCGTATAACTTTTGTTGTGTGGTGTCGTGATTACAGGTGTGGACAGTGGGCTGTGCATCGTGAGTTCGAGTTCTGTCGAGGCTATCGCATCGCTTTCGTGGTGTGGTATAGTGGTTACAGGTGTGGACAGTAGCCTATGCATCCTGGGTTAGAGTTCTTTTGAGTCTACTGCATAACTTTTATGGTGTGGTGTAGTGAGTACAGATGCGGACAGTGAGCTATGCATCCTGGGTTTGATTCCCGTCGAGGCTACTGCATCACTATTGTGGTGTGGTATAATGTTTACAGGTGATGACAGTGGGCTATGCATTCTGGGTGCGAAATCTGTCGAGGCTATCGCATCCCGTTTCTTGTGGGAGATAGTGTTTACAGGTGCAGACAGTTGGCTATACATCATAGATTCGAGTTCTGTCGAGGCTTCCGTGTCACTTTCGTGGTGTGGTATAGTTGTTACAAGTGCGGACAGTGAGCTATGTATGCTGAGTTCGAGTCTCGTCGAGGCTACCACATCAGTTTTGTAGTGTGGTGCAGTGGTTATAAGTAAATAAAATGGCTATGCATTTGGGTCCGAGTTTTGTCGAGGCTACCACAAAACTCTCACTAATACACTAATACCCTTGACAAAAATATATTAATCGATATTTCCGCACTCCCGTTATAGATTCAATGGTAGGGTAGACGAGACTTTAAAACCATGATTGTGCAACTAGTCTTGGAGAACAAAATCTTCGAAATAACACCATTCTCTCTTTGCTTTTTCTGACATGACTAGTGTAGGTCACACGAATCATATATATGTATATGGACATTCAAATTATTTATTTATTAAAAAATAATTATTGTGTGGAGTACTTTGAGAAATATTAAAATGAAGATTCAAATTTAGCCACGTTGCATTTAGGAAAATTAGAACACTGTCCGAATCTCATTACTTGTGTTTAGATTTAAAATACAAAACGTACTTCTCTCACATTTCAAACCGTGATCGTCACAAAGCTTAACGGTAGTAATAATAATACTTGTATCCGAGGTTTTAAACGTCCGACTGTCATCTATACTGACGAATGTCGGTAACACGAACATATATATGTCTATGAATAGTAAAATTATTCAATTATTAAAACATAATTATATATATATATATGTATATAAATATATATATATGTATATAAATATATAGATGTATATATATGTATATATGTATATAAATATATATATATATGTATTTATACATATGTATATATACATATATAAATATGTATATATATATATATGTATATAAATATGTATATGTATATGTACATATACATAGATATGTATATAAATATGTATATGTATATGTACATATACATAGATATGTATATATATATGTATATACATATGTATATGTATATGTATATGTAAATGTATATGTATATATATATGTATATGTATATACATATATATATGTATATGTATATGTATATACATATATATATATGTATATGTATATATATATGTATATGTATATACATATGTATATGTATATATATGTATATGTATATACATATGTATATGTATATATATATGTATATGTATATACATATGTATAGATATATGTATATGTATATAAATATGTATATGTATATAAACATATATATTTACATATACATATATATAAAGATATATAATACTTGTCTTTAATACGGGTAATTACTTTGCCGAACCGAACAATTTTGCACCAAGTTTCATGTCATTTTACGAAGATTAAAATGCACATATAATGCTACTAAACCTTATGTCTAGAATCCGTATTCTATTAATCTATAACCATTAAAAGATTAAAATAATGACTGACATTTTCCAAAAATGTAATTCGTAAAGAAACGAAAGATACTAGTTTTTCTATGAAACACTAAAGAATTCCAATCGATGTAATGTTTTATAACCATTTTTATTTACGTCATTCTCTTAACACTTTTTACGCTGCTGCTACTTCTTCTATTCCCCTCCTCCCACTATTTCCTCTCTCCTATTTCCATCCTCCAACCACCCCTCGTCTTATTCGCCTTTACTCCTACTGCCTAAAAGATTCAAACAAGCAGGACTATCAGTTTTAGTATTGTATTGATAATCATACATATTTATATACGTTATATATATATATATATATATATAGAGAGAGAGAGAGAGAGAGAGAGAGAGAGAGAAAGGAAAGATGAGAGTAATCCTTCACACTCTTACCTACCCACCCTATTTTCAAGTTATCTTCATTTCTTCAAATCTTTTTCTAAAACTATGACACCACCTTCATGCTAAACACACAATGTTTCCTCCCTCCCTCCACTTTCCCAGCCTCTCAAAATCCATGCCACACTTCACCACGACAAAAATCTCAGCCTTCATCTCTCACACCCTAAGGCAAGTTCAATTATATTCTCACCACTCCCCATTTCACAGCTACCTTAATGGTACCCACTCAAAGCTTTCCATGTTCTTTTCATTCTTCGCTACCACTGATTTCTCACAGCCTGGACTCTCCCCCAGCGCTCACAGTAGCTACGGCTACCACTTTCCTTCATCTCTCCACTATGTAAACCCCAAATGTCGATGAACTTAGATGACATTTTTCTTCAAATTATCATCCTGAGGAAGTCTTACAATAAAGACAAAACGTTGATGAATATATAAAAAATATCTATTGGTTTTTCCTTTTTTATTTCCCATATATATATATATATATATATATATATATATATATATATATATATATATATATATATATATTATATTTAATTAATTTCAATATTTAATTGCTAGTTAAATCTAGCAAATCACTCCGACTCCGTAATCATCAAATATATAAAATTAAATCAGTCGGATATTCGACTTTTGTAATCGATAGCTTACATTCTACAAAATAAATATTTAATTCTGAATAACCATTTTATTTTATAGATCGTTGTTCTATGTTGTTAAAAAATTAAATGTAATTCAAGATAATTGCGTTCCAGAAAAGATCAATCCGATCGGATTTATTTTCGTATAGCCGCCATTTTTTTTAATAGAGAAGTCAACACTGTTTTCATCCAATACAAGCTTCTTCCCTTTGTTTAAAAAAGAGCAATATTATTTTGAAGAAAAAAAAACAGCTACATAAGTTTGTCTTTGTTCGGTTGCACACTGTTCTTTATCGTTAGAAGAACAATCTAAAATTTAGGAAAAAGAAAAATATAGTTTTTAAATAAGAAACACAAAACAAATTGCAAGTAAATACACTACCGGACAATGCCTGCTCGGGACAGCTAGTTTGTAATAAATACATATATGTCTGTGAACTTCTGATTAAACTTCTATCCCTCTCTCTTATTAATTTCAGAGCGCTGTACCGACTGAAACAGAAAAGCTGGACACAAGCCCAGAACTGTTCGAAAGGTTACGGACTTGTTCCCAAACAGATTAAACTGTGCAGACAGCACTTGGATATTATGAGTACCGTGGTTCATGCGTCTCTGTTGGCATTCGAGACTTGCCAAGAACAATTCGCTAACAGGAGATGGAATTGTTCTTCGATCAACAAAGTACCACAACTCACGAAAGACCTGGTAAGAGGTAGGGTATTTGGTTCTGTTATTATTCATATAAGAAATATATATTCAAACAAGTTGTTTTTGTTTTTTTAATAGTAGACACATTTTCCGTGCATTTTTCATGTGCTATCAATTATTCTATGTTGTATACCAGACTTGAAGCTTTTAACGAAAAGAAACATTCTTAAAAACGTATATTTGAAACTAATCTTGAAATCATATTCAAGATATTCGAAAACATTGAAGCGAATGAGAGTGTCAAAACAAAAACAGTTCGAATCCTCCATAGTTTAGTTGGTCACAAAAACAGTTCTAATTGGTCTTTATTTAGTGGGTGATAAAAACAGTTCGAATCCGTCATTATTTAGTTGGACACAAAAACAGTTCGAAACCCTCACAGTTCATTCGGATACAAAGAGTTCGAATTTGTCATTATTTAGTAAGTTATAAAAATAGTTCGGATCCGCCATAGTAAAGTTGGCCATAAAAACAGTTCGAATTTGTAATAATTTAGTAGGTTATAAACACTATACGAATCCACCAAGTTTAGATGGCCACAAAACCGTTCGGATATCCGTGACTGTTTAGTTTACTCTGAAAATATACTAGTTAAGCCACATTTAAACCTATTCAAATTTATCATAATTTCATGCGCATGCCATTGTTCAATAACCATTATATATATATATATATATATATATATATATATATATATATATATATATATATATATATTTAACTTTTACAAAAAATAATGTGCCTATGTTACTCACTGTATTTTTTATAATATATTCCACAATCCATAAGTTTAGGAGATTACCCCATACATACACACACACACACACATATATATATATATATATATATATATATATATATATATATATATATATATATATATATATATACAGCTATCTTTATATATATATGCCTATATATATATATATAGCTATCTTTATATATATATGCCTATCTTTATATATATATATGCCTATCTTTATATATATATATATGCCTATCTTTATATATATATATATATATATATATATATGTTTTATATATCCCTATCTTTATATATATATATATATATATATATATATATAAATATATATATATATATATAAATATATGTATATATATATGCCTATCTTTATAAATATGTATATATGCCTATTTTTATAAATATATTTACCGATACCTATGTTTATAAATATAAATATACCAATCTTTATAAATATATATATACCTATTTTTATAAATATATATATATATATAGATATGTATATATATACCTATCTATATAAATATATACATATATTTATCTTTATAACTATATATACCTATCTTTATCTTGATTAAAAAAATATATATATATACCTATATATATATATATATATATATATATATATATATATATGTATGTATATTATATTATATACTCATTATATATATAAAATAGATATATAAAATGCGTATATGCATTATATATATTTTTATATATACGCATCATATATATATATTTAGGTATGTTTATATATATATATATATATATATATATATATATATATATATATATATATATATATATATATATATAGCTATATCTACAGGATTTACTCCTAAATTAATTCTTGATTTTTTAACCAAATTGCCAGATGTAAGGGGGTGTAATGTGATGTATATTTAGTTTTATTTTGCTTTATGCAAAGAGGGTAAAAAGGGGTTGAATCACTTCGTGAAGATTCAGATATCTCTTATTTTCGTGAAACTTTGACAATAGATATTAAACATCAAATAATAAATATTCCTCAAATTTCAGTTTCTGTTGAGTATTTTAAAAGTGTTTTAGGGGGCATAATATGGGCAGAACCTCCTATTTTAAATTCGAATATTTTAGATTTGCATTTAATTTGATCCATAGTCATTACATAACAATGAATAAGGATTCCCTAAATTTCAATTTTTATCAAGTTCCATTAAGCTTCAGACTAAAATTTTAGACATTTTGTAGAATCAAAATAACGTAATGGACTTTGATAAAAATTGGATAAAGGATTCTAGGCATAAGATTTAGTAGCATCATATCTTGGTTATAATCTGCGTACGGGGACATCAAAGTGGTGCGAAACCGTTCTCTTCGGGAAATGTCCTCGGGCGGATATTCGTCTAGTGATTCTATAAAGTACGTAAGATACATATTTTGAAATACAAGTTTGTTATTATAATCACTTTTGGATATTGAAATTTGTTAAATATAAACCTTTTATAAATGTATCGTTATAAAAAGTTGATAGTGTATATAAATTATTTAAAATTCTATTGAAACAGGTGATTATAATCACTTTGAGTGATTTATTTTTCATAAGAAATGTTTTATTAGTTTAACTTCATGAAACATCGATTTAAAAATGTTATAAAATGCCTTTGAAACACTATTTCAACTGATTAGTAGGTTTTTTATTTTGATTCTGTAAGGAATGGTTTTATGAAGTTATTATAAAAAAGAGTTTATAAAGTATGTAGAATTAAAGTGTGTACAATTAATTTTGAATACTAATGAAACTTCGTATTATATTTATATACTTCTGTATATTGACGTTATATGTATATAAAGTTATATCAATTTATTATTATAAATATAGCTACTTATGCTGTTTACAAACCGCGTTTTAATTGGATCATTCCGCCGGGTTACATAAACTGCCGGAATGTGCCGAACGAAAATTTCGTTTTTTTTTGTGTGTTGAAAACGCTGGTCTAGAAATAGGTATCGTAAGTTAATTTCAACGAAAAAATATTCAATGAAAAATTGGATAAAAAGATATGTAAATTTGTAAAAAACTTTCAAAATGTAGGAAAAAAATTCAAATCAAGGAACAAAACACTGATCGTATGCAGTATGTTTCATGAATCAATATTTATTTTTGTTTGGTGAAGAAAATATGTTGCTACAACAGATAGCAAACAGTTTTTTTAATGATTTTCTTTTAGTAAACAATTTTTTTTCTTACCAAACATTTTTTTATGTATTTATTTATTTTATTTTTTTTTGCAAACAGTTATCTTTCATTTCTTTTTTTCTTGCCAAATCTTTTTCTACCGTACCGACTAGATTAGAGTTAGGTACTGTTTCTTTTAGGGTAAAGTTAGAGTTTGGTACTGTTTCTTTTAGGGTAATGTTAGAGTTTGGTACTGTTTCTTTTAGGGTAAAGTTAGAGTTAGGTACTGTTTCTTTTAGGGTAATGTTAGAGTTTGGTACTGTTTCTTTTAGGGTAATGTTAGAGTTAGGTCCTGTTTCTTTTAGGGTAATGTTAGAGTTTGGTACTGTTTCTTTTAGGGTAATGTTAGAGTTAGGTCCTGTTTCTTTTAGGGTAATGTTAGAGTTAGGTCCTGTTTCTTTGAGGGTCAGGTTAGGGTTTGGTCGTGTTTCTTTTAGGGTAAAGTTAGAGTTTGGTACTGTTTCTTTTAGGGTAAAGTTAGAGTTTGGTACTGTTTCTTTTAGGGTAATGTTAGAGTTTGGTACTGTTTCTTTTAGGGTAATGTTAGAGTTAGGTCCTGTTTCTTTTAGGGTTAGGTTAGGGTTTGGTCGTGTTTCTTTTAGCAAATGTTTTCTTAATCACACACGCTGGCAAAATAGAAGAAGGGTTAGAGAACGTGGAAGGAATCTGCTCGATAGGGTACACTTCAGCAATGTGTACTAATATGGACGAAGGGATTGTTACTGAATTTCTGTCTTCACATAAATTCGTGCAGGTTTCGGCAACTTTCGGCGGTTTACGTAACCTGTCGGAATGTGCCGATGAAAATGCGGTTCATAAACTGCATCAGTACCTAAATATATATTATAAAGTATATAAAATTTATTCTAAATAGTATTTAAGCCGTTTATTATGATTACCTTGGGACACTGATCGTTGTGAGACTGACTTTATAAAGTATATGGAATGTGTTTTAAATGCTATTTAACATTGATAGATGATTAATATAAAGGTTTTATCGCTCTAAAATTATTTGGTCTGTTATCTACGTATCATGAATCAATGTTGGTATGATATCTACACTTACATCGCAATCTACGTCCAATGAATCCACTTTGTTATGCGATCCACACGTCATATTGCAATCAACACGGTCCAAAAGCAAGGAAAGCACTTCTTCGAATTGATTTCGAAGAAATATGTGGTTAAAGAGCCTGGAAACCTAACCCCTAACCCTAACACCTAACCCTAACACTTAACCTAACGTTAAAAAAAAGAGACCGTGTTACACTTCAGCCAAGAAGTCGTTGAAGCCTCAGTAGTCTATTCGGAATAATAGAGAGCTTACGCTAATTTAAACCAACTCAATTTTCGTCATTTTTTGGGTGACTCATCTGTCTCTCTTCCTCGATATAGAAAGAGACGAAAAGAGAAGGAGGGGGAGGAGGACAGTTAAATGAAGCAACGACGGAAAGAAATAAGAGAAAAGCTGACAGACAGAGAGAGAGAGAATATCAGTACTCGATTCATTCGGTCGATAATCAGTCAGTGATATATAGTATCACGCACGTGTATAATGTTTTATTACTACGACTAAATGGAAAAAAATAAGATAGCAGAAGCAATGCTAAAAGTTGCCGTAACATTTTTTAAGTATTTAAACCTATTGAATTATAAAAATAAAATAATTATAATCCAATTCCATATTTATAAATGTCAAGAAAAAAATAAATATTGAAAAAGGTTTCAGTTTTATTAATATTTTTTAATTTTATGGATCAATTAGTTTCAATACTTTTAACATAATTTTAATACGTTCTGTTATTATGTTAGAACGGACTCGTCGACATTCCCCGGTAGGGTTGCTTCTGGTCACTGTTAATAAACCCCGACTCTAGAAAGAGGTGATAATGCCTAGGAGGGTGCAGGTCATAGGAACTTGCAGAACCATACCTCATGCATCATGCTCAGCTGGTATGAATACATGGCAAATCTCGGCTGTAGTAGTATTAATAATTCGTAGTAGTAGTTGTAGCAGTAGTAGTAGTAGTAGTAGTAGTATTAGTAGCAGTAGTAGATATATAGCAGTAGTTTTTGTAGTAGTATTATTAATGATTATTTGTATATTTTTTACGAGTAACTTTCCTTACTCTGACTTATCTGCCCTTTGGAGAACTCTTCTGCTTCTACTAACCACTATAAATAGTAGCACTAATACTGTACCGACATTGTGTGCTGAATAAAGCTTTCCCAAGTTACGTCTGTTCTCGTTAGTCATTATACTAAGCATGCTTAAATTAATTGGAGATATTTATTTTGGATTTACTTCAGTTGGCAATTTCCGATTTCAGTTACGTCGACCATGATAAAGTTGATTGCTTTCTATTTTACCACAATCTCTTCAAATTCAAATGAATACAAATCAATCGTATACAAAAAACATGTGTACGATTTCGGCATAAAATGACCCAACGATGGTTAACATAGCAAAAAACCCTCCAAAATTTTGGACATTTTTTACTACCACAAAGAAAAATAAATGTACAAAAAAATGATTAATAAATCATTAAACTGATTTTTGTTTTGGCAACCTAGGACGCAGTTTGAACTATCAGTCTCTTCTTTGCCGAGACGGAGTATGGTTCTGTTTGGTTATATGTTGTGCAGCATCCCAGGAATTACCTCGTCTATCAAGAGGAGATGGGTCATTGTCAATTGCATGAGGCGCACCTGCCGAGGAATGCAGACGGGTTTGCTGTTGACTATTTTTTACGCGACCATTTAGCATTTATAGTACAACAACAAAAAAATATATACAAATAATCATTAATACTACTACAAAAACTACTACTACATACAGTGGGGGAGTTGGAGAGTGGCAGACAGAAGTTTAGAGACAGATGGGTTACTTTGTTAATTCATTGCAAATCACGGCTAATTAGATGATTTAAAATGGATTTTTTTCATATAACCGAATCGTGAACTTTTGGCATGCATTTTCTGTGAATAAAATATATAAAAGAAAGCTTTAGAGAAACAAACGCTGATTTACTGAGCTTTAATAACATATATATATATATATATATATATATATATATATATATATGTATATAATCATAGTATATATATATGTATATAATTATAGTATATATATATGTATATAATTATAGTATATATATGTATATAATTATATTATATACATATATATATATATATATATGTATATAGTTATATTATATATATATGTATATAATTATATATATATGTATATAATTATATATATGTATATAATTATATATATGTATATAATGATATTATGTATATATGTATATAATTATATTATATATATATGTATATAGTTATATATATGTATATAATTATATTATATATATATGTATATAGTTATATTATATATATGTATATAGTTATATTATATATATATATGTATATAATTATATATATATGTATATAATTATATTATATATATATGTATATAATTATATTATATATATATATATATATATATATATATATATATATGTACATAGTTATATTATATATATATGTGTATATAATTATATTATATATATGTATATAAATATATATATATATATGTATATAATTATATTATATATATGTAAAAAATTTATAATATATATGTATATAATTATATTATATATATGTATATAATTATATTATATATATTATATATACATATATATTTAGATTTAATAATTAAATATTTATATCCACCGACAAGCACTTGTTTCGCTTTATAAAGACTCATCAGTGTGGCTACGTCTAAAACTGATCAGCCGGTCGAACGGTTAGAATCGTAGACCTCAGATCTCATAACTCAACACATATATCCATATGCCCAACGATTAAGTTGTACGGATAGGAAATGTCAATACCATACGTTATCAGTATGATACATTGTCTCTTAAAAGGATTCAATTTCCACTTTTGACAGGGGAGAGAACCTATGCAATACACCTTTAAAACAGATAGATAGATGCATAGATAGATAAAGTATATACTAAGATGAACGGATATATATTATCACATTGAGAGAGATAGATAGAGAGATAGAGAGATATATAAAGTGTATACTAAGGTAAACGGATATATATCACATTGAGATAGATAGATAGATAGATAGATAGATAGATAGATAGATAGATAGATAGATAGATTGATAGATAGATGTAGAAATATAGCATGCACTTATGTAGATAAATAGATAGACAAATTATTATTCTGCTAAGGGGATTGAAATCAACTCATTGATTGTATAAAGACAAATGATAATAGAAATATAGATGAATAAACTCCAGACATAAACCTACATATATACAGGCATACTTATTTTTGTAATCACACAGTCCCGACCTGTTTATTTAACGCTTTCACTTTGGATTTTGATCCAAAGGTGTCATACGAATGGAATGAAAGAATACCTTCACATACACCCCCCCCCCCAAAAAAAAAGAAAAAACAGAAGCGTCAATGGGTGTCAATTTTGAAAGCGACCTATGCGAAGTAATTCATGCAGGTCTAACGAGGTCATCATTTGTCGTGATGCTATTCTATCGTCGGAACGCATTCATTCGAGTGTAACGCGTCGTTGTTTCTAAAAGATTCACATGTGTATATTTCACCTGTATAAGACAAAATAAGACAAGAAAAACACAGATGCGACGTTTTTATGTTTTTGTTTGCTTTTTTATTTTTTTGTTAAGAAAAAACACCAGAGATGGTCGAATGGGGTGGACTGATATTGAGAACAATTTTAGTAGAATAATTATTCCATTCAGATCAAACAAAAGAATCCGGAAATAATACGTTCGTTTGATTGTTCTTCAAGGACGAAGAAACATGGGTTTTCAGGGGAGGGGGGGGGGGTATTTCCTCCATTGCAATCGATGGGGAGGGAGTCTTATTCTTATTCTTTTTGTTGTTTTTTTTTTTTTATAGCCGCGTCCGGGCGTCTATATCTATCTATAAAAAGTTATTACTATATATCTTTTTAGCATAACAGACTGAGATCAGATACTTACCCCCCCCTGTAAAACTTCAACAGCAAGGACTCGTCTAGCTACAACCACAGCAAAGAACATCCCCAGCTCTCTCGTCTCTCTCCTCTCTCTCTTTCTCTCTCTCTCTCTGTCTCTCTCTCTCTCTCTCTGTCTCTCTCTCTTTCTCTCTCTCTCTCTCTCTTTCTCTTCCCATCTCTCTCTCTCCCTCTCTCTCTTTCTCTCTCTCTCTACCAAAAACAAACAGAACTTCCATGAACAAAGTTTCTTTTCTTTGAACCAACCATCTGTGGAATAAGGTACCACGAATTTGCTTTCTAACCGATTGTAACATGTATTTAATCTAAAGTAAGAAGTAAAATCGTTTGAATCAGAATTGTACAATTTTGTTGATCGCTTTGATTCTGTTGTCGGCATTCTTGCAGGAGGGACCACCTAATAGTTGTCAACATCTCTAAATGAAAGTGGTATTATGGAATCCACTTGACCACCGTCACTTCAATCTAATTCATACAAATAGTTGACGAGCCGTCCTCTTGGATACTCAATTTCTCTTAAGTAATCTTCAGGCCATTCAACCCATTGTTTCCAATCCTCTGAAATTCCTTTAGTAATTTGAAGGAAAATAACAAAATGATGATTGTCCAAGTGTAATCTGATATATTCCAATGTTGGAGAAATTTACTGTGCATGAACATAGTCAACTTTTATTTTTTTAAGAAAAGAACAACAAAAAGATAAACAAATACTTGCTGTGCTTTTGGATAATCAATTCCTCTTAAGTCATCCTCTCGTGACTGCGATCATCGTTACACTGACAATCTTTTTAACCCTTATTCTCAAGTGCCCCGGCACTTGATAAGCGGTGACTTATTAGTAAAAAAAATCGAAATAAATAAATATCCCCTCTCTCTCTCTCTCTCTCTCTCTCTCTCTCTCTCTCTCTCTCTCTCTCTCTCTCTCTCCTTCTATGGTACCTGTAAATCTACTCATTCAAAATTCTCTAACTTTATGACATAATCCTCCCATTTATCTAAAGACAATATTTATATTGCACTAAACTTTAATCACAATTTAGAAGACATAAACTTGCTGCAAGCACTTCCAACATGTTCATACGTTTGTGTTGATTTTCTTTATGTAAATAAAAATCAGGGAATCTTTTACGAGACTCAGCAGAGTAAAAACGCAAAAAAAAACAAATTACAACAAATAAAAGTAACTGTAAGCTGTAAAAGTTAGTTTCAAACTTGCATGTGATATTTGTTTGTATTTTAAACCCGTTTGAAGTGCTATTTATTAGAAATCAATAGTTTTGACACCGTAATTTCGAAAAAAACATGGCCGATTTGGGGGGGGGAGATTACTAACAAATGCACCTGGAGCGGCCATATTGATTTTTGTGAAAACGTTGAAAAAAAAAACAAGACATTTTTTTTTTACATCTAATGAAAACCCATTTATAATACGTAAAAATAAAAACAAATTACATAGGTAAGTAGAAAAATATCTATTCTCGTCGTAGGTCAACTTCACTTGTTGCAAATTTATGTTTTTAAACCCTTTCTCGTTCTTTTTTTGGACCCCGTTCGCGCCTCTGCTGAGTCTCGTAACATATACCCAAAAATCATATTATAAATGTTTATTTTAAACATGGTAAACAATTATGCTTCTTCTTCTTCTTCTTCTTCTTCTTCTTTTTCTTCTTCTTCTTCTTTTCTTTTTCTTCTTTTTCTTCTTCTTCTTCCTCTGCTTCTACTCCCTGTCTACTACTACTACTACTAATTGTTATTCTACTACTTATGCCACCTTCTTATTGTATTACAGATTATTTTACTACTAGTGCCCGCCTGTTAATTCAACTAACTGTTATACTACTACTAATACACATTTTTTCGTTCTTCTTCTTGTACTACTGGGTGTTATTATACTAGTAGTACGCCTTATTATTCTACAACTGTTTGATATTCTACTACTACTACTATTATTACTACTCCTACTACTACTAATCCACCTTCTATTATTAAGTTTATTCTACTACTACGGATAAATTTTTTTCTGCTCTTCTTTTTTAACTTTTAATTGATATTCTACTGCTACTTATAGATTTATTTCTACTACGAATTTTTATTCGACTACGCTTACTTATTCACTTTCTATTACTGTATTTTATTTTACTACTACGAATAAATTTTTTTCTGTGCCTCTTCTGTAGCTATTCATTGGTATTCTACTACGTTTTTTTAGATTCACTTCTACTACTTGTTGTTATTCTACTACTCCTACTACCCCACCTTCTACTACTGAATGTTATTCTACTACTATGGATAAATTCTTTTCTGCTTTTCTTCTATAACTATTAATTGTTATTCTACTACTATCAATAGATCTACTTCTACTACTGATTTTTATTCTACTACTTCTACTACTCCACCTTCTATTACTTAATTTTATTCAACTACTACGGATAAATGATTTTCTGCTCTTCTTCTATAGCTATTAGTTTTTATTCTACTACTACCAATAGATTTACTTCTACTAATCCTTTTTATTCTACTACTCCGACAACTACACCTTCTATTACTTCATTGTAGTCTACTACTACTACGTATAAATCCTTTTCTGCTCTTCTTCTAGAACTATTGATTGTTATTCTACTACTACCAATACATTTACTTCTACTACTGATTGTATTCTACTACTCCTACTACTCCAACTTCTATTACTTAATGTTATTCTACTGCTACGGATAAATACTTTTCTGCTTTTCACTTAGAACTATTGATTGTTATTCTACTACTACTCATAAATTAACTTGTACTACTGGTTGTTATTCTACTTCATACTCCTCTTCTTCTACTAGTAATTATACAACTTGTTTGGTTTTCTGATTGGTATTTTTTATTATTAAAAACTGTGTTCTGCGCCTACGATAGTCAAATGAGATCCCGTAGCTGAAATCAGTCCTCCATGCTAGTCCCAGGCCATCTGGCCTTGTCACGCGCAAGTTGTCGTAGGCAATGAAGTTGTTTCGCTGTACGTAGTGGTCCTAGTCCCGCCTGCTTGAGGTCAGCACGTAGTGTGCCCAGCAGATTTGTGCAGTGCCGTCTCGGTTGGTAGGCTTACGAGCCAGTAACGGCAAAGTCTAGTGCCCTCTGTGCGGGAGTGTCAGGGTCCTTTCGTAGGACATGGCTTAACATAGACCATCTTTGTTCAGCGACCTTTGTGGAGAGGGGTTCTGATTGCTAGTCTACTACTATTTCTCCTACTAATATAGTTCTTCTTAAAATAGTTCGAATTCTCAAGCGACCAAAATACTATGATTTCAGTCATCCACGTGGAAACAGACTTTTCCCCGTTTTTATCGCATGTTTCTATCAACTCGCGTCAAACGACATTTCTTGGATATCTAAAGATCTGTCAGATTTGTTTTCTTCACCTATCTATCTACCTATATATGTATCTTTTTCGGGGTTTTTTTGTTGTTATCTTTTCTTTTACTTTTGTTACTATCTATACCAATAAAAGCGATTACGCTAGGGCAACACATTAACAAAATGTTAATGTTTATCTATCTATATGAATAAATGAGGAAAATTTATTTCATGTTTACAACAAATGACATTTTCATTATTTTAAATTGATGGTTCAAGTATTTCAAGTAGAGAACTTTGCGAAACGATAGCGAGTCGGCAAAGCCAGCTAGTATCGTTATATATACAATATAGACTAAAATATAAACTAATATGTAGAATATATTTAGGCGAATGGTATATCAATACATTTTACCTAATATTGGAGTGTTGAATCCAAATCTGACATCATATTTTGCCTATCACGTCACGCTATAAACCTTGCATTTTCTGCAGGATATCAAGATTGTATTCATAAGAACAAAAAGAACAGAATACATTTATTAAGTTGTTAACAACTGGTTACAAGAGTAAGTATAATACACATAAATATGTGAAAAATAAGTAGGATGATAAGAAAATATGTACAAAAGGTTGGCATGATGATTAAAGTGTTCGCTAATGGGCCGGGAGACCGGAGTTCAATCCTAGGTCGAGTCTTATATGGTACTTAATGCTCCCCTTGCTAAACACTCGGCATTACAAGGTGAGGGTCAAAGGTAAGAGAAGCAATCCTTGAAAAAGAAGTAGCACCCTCCCCTAGACTTTGGTGTAGCAGACGGTAGTTAAGTGGATATCGACACGGACTGAAACCCTGGGTGTTCCAAGTTCGAATCCAGTCGGTTCCACAGAACCACTTTCACTTAGTGATGTTGGCAACCTTCACGTAGTTCTTCCTGTAAGTACCCGATGTCTTTCCAGAATGATTTTAAACTAGAAAAACATCGGGGAAACTAATGCCAACACTAGAATCATCTGATTCACACGAAAGAAGAAGAAGAAACTAATGAAAAGGGAGCCTTCGGGTCGTCCTCAACTATGGTCGACTACTTTATTTTACTTACTCTATGGCATCGACTCCTTCCACTTTGACGAAATTTGATGTACAGCCCGGGGAACATCTCTCATCAAGGTCCCACAATAATCTGTTATCATAATTGAATCATATCTACATTGGAAATGTTCTTCCATTATTTTAATGTCTTGACGAAAGCGTTCTTCTTTTTCTTCACTCACATCGCCCAGGTTCTCTGGAAACTTTTCGTTTTGCTCTTATTCACTCCAAACAAGACACATTGCGACTGAGACATAAGGGGCTACTGTGAATTGGAGACCATGCCTACAGGGACGCTCTAAGTAGGGAGTTGAGCAGCGAAATCTCTTTTTGCATTACATTTAAATTTCTGCATGTTAGTATTGTCAGAATAGCAGGAAACAGGGAATACATTCTAAAGCCGAGCAATTCGAGGGAAGAAACTATTGGCATAGAAGGCTTTCCGGCATCTGGGGACCAATAAAAGGGGTCGGATTGTTCTGCTTGTCGGGTTAGTCGGAGATATTTACGTCGAGGGGAGGCACTAGTGCTACGAGTTCTTCGGAGCACATTCTATTAAAGTGCTTGTCCAAGTTACTTCGTACATAATGTACTTGATGCTTATTCTACATCCAAGAGCTTGCAAATATAATAGTAGCTCTTTTATTATTATTTAGTTTGCTAGTTGCCAGCTTTCTTGTTCCAAAGAACAGTAAGAAGCACATTAGAAAATGCATACCAAGTTCTAGCTTCTTCCAAATTTATCGTTGTAATAAAGTGTGCACCCGCGAGAAGTTTTCTTGTGAAAAGTCCAATAAATATTGCTGCATTTTTCTTTTCATCATTGAGAGCTGAAAAAGTTGATCAAATTTATCTGAAGCAATTTTCCACTGTGATGAAGAGATTTGACAAATTGCTTCATTACGTCAAGTTTTATATGCAGTGGAGAAAACACAATTTTCTATTCCTTTAAACCAGAGACTCATTAATGATGTTTTTTACCACCAGGTATCAAACGGCTTCTTGGTGGCCATTCTTTTTTTGCCCAATTATTCACTGTAGCCCTATTATCCCAGCAGCGCAAGAAATAGGGTACTTTGTGTAACTACTCTGTTGACTAAGAAGAAAATCTACCATGTTCGAATCTACACAAATTACCCATTCATGAACATGGTATTATAACCTATCCAGAAGAATCTTGATGTTAGCATACTCTTCTTTCATTTTTACAGAATGTCCCTTTCAGAAAACTGCACCTAGAACTGAATTTTATTAACTACTTTATTCGTTACGTCACAGGTCATTACGGACAATTCTAGTATGAATTTTGGGAGCCTTAAACCGATTGTATTTTAGATGTGCAGCCTTACTAGTTATCCCTATAGATCTCTACTTATTACTACATATATATATATATATATATATATATATATATATATATATATATACCCGGTCATGGCTTACAGAACGAGAGCATGCTACCCCCGTGGATTAAATAATGGGTTCCGTTCGAAATTCTGTGCAGACTCCGATTTCGACAAAAAGACTCTGCGAGTTCGACAAGATACACCTGAAGAAGGTCAAAGGTTATATCGGCCGAACATTGTGAGAATAACATTCAAGATGAGAACAGCAGTCTGAATAATCCAAATTATTGAAACAAGGGCTGTGTTTGAATGGAAAAGCTTGAGTGACACTTAAGGGTCATAGGTGACTCTAGACAGAAGTCGCGAAACCATATCGTTTCCAGTGATATTTTTACTGTCTCTTTTCTGCCGAGATTTCAAGTAGAAAAGACGTATCTAGGGCGATGTCCCCAATCGGAGGGGGGCGCACTGATGTTTTCTATGACTGCCTCTCTTTAAAAAGAACTTTTTAATAAATCAACATCGGCGTCCAAGTGTTTGTATCTATAAACAAGAAAGGGGCTGGGTAACACGGGTGTATAATGGTTTATACACGCATCGGTAAGTGCAAATATAACATCAATTTCTGACAGGTATTACCTCACAGTGTGCAACAGGTCGAATGACTGATGCATATTTTGGTATACCAAGTGTTTAGTTTGTTTATTGAAATATTTTTCATTAAAGTTCAGAAATGAGTTGTTGGTTCTCTCCAACCCATTTGGCACACCAAACTAGAGCTTCGCATTCTCCCCTTGAGACCATGATCGCAATTTCTACAATTTTGTTTTTCACACTTAGTGAGGAAACAAGCTTTTGTCTTCATCTACAAGTGTTATTTTTAAAGTAGACAATATAAACATTCTTGACAGCGCCATTAATGTTACCTCTTTGGTCTTGCAAAGTAAAGTTTCCACAGGCATAACAGAATATGTCTGGATCATTACAGGTTATATAGATTATACAGGTATAGTAGCGATGGCTGATAGACCTCAGAGGTTGTACACAGCAATGTTTAAAAAGCAACAGAAAATCAGTACAAGGATTTTAAAAATTTCGCAATCTATAACTAGACTTTTCTTTGTACGTCGTTGTTATGTTGCATTACGAGGGCCATGTTTACTGGAAAAGTTTGAGTGACACTTAAGGGTCAGAGGTGACCCCAGAATGGAAGTCGATGAAACTACGTGACTTTCGGACGGAGATTTTCTGGTGACTAAGAGAACACGTGTTCAGGGTGCTGGTTTCAATTGAAGGCGGGCGCGCAGAATATTACTAAGCGTAGCAAGACGAGATGTCCGTCTATCTATGTGTCTGTCTTTCTCTCTTTCACACGCATGCACAAGTGGCCAGTCTCTCTGATTTTTCTGCGACTGTTCTTCTCTAATAAACCTGGTTTTTATAAATTAACATCGGTGTCTGAGTAGTCTTGTCAGCACACGAATAGAACCTGGCTTCCCGACTGGTGTATAATGGTGTATAAACGCATCGGTAAGTAGAAATATTACATTTGAATGTACTGGCAAGAAGAAATCCAAGACGATCGGGTGAAATGTTGGAATATCCGGAGAAAGACTGGCGTTTTTTTTTTTTTTGTTTTTTTTCAGTTTTCTTATTCATATATTAGTTACTCTGTTAAGACTTGAAATCTTGTCTACACTACGACATCACCCATCACTTGGATGAAGACAGATGGATTTATACGTTTACAATGGATATTAGAGAAAGCGGATTTACTGCCATTTTTACTTCCAAACTTTCAACATCGTCTATTCCCAAATATTCACCGATCTAAACACCGTACATATCCAACATTGCTTAACTTCGTCGATTCGTCGAAAACCGCTGTTTTACCTTGATACAGCAATAATGCTTTTTTTTTTACTTAAATCAGAAAGAGCACTTATTACAGGTTCTGAGATGTTAGTTATCTGAAGATTCCATGTGTGTCGTATTTCAATTTAAAGGTGTTTTATAACTTGATAACTGCTCGTTTGTTTGGATTGTCATTTGACTGACGAACCAGATATACCAATGATATAGCATTATTCTATTGTCCTTTACTATTATATCCGCTTATTTGCACACGTTTTCATTCCAATGTTCTACTGATCTCTTATAATATTACATCTCCGTATAACATGAAATGAATGTACCAAGAAGCGAGCTCGGTTCCAGGCTGGTGCAAGTACAAACGAAAAATAAAACAATATGAAATTATTCTTTAAACATGTGTACATACATACAATGGTAAAATTATAGCTAATCTGTTGTTAAAAGTGCTCAAAAAAGTAGTTTGATCACTATCGCTCCAGAAAGTGCATGGCTCTTTATGCAATCCTTTACCTATATGAGAGTCAAATACGCTGTAAGATTGATTACCGCTGTCACATCTAGAGAGGTGCGGCTTAGGGAACCCTTTCTTACTTGGACAGAGTAAAACATCGCATGTTGAATCTAGTGAGGGATGATCTCGATAGATCGGTTAATTAGTTTATGAATCATATACATAGATATGTGTATATGTTTCTATATTTCTAACTTTAAATGAATAATATATATGCTAAAGAATAAGGTAAAATAAATACCTTTGAAGCATTTAAAGATGCGATATCTATTTTAAACGAAAAATAAATCGAAACCGATTTTTTTTCTTTTTATAAACTTCCATTTTATTTTAGTTTATAGTGACACAAATAATTTCGCCAATTGAAAACTTGGCCTCTTCAGTGTGTCTATATATCCTGATCTTATTGGATTTGGATTTTCCCGGCTTCTGTTAGTGTAAACGGGCTTGGTGGATGTTGTTGTTTTCCACTTTCAAATATGAGAACGTGAATGCACACGAGATAGATATAAAATTTAAAGTTCATTTTTTTTCAAGCATAAGTATATATATAAGTATATATATATAAATATATATATAAATATATATATAAGTATATATATATATAAATATATATAAGTATATATATATATATAAATATATATAAGTATATATATAAGTATATATAAGTATATATATAAGTAGGTATATATCAGTATATATAAGTATATATATAAGTATATATATATATAAGTATATATATATATATATAAGTATATATATATATAAGTATGTATATATATAAGTATATATACAGGTATATATAAGTATATATATAAGTATATATATAAGTATATATATATAAATATATATAAGTATATATATATATATAAATATATATAAGTATATATATATAAACATATAAATATATATAAGTATATATATATATATAAATATATATATATAAGTATATATATAAGTATATATAAGTATATATATATAAGTAGGTATATATCAATATATATAAGTGTACATATAAGTATATATATAAGTATATATATATAACTATATATATATAAGTATATATAAGTATACATATAAGTATATATATATAAGTATATATATATAAGTATATATATAAGTATATATATAAGTATATATATATAAGTATATATATATAAGTGTATATATATAAGTACATATATAAGTATATATGTATAAGTATATATATAAGTATATATGTATAAGTATATATATATATGTATATATGTATAAGTATATATATATAAGTATATATATATATATAAGTATATATATAAGTATATAGTGAATGCTTTTATTCGAACATGTACAAGGTCTGCTACACTGGCATGTCGATGTTATCTATCTACAGCTATCGAGAGCTGAGGTCTCATCAGGCAGAAAGTTTTTCCTTGATCCGACCCGGTCGGTGAAGTCCAGGACTTGTACATGTTCGAATAAAAGCGTTCACAATACAGCTCTATATCTTTATTGAGCACTCTTTTGTAAGCCCGGTTTGATTCCCTTTGGATTTCTACCCTGTGGATTTTTACTCTACCTGGATTACTATATAAGTATATATATATATAAGTATATATATATATATATATATATATATATATATAAGTATATATATATATATATATATATATATATATATAAGTATATATATATATATATATATAAGCATATATATATATATGTGTGTGTATGTATGTATGTATGTATGTATGTATGTATGTATGTATGTATGTATGTATGTATGTATGTATGTATGTATGTATGTATGCACAGGGTGTCCATTAAACGAACCCCTATAAAATGTCTGCTTCTCAAGAGTAGGCACAAGATTAAAAAAAAACATTCTAAAAATAATTCATGGACACCAAGTATATATATATATAAATGCCGTGAAAAACAAGGTGGGTGAAAAGGACAAACGGAGAAAACAAATTTAAATACAGGTATAAATCATTAAAAAAAAACGAGAGAGTTTACCGGTTTCGTTCGGATCAACGAATCGCTTAAGAAAAAGTGACAATTTTTTACTTATTCTTTACTTTTTCTGAAGAGGTTCGTTGATCTGAACGAAACCGGTAAAAATCTCTCGTTTTTGGTGATTTATTCATGTATTCAATTGTTTTTCGTAAATATATATATATATATATATATATATATATATATATATATATATATATATATATATATATGTGTGTGTGTGTGAGTGTCTATTTATTATCCTTGTCACCGTGAGTGTGCGCCTCGTTTCTGTTGTAATAGTAACCGACAAACACCTGGGCTGAAACAGACAGGATCAAGACTCACACCCCCACATGACTATGAGGACCACAAAACTAGTGCCGCTACACCTGAATCGGATACATTACACCTGTATTATTTTTCTATACTTTTCCACCCAACGTACAATGTGCGATGATATCGAAGCGGGTGGGTGCTTAGAAGCGACGGGTGGTTGCCCTCGTATGCCCTGTCATTTACACTCTGAACCTGGCGCGTCTATCTAGTGAGTGAACGCTCGTTCGCACGCTTGAGCGTGCGTGTGTTTGAGTGCGTCGTGAAATGAGGAAGCCGTTTCTTTTCTCCTCGCGCATAGTATGCTGACCATTATCCCTATGTTATATATATAGGTGCTAAATGGGGAACACGGATGTTGTTCGCTCCTAGCGAGTCAACTTCAACGATGCCGCATATCTCTCTCTCTCTCTCTCTCCCTCCCTCCCTCCCTCTCCCTCTCTCTATTTCTCTCTCTATTTCTTTTTCTTTCTCTCTATCTCTCTCTCCCTCTTTCTCTCTCTCTCTCTCTCTCTCTCTCTCTCTCTCTCTCTCTCTCTATATATATATATATATATATATATATATATATATATATATATATTTAGACAGTAAAAAAATTACCCTCAATTGAATTAGAATTTTTATAAATAAATTATAGAACTTATTAACTATTTTAAGAAATATTACTGAAGTAAAATTCATAAACGTACACACAACTTTTACGATGTACTAACTCTGAACGAAAAATTCAAAATGGCGTATTAGTGGGTTCCCCCACGTGTGAGTTCGCTCTTTTCTTTGTTTTTTTTTTGGGTTTCACCCAAAAATGAACCACTGTACAGTGTAGATTTTTTTCAAGACACTTTAATCCAATAACTTTTTACTCTTTGTGAATTTTTCTGATGATTTTGTAATGTTGCAGAGACGATATTAACATAAAAATGTTGTTTGACACAAGACAAATGAAACGGACCGTAAAAAATATATCTCACAGAAATGTTATGTTTATTGGAAATGTGAAAAAATAAAAATAAAAATAATAAAATAAAAACATGGTTATTGGAATATAATATGGACCTTACTTATATTTGCTCTGTTGTCACTAATTGACAATCATCGAGCTGACTGAATCTTTTAAGGAGACTGCAAAGTAAAAGGACACTGATAGTATATGCTGATACATATATTGTCATTAATAATTTATATATATATATATATTTATATATATATATATATATATATATATATATATATATATATATATATATCGAACGCCTATATGCTGTAATAAATGCATTAGGTGTCAGGTACTAGCTGAAGCGACAGAAGGATCCAACCATTTTTTTAAAAGGCCTTCACAACAGATTTGATATGTCTCTCATTTTAGATGGGGAATGAAAGTCAATCGTAGGAGGCTTCCCCAAGGAGAGAGCCGTTCATTTCAACTAGGGCAAAGCACAGATAGTTATTGTTTTGTAATTCTTTAAAAGGTCAAGGTTTTGACTATAGCTATATTCTTTTCTTTTTATTTTTATTTTTCTTTTTCTTTTTCTTTTTTCTTTTTCTTTTTCTTTTTCTTTTTCCTATTATTAGTAGTAGTAGTAGTAGTAGTAGTAGTAGTAGTAGTATCATTATTATTTTATTCATTCTTCTTCTGTCCGTTCAATATGTTAAACTTGTAAGAGGTCTTATTATTTTGTTGTGAGTCAAGAAAATTAACACCGTTCATGTCAGCAATGTCGCGCTCCTAAAACATTGATTAATGTCTTTTCGGTTCCCGCCAGTGTACAATGACAAAGCGACAATGCTTAATTCTATAATATCACCAACCAAAAACTTTTTTAGCTATCAAAGCAATAAAATATCAAAGAATAAAATCGATCTAAAAATCACACATCTTATGAAAATCGCTTTTATTAATTGATGAATTAAAAGAAATCGTCAGCGGACATTAATAATTTTAAATGACGTATGCTGAAAGCCGTCTCCTCATTTTGATCAGTCTATGTCCAGGATCCCTTCTTACGTTCAGGTGTGTCCAGATCAGGATCTCTGAAAATACTGCCTTCCTGACCTAAAATGAACCAAACATTGATGTTATTGTTTTTTTCCTTTCCCTTTGCAAAACTCAATCATGTTCTGCAAAGCCAAAAACAAAAACAATTTTCCTCTACAAAAAACAACAAAAAAAAAACACCATAAATAAATATTTGAAGATATAAAGAAATTGAAGCATAAAAACCTTTACCAAAATGACTGGATTCGACATTAAATAACCCGAAAAGGGTTGATACGCCGTAAAACCAAGCAACCAAACCTAACACCATAAATAAATATTTGAAGATATAAAGAAATTGAAGCATAAAACTTTTACCTAAATGACTGGATTCGACATTAAATAACCCGAAAAGGGTTGATACGCCGTAAAACAAAACAACTAAACCAATCCTTCTTATGTTATTGACTCGATCTTTCAGGCCTGGATCAACGTGCAGTATCTGTTCTGTCTCAGGAAGCCATTATCCTTGACATCAAATCCTTCTTTCGAAGAATTTTTTACTTTCGCCACATTCTTTCGATGGGGGGGTGCATGTTGCTTGCGTTGCCCTCATCCGTAAGGGAATGCTGACGGGACAGCCCGTGGTAATTTTGCAGCAAAGTCTGAGTACCCCTCTCTTTTTGGGGGCTGGATTTCCA
The DNA here is from genome assembly GCA_963556195.1 of Sepiola atlantica. NCBI lineage: Eukaryota > Metazoa > Mollusca > Cephalopoda > Sepiida > Sepiolidae > Sepiola > Sepiola atlantica. The sequence continues at coordinate 102,560,873 of OY744528.1, read as the reverse complement.
CTGTAATCCGACCTTATAGCTGTGGTAATGGAGGGCGTAGGGAAACTAATCTGTTTTGTTCTTGGTTATAGGAAAAGGAATCGTCCTAGGCTGAGGCAATTGTGAGGAAGCTGGATTATCCCCACATTAAAAACTAATATTGTCTCTAGCTTTGCCCTTGTAAAGATGCAGGTGAATTGGGACCCCCTTCTCTTTTCTTCTTCTTCTTTATATTCTTCTTTTTCTATTTCTCTTCTTTATCTTCGTATTATTATTATTATTATTATTATTAGTAGTAGTAGTAGTAGTAGTAGTAGTAGTAGTAGTAGTAGTAGTAGTAGTAGTAGTAGTATTCATCTTCTTCATCATCTTCTTCGTCATGGAGTATCACGAACTCCTAAAGTTATAGATCCCATTACAAAAATGAAATACTATAATGGAGATGTTGTGTCTGTACCTTTGTAGGCAAAATTCGGAATGTTATTTTTTTTTACTATATTTTAACATTACCAATCCAAACGATAAAAAGAATAGTTTTACTTATTTTTAGAATAACAGCGCTATTGAAAAGTAGTATTTTCGTTTGTTTAGAAGCGAAAATGGACGATAATAATTGACTATTTCGCCTATGAGCTTTCCTATCGTCTTCTGTAGCCAGGGGTGATTTTCTTTTCACTTTTCAAAAACAATTTTTATTCTTATATCATCACAAAAATACAAGTTGACGTTTGGTAGCCAGCTTAGTGTGTGTATGAGAGAGAGCGAGAGAGAGAGGGAGATAGATAGATAGAGAGGGACGTCAACATGCGAAAGCTTCAGCATCCTCATCATTAGGGTTTTTTATCACTCCTGGAGAAATAACCCCTCCCTGGTTTCCTTTCACCTTGTTTTGTCCCTAGCTTGACGTGGCCATGTAAAACTCAGTTGTTGGTCTCTCTAACGGGTGTTGGCCTCTCTCTTAGCCTTTTCTATTGCCTCGAGGTCCATTCTTCCGCTTTAAGTGTTCACCTGTTGTTTGTATATCTCGAAATGTGACCATCCTATTTAGACGTTCGTGTGATGATGTCGTTTACGCCAGTTTGCTTCTTCTTTTTGTTAACATAGTTCACCCCAGACAAAGCAGGCCGCCACTGTAGACGTAAGGGGCTACTGAGAAAGAAGGAAAAGGAAGGTTGGAGGGGTCAACCTAAATTGGGATCTGCGCAGCGATATGTCTGTTTACATTAGTTTTAAATTTCTGCATATCAGTACCGTCGGGGAAACATGGGGCAGGGAGGGAGTTCCAAAGGCCAGCAGCACGAGGAAATGAGCTATTTGAGTAGAAAGCTCTCCGGCATCTGGCGACCTCCACAGTGAATGGATGGGATTTAGTCGATTGTCGAGTTGGTCTAGTAAACTTACGACGAGGGGACACCAGAGTAGCCAATTCATCGGAGCATAATCCATTGAAGTATTTGTAAAACAAGCACAAGGATGCTACATTGCGGCGATGGGACAGAGACTGGAGCTTGGTTGACAGTGAGGGACCTATTAGGTTGGCGACTCTTTTTTGGATCTTGTCAAGGAGGAAGAGACTAGTAGATGATGAACCAGCTCAGATGTGACAACAATACTCCATGCATGGGCGAATGGTGGCTTTGTAGAGATACAGTATAATGTCAGGTGTGAGGAGTTTACTAGCACGGTAGCGGGAGCCAACCTTCTTTGCGGAAGCCTTGGCAATGTCTTCAATGTATTTGTTCCAATTCATCTGATCCAGATGTTTCTTTTTCTTTCTTGTAGACTGATGTCGAGCATAATGTGTTCCATTTTGTATTGTGCCACTCTTAGACTTTCTTTTGTCGCATTATTAAGTGCCCATGTTTCGCTACATTATGTCATAACAGGCACGATGTATTCATTAAATATTTTCCGTTTAATGTTCATAGTGGTCTTTTTATTTTTCAAGATGGCGTCTCCTTTAGAAAAAGATTGTCCATCCAAGCGCAATTTGAAGCGAAAGCGTTACGAATTTTAGATAACACAGTTGTTATATTTAACTACTCTGATGTATAAAGATAACGCCAGGTGTTATTTAACACCATGTTCTGTTGAAATGATATCCATAGTTTTGGTTTAAGACATACTGATAAGAAAGTTACACAATAGTCAGGCGATATTGAACAGAAAATGCTACGATGATTAATTGTGTAGAAAATATCATCCGATTTAAAACATTCAATATTGAACATGTAAATTATAGCACCCGATTTCAGCATTAATATTTAATCATTTAAAACATTCAATATTGAACATGTAAATTATAGCACCTGATTTCAGCATTAATATTTAATCATTTAAAACATTTAATATTGAACATGTAAATTATAGCACCTAATTTCCACATTGATATTTAATCATTTAAAACATTTAATATTGAACATGTAAATTATAGCACCTAATTTCCACATTGATATTTAATCATTTAAAACATTTAATATTGAACATGTAAATTATAGCACCTAATTTCCACATTGATATTTAATCATTTAAAACATTTAATATTGAACATGTAAATTATAGCACCTAATTTCCACATTGATATTTAATCATTTAAAACATTTAATATTGAACATGTAAATTATAGCACCTAATTTCCACATTGATATTTAATCATTTAAAATATTTAATATTGAACATGTAAATTATAGCACCTAATTTCCACATTGATATTTAATCATTTAAAACATTCAATATTGAACATGTAAATTATAGCACCTAATTTCCACATTGATATTTAATCATTTAAAACATTCAATATTGAACATGTAAATTATAGCACCCGATTTCCACATTGATATTTAATCATTTAAAACATTCAATATTGAACATGTAAATTATAGCACCTGATTTCCGCATTAATATTTAATCATTTAAAACATTCAATATTGAACATGTAAATTATAGCACCTAATTTCCACATTGATATTTAATCATTTAAAATATTTAATATTGAACATGTAAATTATAGCACCTGATTTCCACATTAATATTTAATCATTTAAAACATTTAATATTGAACATGTAAATTATAGCACCTAATTTCCACATTGATATTTAATCATTTAACACATTCAATATTGAACATGTAAATTATAGCACCTAATTTCCACATTGATATTTAATCATTTAAAACATTCAACATTGAACATGTAAATTATAGCACCTGATTTCCACATTAATATTTAATCATTTAAAACATTCAATATTGAACATGTAAATTATAGCACCTGATTTCCACATTAATATTTAATCATTTAAAACATTCAATATTGAACATGTAAATTATAGCACCTGATTTCCACATTAATATTTAATCATTTAAAACATTTAATATTGAACATGTAAATTATAGCACCTGATTTCCACATTAATATTTAATCATTTAAAACATTTAATATTGAACATGTAAATTATAGCACCTAATTTCCACATTGATATTTAATCATTTAAAACATTTAATATTGAACATGTAAATTATAGCACCTGATTTCCACATTAATATTTAATCATTTAAAACATTTAATATTGAACATGTAAATTATAGCACCTAATTTCCACATTGATATTTAATCATTTAAAACATTTAATATTGAACATGTAAATTATAGCACCTAATTTCCACATTGATATTTAATCATTTAAAACATTTAATATTGAACATGTAAATTATAGCACCTAATTTCCACATTGATATTTAATCATTTAAAACATTTAATATTGAACATGTAAATTATAGCACCTAATTTCCACATTGATATTTAATCATTTAAAACATTTAATATTGAACATGTAAATTATAGCACCTAATTTCCACATTGATATTTAATCATTTAAAACATTTAATATTGAACATGTAAATTATAGCACCTAATTTCCACATTGATATTTAATCATTTAAAACATTTAATATTGAACATGTAAATTATAGCACCTGATTTCCACATTAATATTTAATCATTTAAAACATTTAATATTGAACATGTAAATTATAGCACCTGATTTCAGCATTAATATTTAATCATTTAAAACATTTAATATTGAACATGTAAATTATAGCACCTAATTTCCACATTGATATTTAATCATTTAAAACATTTAATATTGAACATGTAAATTATAGCACCTGATTTCCACATTAATATTTAATCATTTAAAACATTTAATATTGAACATGTAAATTATAGCACCTAATTTCCACATTGATATTTAATCATTTAAAACATTTAATATTGAACATGTAAATTATAGCACCTAATTTCCACATTGATATTTAATCATTTAAAACATTTAATATTGAACATGTAAATTATAGCACCTAATTTCCACATTGATATTTAATCATTTAAAACATTTAATATTGAACATGTAAATTATAGCACCTGATTTCCACATTAATATTTAATCATTTAAAACATTTAATATTGAACATGTAAATTATAGCACCTGATTTCCACATTAATATTTAATCATTTAAAACATTTAATATTGAACATGTAAATTATAGCACCTGATTTCCACATTAATATTTAATCATTTAAAACATTTAATATTCGACATGTAAATTATAGCACCTGATTTCCACATTAATATTTAATCATTTAAAACATTTAATATTGAACATGTAAATTATAGCACCTGATTTCCACATTAATATTTAATCATTTAAAACATTTAATATTCGACATGTAAATTATAGCACCTGATTTCCACATTAATATTTAATCATTTAAAACATTTAATATTCGACATGTAAATTATAGCACCTGATCTCCACATTAATATTTAATCATTTAAAACATTTAATATTCGACATGTAAATTATAGCACCTGATTTCCACATTAATATTTAATCATTTAAAACATTTAATATTCGACATGTAAATTATAGCACCTGATTTCCACATTAATATTTAATCATTTAAAACATTTAATATTCGACATGTAAATTATAGCACCTGATTTCCACATTAATATTTAATCATTTAAAACATTTAATATTCGACATGTAAATTATAGCACCTGATTTCCACATTAATATTTAATCATTTAAAACATTTAATATTCGACATGTAAATTATAGCACCTGATCTCCACATTAATATTTAATCATTTAAAACATTTAATATTCGACATGTAAATTATAGCACCTGATTTCCACATTAATATTTAATCATTTAAAACATTTAATATTCGACATGTAAATTATAGCACCTGATTTCCACATTAATATTTAATCATTTAAAACATTTAATATTCGACATGTAAATTATAGCACCTGATTTCCACATTAATATTTAATCATTTAAAACATTTAATATTCGACATGTAAATTATAGCACCTGATCTCCACATTAATATTTAATCATTTAAAACATTTAATATTCGACATGTAAATTATAGCACCTGATTTCCACATTGATATTTAATCATTTAAAACATTTAATATTCGACATGTAAATTATAGCACCTGATTTCCACATTAATATTTAATCATTTAAAACATTTAATATTCGACATGTAAATTATAGCACCTGATTTCCACATTAATATTTAATCATTTAAAACATTTAATATTCGACATGTAAATTATAGCACCTGATTTCCACATTAATATTTAATCATTTAAAACATTTAATATTCGACATGTAAATTATAGCACCTGATTTCCACATTAATATTTAATCATTTAAAACATTTAATATTCGACATGTAAATTATAGCACCTGATCTCCACATTAATATTTAATCATTTAAAACATTTAATATTCGACATGTAAATTATAGCACCTGATTTCCACATTGATATTTAATCATTTAAAACATTTAATATTCGACATGTAAATTATAGCACCTGATTTCCACATTGATATTTAATCATTTAAAACATTTAATATTCGACATGTAAATTATAGCACCTGATTTCCACATTAATATTTAATCATTTAAAACATTTAATATTCGACATGTAAATTATAGCACCTGATCTCCACATTAATATTTAATCATTTAAAACATTTAATATTCGACATGTAAATTATAGCACCTGATTTCCACATTGATATTTAATCATTTAAAACATTTAATATTCGACATGTAAATTATAGCACCTGATTTCCACATTGATATTTAATCATTTAAAACATTTAATATTCGACATGTAAATTATAGCACCTGATTTCCACATTAATATTTAATCATTTAAAACATTTAATATTCGACATGTAAATTATAGCACCTGATCTCCACATTAATATTTAATCATTTAAAACATTTAATATTCGACATGTAAATTATAGCACCTGATTTCCACATTGATATTTAATCATTTAAAACATTTAATATTCGACATGTAAATTATAGCACCTGATTTCCACATTGATATTTAATCATTTAAAACATTTAATATTCGACATGTAAATTATAGCACCTGATTTCCACATTGATATTTAATCATTTAAAACATTTAATATTCGACATGTAAATTATAGCACCTGATTTCCACATTGATATTTAATCATTTAAAACATTTAATATTCGACATGTAAATTATAGCACCTGATTTCCACATTAATATTTAATCATTTAAAACATTTAATATTCGACATGTAAATTATAGCACCTGATTTCCACATTAATATTTAATCATTTAAAACATTTAATATTCGACATGTAAATTATAGCACCTGATCTCCACATTAATATTTAATCATTTAAAACATTTAATATTCGACATGTAAATTATAGCACCTGATTTCCACATTGATATTTAATCATTTAAAACATTTAATATTCGACATGTAAATTATAGCACCTGATTTCCACATTGATATTTAATCATTTAAAACATTTAATATTCGACATGTAAATTATAGCACCTGATTTCCACATTAATATTTAATCATTTAAAACATTTAATATTCGACATGTAAATTATAGCACCTGATTTCCACATTAATATTTAATCATTTAAAACATTTAATATTCGACATGTAAATTATAGCACCTGATTTCCACATTAATATTTAATCATTTAAAACATTTAATATTCGACATGTAAATTATAGCACCTGATTTCCACATTGATATTTAATCATTTAAAACATTTAATATTCGACATGTAAATTATAGCACCTGATTTCCACATTGATATTTAATCATTTAAAACATTTAATATTCGACATGTAAATTATAGCACCTGATTTCCACATTGATATTTAATCATTTAAAACATTTAATATTCGACATGTAAATTATAGCACCTGATCTCCACATTAATATTTAATCATTTAAAACATTTAATATTCGACATGTAAATTATAGCACCTGATTTCCACATTAATATTTAATCATTTAATACTTATGAACAATTGTAGAAGTGTAGAATTTGGTATATTCGGACTCCTGCTCTTATCTTGGGTGTTTTTATCACACCGTCTCGGCCGATGAAACCTCCGATATTCTTCGGGTGTAACTTGTCGAACTTGGAAATCTTTCTGTCGAACTCGGGAATCTGGACGGAATTTCGAACGGAACCCTTTATTAAATCCATTACATCTGCCATGACTGGGAAAAAGTCTTCAGTAATTCGCAATTCTTCGTATCGCCCGCACTGAGGATTGAACCTTCAACCTTCAGACGACTGTCACTTAGAACTGAATTTTACTTAGTACTATATCCACTGCGCTACGGGTCCTTGAGGAAGAAGGTCGGAGGTAACATCGGCCGAAACGTTGTGATAAAAACACCCAAGATGAGAACAGTATTCTGAATATACCAAATTCTACAAATTATCAACCTTCATCTAAAAAATTCCGAAATAATTGTAGAAGTGTTAGCAAGCCTAATTAACGAATAATCAGTTACGTCCATGCTTTATTCACGCTTGAAATCACGTGTTTGTACGATTGTAAAAAATAATATGGGTTGCATGATTCGCCAAATGGATTAAATATGAGACACTTGTGCATTTTAACATTCTTTTGTTTTCATTTTAGGAGAGTTCCGTCCGCGCAAGGAAATTGTTAACAAAGTCCCCCTTCTATGCTAATAATGGCTTTAACATTTAAATATAAAAAAGGCATTATTTTTTACCATAAAAATATTTTTACTGTGGTTATTACTTTATATTTTTATTAAGTTTTGTTTGAGAAAAAAAAAGATCGAGACTAGCTAAATCAAAATACGCTTTTTTGATACGAGACAATTAGTTTAGAAGCACAAATGAACAATAATACTTTTTTATATATAAATGTTACAGCCATTATTCTTAACAAGTTGAGGTGGGAGCTTTGTAAACTCTTCCCTTGCGCGGACGGAACTCTTATAAAATTAAAACAAAAAATGTTAAAATGCATAAGTGCCAAATATCGCAGCATCCGACTACCTTCTGTTGACGCAAAAATTAAATTGAAAAATATAAATTTGAGCCTCGTGCCGAACTGATAAAGACCACTTCCGGTCTGCAGGCTATATGTTTGATGCCCTTTTATTTACAGGGTTAAGCTCAATGTACGACTGACGTTAACTTCCGGTGATCTATGCTGGTTTGAACGCAATACAGTTAGGTGCTCGGTCGTTAGGCGTGAATGTACAGAGTAACCATCTCTCTACAAGGTGGTCTCTCTCGCTCACTGACTTTCTCTTATTTCCCTTCAATATCCTCTAGGTCCCCGGCTTTCACACCAACATCTTTAAAAACGCTCCAGCACGCCTGATAACAGATGATGTTGTATTTTTTTCTCTCCGTTGTGCTAATTCATTTGTTAGGCGCATCAGACTGAAATCTACTTGCTCCATTGCCTTAAGCCTTTTGAGTCTATCTTACCCGAATATCTGTCTCTATATGATAAGGTGTCATGCCTGCCAAACTGCATACGCCATAAAACACGTTCCTGCCGCATGCATTGATCTAGCCCTGGAGGGTCGCAAACTTCTTATTTCAAAGGCCACCTTCAAAAATTCACAATTTTATAGGGCCATAAAGTATATTAAAACAAAAAATTTAATGTTTCTGAATATTTTAGATGACGATTGATAATATGTATTATTTGGATATTCGTACTATTTTTCTCATTTTGAGTGTTCTGTTCACAACGTTTCGGCCGATGTAACCTCCGACCTTCTTTAGGTGTAGATTTCCGAGTTTTACTAGATACACCTTAAGCAGGTCGGGGGTTGCAGCGGCCGAAATGTTGCGAAAATAACACTCAAGATGAGTACAATAGTCCGAATAAGAAAAATAATACAAAATAATTAATGTGTAGAATAAATAACATTTTTATAACCTCGTAATTTAGGTTATAATAAATAATAACTTGTAGATAAAATCGATGAACTATCGAGATAAACGTTTAACAGATTTATTAAAAATGAACACAGAATGAATTAATGAGTTAATTGGCCGCTGTACGCGAATTGAGATATTAACAGTCTGAGATCGTGATCTTTGTTTATCATCTCTCTGGACAGGACTCCATTTTCAAGGGCGATAACTCTTAACTCCCGAAATGGTTCAAAGGGGCGTAACTCGTTTTCGTTAGTTGTCCTAACAAAAATAAAAAAGCTTTTAAAGAGAAAAAATAATTTATTTCTCAATATTTTAAAGTTCTGCCCTCTCATTGTACGATATGCATCCTAGACGGGTTCATCCGGCTTCTTCCGAAGGAGGAAGTTTCTTGGGAATATCAAATTCACAAGCAGTCCCCAATAACATATGTATTTCGCTCAGTCGAGATAATTATAACGACGTTAGTTTTTGCAGTGTTTGCAGGGAGTTGTCACAGCCTGGTATTCTCTAAGTGATCACCCATCTTGCATTTACCAGACTCAACGTCGCTTAACCTCAGCGATCTAACGAGTTTTTATTATTAAGTATTTTAAACGTAAAAAGGAAAAAACAGTTTTTATTATTAAATATTTTAAGTAGGAGCTTTACATGAAGCGCATTTAGAAAGCAAAAGGTCCTTGTTTTAAGGAAAAAAAAACAATTATTTTTTATTAATTGATATTACAAAGTAGAACACATATTTAAAAAAAAAACAATATAACTCTGTTTAAAGAAACATACAAACAAATTTTATTAATTATTATTATTTCAAAGTAGCAACTTCAAATGAAACACGTATATAAAGTAACTCACTTTAAAGAAAACATAAGTTAGGTAGAAGATTCATATAACATAAGTGTCTAAATGACTAAACGGGAATGAAGCATTTGACAGCAGTCATTTAGCAGTCAAGGTGCTTCCGGCGATCACATATCCGGTATATAACTTCCGGCGATCACACATCCGGTATATAACTCTATAACTACAAAGTCCATTTCTTATGATGTTTTCATTTTCGTACTTAACCCTTAAATGCTTTTTGTTTCAAATATGACACATTCAAACAAAAATTATATTCAACAAAAATGTGTCAAACTGTGACTTGTTTCGCATCTACAACGAGCCTGTTGTCAAATGTGAATAGGTATTAGTATGATGTTGCATCAGCACACCCGCTAAATAGGTAATAAGTATCTTCAAACCATTATAAAACATAAAGCATTTAGGGTTTCAGAAATATAACGCGTTCTTTTGTTTTTCTTTCGGTTTAATACGCGAAACTTAAAAGCACGTTATATGAATAATTTTTAAATTTACTAAAATAGCCGACCTGACCCTGCATTGTCACAGAGTATAATGTTTTTTTTTATTGTGGGAGAAAGTGGAATATGTTGCGTTTATCAGGTGACAAAATGCTACACAAAAGATCAAAAAATTATTGAACTCGAATTAATTTACGCGAACGAAATAGAAATTGACAAAGAAGAATTTCATTCTACTTCGCCCGCTCATCCAACAAAAAAATAAACTCCCAAACTACGCCGAGTAGGACAGGATAGTAATTAAACAATAACCGGTTAATGTAGTTTGCTTGAAGCATTGTTTAGTGAGTATATAAAAGTAATTTATAGAAGACAATGCAATGTAGAGGTGTAGGGGTATACACGAACTGAAGCAAATTAAGACATATAACGGTAGGGTTAGTTTTGCAGCTTCACTTTTATTAATAGATTTTTTTTTAATATTATATCATATTAAAACTTGACTTGAGTCAGTGCCGTTCGATAGAAGTTCCGTATGAAATAATATTTCGGGGAAATTTCCCTTCATCCGAAGTGTGTTCAACCATTAATTCAAACGCTTGAATTAAGGTTGAACACACATCTGACGAAGGGAAATTTTCCCGAAGTATTATTTTATACGGAACGTCCATCGAACCACACAGACGCAAGTAAGATTGTGATATAATATAATATTTAAATTATTTTTTAATATTCTATTCATTAAATGTGAAACTGCAAAACGTACTCAACTTTTATATGTCTTGATTTACTTCAGTTCGTATTTATCCGTTACACCTCTGCTTTGTGTTGCCTTCTATAAATTACCTTTATATAAAAAAAATCCCTTTTAACGAATCTTGAATTTTCATATACAATTTTCTTCCAAATAATAAACCACATATTTGTTGCTAATACGTAACTGTTATTTATCCTGAAAATTCTGAAAACCTACACCCCTCCAAGAAAAAAAGGAATAAGGGACTTTCATAATCGGTGTTTAAAGTTCAAGAAACTCTGAGAACCCCGACATAGTCGGGTCCGTCAGCTAATATTGCATTAATCTAAACTAGTAGTGGAGCATGAGGATCTGGCCGCTTGACACCCATGGGATCTGCCTTTCGGTTGAATTCTTTGGAGTTTCACTCGGATGAGTCTCAAACATATCAATTACTGGTGTTCCTTGTGACAAACGGTGTAAGCCAGCACAATAGTTGTAACATCAAAGACTGGAACGAAAAAAAAACACATCTTACTGATTGTTACGTAGCCTAAAACCTTGGTGGGTCAGCCCGTGCGTGGTAGACGCACATACGGGGAGGGCAACCAGACAAGCGAAACCTTACAAGCATTTGTTTTATGAAAAGCAAACGTCTGTAGTTACAGATGGCTCAAATAACTTGCAATTTTTGCATCACAACTTTTCTGAAAGTTATGTACGATTGAGAACTGAGATTAATTGCACTCTGGGATCGGAGCTGAAACGCAGTCTTATGGAAAGCTGCGACGATAACGAAAAGGGGGTTAGGGTTAGGGTTAAGCAACTAAACTTTACAAACCTCCGATAAAACATGAATCATTTATTTTGTCTAGGAAACTTTCATATCAAAGCAGTGCAATATTCTTAGGTCAAGTGTTCGACAACTGCATACGACTCTTTTCACAGCAATATATTTGAATAGCTCACCTTCTCTCTTTCGTGTTGGGCGTCAGACCGAATTTCCATGGACAAAGTTTCTTTGCTAGGGCTTTCCATCCGTGGAAAACATTTCGACGGAACTAGCTCCTTTTAGACTACAACATATTTGTATTAAAACCCAATGTCAACAAGTAATTGTCATAAACCTTGGGGCAGCCCGCAAAACACGCCCTCTCTCGTTCAAGTCTCGCCGGCTATGAGTTATCAAAATTAGTTCCTTACATTGATTAATTTCGGCTGACAGTCGGTCTATCTTATTAACCATTATCATCGGCTGACTCTCGGCCTTGATAATAAAGAACGAAGCTGGAAGCTGGCTTAAGATGAATGGTAGTTCACGGACACGCTGATTATCCACAACATTGGTTTATTTGATTCTGCAAACTATCATCGGTTGTGTAATTAGCTGAATTATATATATATATATATATATATATATATATATATATATATATATATATATATATATATATATATATATTCGTAGGAATCACCATTTCGTTTTCTAAGCAGCTTTAGGAGCATAAGCCTGGCCAGGGGAGTTTCCGGTCGACCAGCGGTGAAAAATCCTTATTACTAAATAAAAGCTGATTATAATATTTTAGATAGTAGCAGTTGTGTAAATGGAAAGGTTATGAAGTTACGCAAACTACTTAATTTCCGAGCGGGGGGCCCTCTCGCTTTTCCTCTTCATTGGCCGGCGAGATTTGAACGAGAGAGGGCGTGTTTTGTGGTCTGCCTCAAGGTGGCAACCGCGCATGTTGGGCGATCGATGTAGCGTAATCTAGTCATCTCACCTCACCTCACCTTACCTAATATCTCTCTCACACTTACACACTCACACTTACACACTCACACACACACGCGCGCACACACTCACACACAAACGCAAGTTTATGTTCTGCCCTTTCGGAAAACTTTTTTATAAACTTACCAAAGGTATTGGCGGGGTTTGTGACAGTGAGCGAGGAGGTAATCGAGGATCACCGCAACTATGATGGCGGCTATGGTAACAAGCGATCAGTTCGTGTCAACAGACCGATTGTGGTGATGGCAACGACGACGAAATAATCAACTCGCATGCTTAAAAACCTTTTATACACCCAGTGGTAAGAGAGTATATATAACAATATAAACTAGCTAGCTTTGCTTGCTTGCTATCGCTTTCGCAATTTTATTCCGATTTACTACTTGAACTTATTGAAACAAAACTAATCGATCAGAAAATAAGACAAAACTAATTGATACATAGGCAAAACTAATCGATAAGAAAAGAAACTAATTGATAAATAGGCAAAACTAATCGATGAGTATAAATAGACAAAATTAAATTAAACAGAGAAATCACCGAATTATTTTTTTTTTTTAATTTGAAAGTTTTTCCTTCATTGAAAAGTCAGTCAAGCAGGCGATATGTTTTGCTATTTTACTCCTTTTCCAATTATGTAAATATTCGTAGATTTCTTTTTTAAATAAATGAAATTTCTAATTTCGTTTTAAAATGCATTGTTTACAATCAGCGAACTTCGAGCGTAATTTTTAACCATTTCGAATCTGGATTCAAACATTTTTTTTTGTTTTACTTTTAAAAAGTAAATAAAATATTTATTAATTTGCTAAATAAAATACTATCTCACCTCTCCCAAACATACACAACTTTAAATTTAGATGGCGTTCCATTTGAACTCGCGTTCTACAGCGTGTCCTCCCCCGCCTCTTGTATTTTTCTTATGTTTACTCTTTGTTCGTTTCACCTTCTCATTCGTTCCCTCTCCTAACTCGGAGCATAAGATGTTTTTCTCTCATTCTGATGTTGTCTTAAAATTAACTTAAACATTTCAAATTAGAGTCTTAAGTAGATTGTTTATGTTTACTTTCTTTTCTGTAATCTGCGTAATTTACAGACAATAGGATTCCGGGCGACGCCGGATATCTCTGCTAGTTATAAATATTACCCTCTCTACTGACACCGTGATCTTCTTGCTCGACCAATCAGAGCCTTTTGGTATTTTTTTTACGTCCACTTTACTATCTAATTGTTTATCTTTCGTTTACACAATACTATCTTGTTTGCTGTTTGTCAATCGTGAATGTTTTACACAGCGTCTATTTGCCGCCTTTAATTATCTCATTGCATACAATGTTGTTTATCCCGTGTATCTTCTTTCTGGATAGAGTGAAAGTTAAGATGGCGTTTGTTTAGAAAATGTGTCGAACGACGACTCTTAAAAGTCCCTTTACATTTTGTGCGGATCAATTTATTTTTCTAACAGTATTTAACGAATTTAAAATAAAGAAAAAATTAAGAGGTGAAACAAACTAGTCGATCGTTTAAGTTAGACAAATTATCAAAAAGAAAATGGCCGCAATACGTAAAAAATGGGAAGGCGCGAGTTTGGATAGGCTCACCCCCTAAATGATAAAGTACCTATTTTATACCTATTTTATACACCGGGTTGCCGAGTATATAAATTCCAAAATTCATAATTATCGGTTAATAAAAAAAATGTACATATAAATGTATATAAGTAAACAATTATATGTTAAAATTCACTGATCAAGTATTTATTCATTTTATTCTTATCGAAATTCTAAAATAATTCAGTGTAACTTGATGACCATTTCACGCATAATTTTCACTCCAATATGGCTGACTGACTGACTACGTTAAAATCCTTGTTTCTTTTTAGGGAACTGGGTTATATGTTAGAGTATGTAAAAGATTGTTGTGTAATTTTGTTCGAGGGTTTCTTTTGAGGGCAATCTTGATTCTTCTCAAGAGCTGCATGAATAAAAGATCGTGGTAATTACATGTTTATTCCCGGTTGTTACACTGAATTGTTTTTAATGTTTACTTATATATGCTCTGTGGTTAAATGTTAACATTCATCGAACTTATAATTTTAATATGTTTGGTAAATTAAAAAATATATATACTCAAGTAAATATTTCCATATATATATATATATATATATATATATTGTTTTATTTTATGTAAAATTTTCAAAGTTAAATGTTGCCGATAATATTTACAATTACATTGCTGGTGTTTCTCTTTCCTCTGATGAAAAGAGTTTATCTGTGAAAATCCATAGATTAAGGATATGAAGTTCCTTGCTTTGAACTTTTGATGTTCTAATAAATATTGTATCTGTACAATTTTTTATTCTCATCTTTCATCTCTAGAATTAATTGCTCTATTCAATATATTGATAGATCACGATAGATTATTATTAAACGATAATTTAATTATCTTTAATTTAATTCAACATTTAAATATTATATATGTGTATATATATATATATGAATCCATTATATGTTAACATTTACAAATAAATAATGTGCGCCTGTTACTGACCATGTTGCATAGAATATATATTATAAGATTAATAGTGATCCGTTCATTAGTTTAAGAGCGTATTGTTTAAGTAAAATAAATTAGCAAAAAAAAATGGCCGCTATATGTTTTAAAAAATGTCATAAAAGTTCAATTTTATACACGTTAAAACGTTAATGTAAAAAATGTACTTTGTTGCCGTCTAATTGTAAATAATCTGTTTCCACTGCCAACTTTCTTTGGTTAGTTTGTATTTTTGTAATAAAAGGTTAAAACTTTCGTTTTATTTTTAAAGTTGTTCGAAAAGTTCATGCCGATTTTTAGTAGGTCATCCTTCGACACGTTAGAACGTGTCAAGTTATTGAGAGATATAATATACTTACATTTCCGGTTAAAGAATAAGTCAAGGTATCTCTTGCGAAAAAAAATTAGAAATAATTCAAATTGTGTTAATTTTGGAGCCCTTTGAAAATGGAAGATTTTAAGACTTATTTTAGGCACTTGATTTTTATTTCCGTAATGGCAAAATTGCCTCGCCAACAATTAAAAAAAACAAAAAAAACATGCGCAGTGCACGGTGAAAATATTTTAGCTGACAGAACTGCACGAGGGTGGTTCGCAAAATTTTTAGCTGGAAATTTTATTCAGACAGACCACCCTCTACAGATGACGAGCAAATTAAGACATTCTGAATATATATATATATATATATATATATATATATATATATATATATATATATATATATATATATATATATATACCGGTAGTGAATAGTCATATCTCTATGCTGATGAGTCCATATTAAAAAAGGGCGAAACGTATACGTACATAGATAATAAACAATAACAAATATTTATATATATATATATATATATATATATATATATATATATATATATATATATATATATATGAAATAAGTAACAGCAAGAATTGTTTATATTTTCATTGACGTTTCGTCTTTATTAAAAGTTGTTGTCAAGATGACTGATTTGAAGTCAACATTTAAAAATACGTGGTGCGGTTATGACGTGGAAAGAATGATTTTATCTAAATATAACGTCTTCTTCAAGACAAGAAACATTTTTTTTTTCTTTTTTTTTTCTCATGGCTTGATGGCACTAAAATGTTCGTATGATTTCTTTATGTCTTAATCAGAAGAATCTCCTTGGCGCGCGTGAAATGAATTCAAGATTGTTCCTTGATGTAAGCGTTGTGTAATTTGAATATGTAAGTTTTAGAAGCCAAAACATGCATAAATATGTCTGGGGGGTTACTGGTATTTACTGAATTTTTATTATTGTGTTATTACAGACAAAATAAAATTAAATATTTTTTTCTTTTACCGGAGTTATGGGTTTTCTTTTTTTTTACTTCGTCTGGCTTTCCAAACTTCCTTTTAAACGATTCAACCTATCTGACCCGGGCTTAATGGGTGACCCAACCGCCCACATTTTTTTCTAGTTTATTATAATAGTCGACTTCTTTTGGTGTGACTACTCCAATAGTCATAAACTCTTAGAATCTCTGTGCAAACAAGTAGTTTTTATTTGATTTCCATTTGTAATGTTACTTAATACATGATAGCATTACTGCTATCAGCCACGTTTATTGCTTTGGTGACAGACTACACCAAGACAACACAACGAACACAATTCAGAAATAATTGATTCTATAAGCTGGCCTCCTCTTCCTACCAAAATATCTGACAATGAATTGTCACAGCGGACACTTGTGGGTGAGCCCCTCTTTTCGGTTTCGTTGTTTCTGTCTGTTATTTTTATCTTATTTATTTTTATTTTATTTTTTTGTCAATGCTTTTTTTTTTGTTAGATTGGTATTTAACAATTCCTCACGAATTCTGCTGAAATACCTAATTCTGAAGAATTTTCTGTATTCTTTATTCTGGATTTTGGACCTTCCCGTTCGTTGACGAATAGTCCTATCCGAACAGCAGACGAGAAAATAGTAATTCTTTAACGAAACGTCAGAGGATGCCATTTCTTTCTGTCTCTTTCCCTTTCTTTTCACAGTGTATCGTATTCCGAAGACGGTGGTGCCCAGCTTTCCAACCTTGTTCAAAACAAATAGAAACAAAAGTTAACCAAAAAATAAAATCTGGTACAAATAATAAAAATAAGAACGAGTATTTTTACGATGGTTTCATTCAATCTAAGCGGTTAGTGATTTAAATACTATTCTAAACTTTTGCTAGTCTTTCTCTACTCTATCGTTATTTCCATGGAAGATGCCCGACTGAGTTTCAATCTTCCAAATTAATGTGGATAGCTGTGAGTGAAAAAGTGGAGGGGTGGAGAAAGAGGAGGGGAGGGGGCTCTGTGTTTTTGGTGTGTAGGTAGTGTCATAGTTTTAGAAAAGATTTGAAGAAATGAAGGTGATTTGAAAGTGGGATGGGTGGGTTGGTAAGATTGTGAAAGAAGTAGTCGAAAGGGTGAAATGGGTGAGGAGGAGATGTTGTTGTGGTTAGGTGTGAAACTTTTGGGGAGTAGGAGTATTTGACCAGCTGGCTATGTCAGGAATGGGTGGATATAAGTAAAACATCTACAGCAAAACTCGCCTCGCTACCACCACTACCAGAAAATCCATTTTCTTTATTTGGGCACGTAAAAGTAAACGGAATTTCCGTGAACAGAGTTTCTTTCCAAGAACTTCTAATATTTAGAATACATTGCCACAAGACCGCTTCACTGCAAACTACAACACGATCGTCTTCAAGTCCAATGTAAAAAAATATGTCGAGTTGTTCTCTTAAGTCATCTAATTTTATTTATTCCATTCATCGTTTTCAAGCCTCTCATAGTATTGTTCATAATCACACTGGTAATTTCATTAACTCTTATCCTCGAGTGGCGTTTGACCTTTGTACTTGGTGACTCATTAGTATAAAATGCGTGACAGACCGACGGAAATATTATTTGAAATTTAAAGCGTGACAAACTGCAGACGATTAGGGCTTATTCCATAGATTCTTGGACGCAACTCAAATAGTCCGAATCTATTTAATCTGCGCGTTTAGTGATGAAAATCCTAATTCAAACTTAAATGTGACCGACCGACCGACCGACTAACCGACTGAGCCTCTTAAAGTGCGTGGATGTATCTAAAAATCTACTTCTGCTATAAATAGAAAATGAATTATAAAAGAGTGAGTGAGAGAGAGAAATTATTTTATCTGTTTTACGGCATATCAATCCTTTCTGCGTTATTATTTAATGCCAGAACACAATTTTTTACCAATAAATCACCACTTATCAAGGCTAATAGCACCTCGATAATAAAGGATAATGACCTATATAGATTATCAGTTGAATGAAAACGAATATCACGAGAGGATTGAAACTGGTGAATAAGATTAACAAAATGTGAGTATTTATGGAGACGGTTTATGACAATATTTTGATGGCATTGGGCTTGAAGACGACCATGTTGTAGTTCGCAGGGAAGCAACGTCGTAGTAACGTGCCTCACAGGGGAAGTTTTGGAAAATAAACTATGTTCGTGGAAATTCCGTTTAACGTTTAGCATACGGAAAAATATATAAAAGTTAATTGCATTTGTGGTATGAAGACAAGTACAAGACATTTTTTTTTAATTATTTACCTCCTCTTCATGGGGTTAGAAACAAGGTCATGTGTGGATTTTAATGAAAATGTTTCTGTGGAACGAACTGGATTTAGACCCGGCTCACCCAGGCCCTCAGTCCGCGTCGTGAACCACTTAGCTACCGTGTACAAGCTAAGTTCAAGACAATAAAGAGAAAGGAACTGTAAGGCTACTTCTACTTTTAAACATACGGCAGTTGAATCCCAAGGATCGACTACAGCAAAAACAAAGTGACTAAAAAAGTGAATACAAATAATAATAAATGTTTACCAGTTTGACCATTTTAAAGACATTTTTTACCGGATTTCCTGCTGGCTTGGCAGGTCACGGGCAGACTCAAAACGGTCCTGCGAATAATGTCGATGGAGAGACGCCCGTATGGCCAAGATAATACACAATGGTCCCTGATGTAGCGAGTCATTAATAGACCCAGGCGGTTGAGGAAGCCCCGCGTGACGGGACCACCCATCTCCACGGCGGTCGGTTAGAATAAAAATCTGTCGGGAAGACCGGTGTAGCCATAAAATAACGGATGATTTCTTTATTAACAGCATACTCCGTTTTTCGAAAATCAGAATTGATCATTCTAACTACACACTTACATTAAATAATCTAAAAGTGTTCTGTCGTGAGAAGGTAATCCAATGGACATAAAAAAATCTAGGGGGAGGGGGGACATGAAGATGTCAGTGAAACACAATGTTTGGAAACCATTGGTTTAGATTGTTGCGTGTACTGTGAATACGACATACATGTGCTCAACAGATAGTGTGTTTTCTTTAGTCTACTTTTGCAAGCAAATAAGTGTGGACTTCATCCGAAAACTTAAAAGAATAACAAACTCGTCGGCTGCCAATCAGAGAAAAAGCTGGTATTTAAATAGAATTTGGCGACATCTGCTTGCGGAGTGTGTATCACTGCGCGTACTCGCGGGCCATCGTACGAAACGACAATAGGATTCAGGATATTTTAAGCGGACAAAAAAATATTTCTCCGCCGAAAAATAGTCCTAAAGTATTTTAATTAAAAAAAACTCATTCCCCTATACTGAATAAATGCTATATAAACAAATATATTTTGCTTTTACTAACATGCTTCGTGTACATTATACGATATATATATATATATATATATATATATATATATATATATATATATATATATATATTACTGTTTCATATATGTATTTGTTTCAACAATACTCAATACATGAGTTAAGCTTAGTGAAAGCTTAAAATATACTTATGGCAAGTGCATTTAAAATTAGCCGTGTGGTTAAGGCGTCGTATTTGAGTTGAAAAATACTTGTAATCCGGGGTTTCGAATCGCATGACCGGTAGTGAATAGTCATATCTCTATGCTGATGAGTCCCGATTAAAAAAGGACGAAACGTATACGTACATAGATAATAAACAATAAAACATATTTAATTGTCGCTCCTCGAAAAAGTAGAACACTGTAAGTGTAGTATTAACACAGCATGACGTCACTAGCTTTAAAATGCATCGTTCCTCCCACTAAAGAAGTAGAAGCTCTAGACGTTAAGCCCGCCGATAAAGTGTTAAAATTATCATTGATAATTCGCTATTTAAAATTGGCCATGTGGTTAAGGCGTCGGATTTGAGTTGCAAAATACTTGTAATCGTATGCCCGGTAGTGAATAGTCATACCTCTATTCTGATGAGTCCCGATTAAAAAAAGGACGAAACGTATACGTACATAGATAATAAACAATAACAAATATTTATTATATATATATATATATATATATATATATATATATATATATATATATATATATTATTTGAACAACCTTTTTAATTTTAAAAGGCCGTTGATTTTTTTCTAGGGATCTATATATATATATATATATATATATATATATATATATATATATTACTCCTACATAAGCAACATATCTTATAAAATTTCGTACTAAGCCGCTATACTTTCCGTGACACCACACAATAGACATCATCAAGTGGGCACCCACATATATAGCTTTATTTACTAAAAGTGCTAGACAAAACTTGGGCAATCTCATCATAAACAAATTACATAACTACAAACAAAATAACCATACAAAGACCGAACGAGCAGTCATTCAGTTACTAAAAAAACAACCCTGACATCACTATCAAATTTGCAGACAAAGATAAAACCATTACGACCAGGAACACAGCTAACTACCCCTCTGAAGTAGAATCCTAACTCAACTATACAGATTTCTAGAAGAATGTCCTAATGATCCTACCGAACGCTAAAGTATTTACCAACTTACTCAATGAAACAAAAATATCTGCATTGAAGTTCTTACCCCCAAGAATCTCGAATCTGATTTATTTTACGCCATCCCAAAATTACATTTAATTTCCGACAAACAAACTAACCACACACCAAACGACACAAACCCGACCACATCCTCAGATAACACCTCCGATATGCTGGGATAATGGTTGCATCATTCTACCGCTCTCGAAAGCACCTGACTCCTAATGCAATCCTCTACCTGTATAAGAGTCAGATACGTCATAAGATGGAGTACTGTTGCCACATCTGGTGAGGTGCTGCTCAGAACACCTTTCGTTGCTTAGACAGAGTTCAAAATCATTCCCAGTCTTCTCATAAAGTTCTTTATCTCTCAACTGACAGCTATTCCATCTCATTACCCCTTATCTTCGAGTAGCTTGTAGCCTTGATAAGTGGTGACCCATCTAGTAAATAATCTAATGAAGACAATATATATATATACATTATATGAAAATATATTTATGGCAAGTAAGCTACACAGAGACGTTGATGTTTCATTCTCGAAAGAAATCATCAGGCTAAGACATATATCTATATATATAAGAGCTTTTTCTTTACAGAAATAAGGAACAACAAACATTTTTTTAATGAATATCATTTATTAAAAAAAAATTAATTGTTTGTGGCTCCTAATTTCTGTGAAAAAATAAAATCTTATAACTTACGAAACAATTTTCAAAGATGTGATCAACTCTCTTTTATATATATATATATATATATATATATATATATATATATATATATATATTCGGATTTTCTTAGGGTATTTTTCAGTGTATTAAGTGCATCAATATACTGAAGAAGGCCGAAAAAAAAAAATTTTAAGATTTTTAAAAGTAATTTTGTATTTCTACTCGTCAACAAATAGGAAATAAACATGGAAAAAATATAAACATTTATATTTTTTATATCTAGTTGTATACATACATATATATATATATATATGCGTCACAAGGAATAAACGTTGATGCAACATGCACACACACACACACACATATATATATATATATATATATATATATATATATATATATTAAGAATAATAGAAACAGTGTTTTAGACAAAATGCAAAATTAAAATGGAATTGAGGATAAACGAATCAACAAACTAACAAAAATATAAACTTAAACATATAAAAGCTCTACCAAGATATTTCAGTTGCTATAAAGCAATCACCATCGGTTAAAAATCTTACTTCTAACTGAGGATGATTGCTTTCTAGCAACTGAAATATCTTGGTGGAGCTTTTATATGTTTAAGTTTATATTTTTGTTAGTTTGTTGATTCGCTTATCCCTAATTCCATTTTAATTTTGCATATATATATATATATATATATATATATATATATATATATATATATATATATATATATATATATAATAAAATATATATACTAGTTAACTTTATATATGGAGAATTTACCAATAGGAAGACAAATCGTTTCACGTATTGGTGCACTTAAATACTGAATCTATTTCAGGTCACATGGATAATATCCTAAAACGCGTACTTCTCACAATATCTAGCAACATCAAAAGCACTATGCACATCAGACAAATATTACAAAAGATCGGGGAATTACCAAAAAAAAACATTACTCGTCACTATGAACTTTTCCCGCATAATAAAGGAGTACAAGCATGTAGAGATTTTCCTACCTGATCGGAATGTTCCCTATGAACATGTGCAGGGCATCTGTGACATAATCCTTTTCATTCTCCTCCACAACTTTTAGTTCCACAGATAATTCTTTTTTATTCTTTTTTGCAAATCCGAGTACTCTCATATATTTATCCTTTTCCTATGAGTATTGGCGCGTTTCAGCAACGATATCCTTATACACTAAACATACAGATAGCCATAGATATCTAGATTTCAATAACAGTCATGCCAATAATCTCAACAAGTCAATCATCTATAGCTCTTGGATACGCATGAAACGTATTTGCTTTAGACCTACAAAACATAATATTCAAATAGACTTACTTATAAGACAACTTCGTTATAGCTTCATCAAAGTAGCCATACAGAGAGCCTTAACACTAAACAAAAACTCTTTATATACAATAAAAACAACAGAATCGCAATGGTTTTCAACTTAAACCAAAACACACAAACTCTCCTAATCACTAGTAAAAGATTTCAATCACCTAAAATAGACTCCGGAATTAGCTTCCTGTGTAACACACTCTCCATCAACGCTAGAAGACAAACACTACATCTATCGACACTATTAACAATAGTTAACCATAGTCCCTTAACTACCAGGTAGGCTATTCCTGAAACAAACATCGTTGCAAAATATGTAATCATTTGGACACGGATCCCTCAATCATTCAACACAATTCTCAATAAAAACCCTTTAAACTCACTTGCTATAGCCCAAATATCATTTTCCCATTATTTGCAATTAGAAGGAATGTATTGGAGAAACAGGTACCTAGTTCCTCCTAAGGTTCAATAATCATAAAAAAGTAATCAGGGACAACTCGGCGCATTCATCGATCGCATGGAATAACAATTTACTTAACCACTATACAAATATATAAAAACCATTCTATTACAATCAGACTTAACTTCCACACAGCAACGAAAAAAGAACGAAAACAAATGGATATGAAATTACACATACACACACAATGGATTTAAGTAAAACATAGGGATATTACATAACTATTAATCGTTTTCAACCATTTTCCGCAGCGAACAAACTTAAAATACCGATTTAAAATTTACATAATTGCTTCTACAAAACATTAAAAACAGGAAAAAGAGTCTGAAAATGTATGAGCAAACTCCAACGTTAATTTCTTTTCATTCTTGACTGGAAAAGGTTAAAGTCACCAGAAAAAGACACCAAAAAAACCGCGACAAAAATATACATGTATTTAAACGTTTTTAAATGTAAAACAAATGACCGTACGTAGCCAACTCAATCAAAACAGTGATTCACAAATGTATCTCATTGCTTTTGAATTTATGATATTCCGATTCTACATACACATACACTCCCACACACACACACACACACACATATATATATATATAGTTGTATTTATATATATAGTTGTATTTATATATATAGTTGTATTTATATATATATATATATATATATATATATAGTTGTATTTATATATATATATAGTTGTATTTATATATATACATATATATATATATATATATATATATAGTTGTATTTATATATATAGTTGTATTCATATATATATAGTTGTATTTATATATATATAGTTGTATTTTTATATATATATATATATATATATATATATATATATATATAGTTGTATTTATATATATATATATAGTTGTATTTATATATATATAGTTGTATTTATATATATATATATAAATACAACTATATATATATATAGTTGTATTTATATATATATAGTTGTATTTATATATATACTATATATATGTATTTCTATATATATACGTATATATATATATATGTATTTCTATATATATACGTATATGTATATATGTATTTCTATATATATACGTATATATATGTGTATTTCTATATATATATACGTATTTATATATATATATGTATTTATATATATATACGTATTTATATATATATATGTATTTATATATATATACGTATTTATATATATATATGTATATATATATATATACGTATTCATATATATATGTATTTATATATATATACGTATATATATATATTTATATCTATATATGTATTTATATATATATATACGTATATATATATATTTATATCTATATATGTATTTATATATATATACGTATATATATATGTATTTATATATATATATATGTATTTATATATATACGTATTTATATATGTATTAATATCTATATATGTATTTATATATATACGTATATATATATGTATTTATATATATGTATTTATATATATATATATACGTATTTATATATATATATATATATATATGTATATATATATATATATATATATATATATATATATACGTATTTATATATATACGTATTAATATAGTTACGTACTTATATATATATGTATGTATTTATATATTTATATACATATATGTATTTATATATATATATGTATTTATATATTTATATACATATATGTATTTATATATATATATATATATATATATATATATATATATATATATATATATATATATATATATAATGTGTTCCGAATGTAAAATCATATAGAGCTATACATATATATTTCAGACGTTATATTTCCTCTTAGAGAGCTCAACGTATTCAACGTACGGGTCAAACAAGGTATTATTAAAAGCATAACTTATCTCTGTCAAGTACAGGTCTCCGAGACCTAAAATAGACTAGTTAAGTTTTAAATAAATTAATGTCAGTATATATTCAATATTTCAAAAACAATTAACACAGGAAAGAAGTTTAATAACAAACAGAAGATTTGACCGGTTTTGTTTGAATCAACGAACATCTTCAGCAAAAAAATGAAGATTTGAAATTTGTAGAGAAAAAAACGGCAAGTTGTAGAAAAGAAGACGCGAAACTGGTTGTTTTGACACACATGTAACTATTTGCAAATATGCAGCACGTGCGAAAAAGACGTTAATTGGGAATAGGAAAAAGAAAGTAAAAACATGGATAATAGCAATAAAAAAATAAGTCGTTTTTATCTGGGGTCAGAGTTTATAAAGCAGTGGCGGGGTATGATGCCTTGTTTGAGTGCGATTTTGCCAGATTTTTGGTGAAGGAGTAAAAGCAAAACCCTAAGTTTACGTTAGATGATATTGTCAGATGAGTATGCTTTCGATGCACTTGCGGCGCAGAAGAGAGGATGTAATTTGTAAAGTCGGAATTGTGGATAAAAGTGTTCCTGTGTATGACTAGTGCGTTAGTTAGATTGCTGTGTTTAGGGCCCTGGCTATTTGGCGTAGACTGTAATATTTATTTAATTATATATATATATATATATAAATCAAAATATTTGGACAATTAAATAAGGCAATTACTCGCCATCCTGATGCTTTTAAATCTGATCACATTAATCAAAATAAACTGATAGAACAAATCATAGTATATATAAATAGAAATAATGTATAAACGTATATATAACACATCTGCTAATTATAATAAGAAAAACAATAAAAATACAGTAGAAAGAAAGAAAGAAATATTAAAAAAGAAGAAGAAGAAGAAGAAGAAAACCGACAGTTATGAACGCCAATTTTAAACACCGGGAGTTGGCAAAGAAGAAGAAGAAAAAGAAAGAAAAAGAGAACAAATTAACGGTTAACTTATAGACGCAGATTTGAAACAATGAGAAAAGAAAAAAGTCGACAGTTGTGAACGCAGATTAGAAAAACTAAAGTGAACAAGGAAGATTAATATTTATTTGAGGTTGGCAACAACGGGGAGATGGACAACAAAGTAGGACGAGGGAGAAAAGGAAGAACTAAAGGTATATATATGTATGTGTATATACATATTTATTTATTTATCTTTTATTTTTTGATGTGTTGATGTTTTTTATATTTATAATATAAAACTAAAAATAATACATTAATCACTTAAATAATAGTGTCATGGATTCGTCCAAACACTTTAAAATGCAGCAACATTTTTGTAAGTAACGAATAAATTTTATTAGACATACGAACAGCACAGGTAAAGAATTTTTTTTTTTTGTTTTTTTTGTTTTAAATAACTAATATAAGTTAGCAAAACATTTATATGGAACAAAACGTAGATTTAGTATAAGGAACGTTTATGTTTTTGTCTTTTAAGGGAAGTGGGGTCTGATCAACTCTGCTGGGAAGCCATGAAATTAAATACTGTCTTGTTTTTAAATTCCCGAAACAGTTTTCCATGGTAAACAACTGATGATCCCTTAAAATAGTGTTAGAAACAAACTAATATAATAACTGTTAAAAATAAATTGACTTACATGAGTGATTTTCCACTGGAAGACTTGAGACTATAAGTTTTTTTTTATTATTTATTTATTTTTTTTTTTATAGTTTTAATGGTTGAGAAACTTCCGAGACTATATATATATATGTGTGTGTGTGTGTGTGTGTGTGTGTGTGTGTGTGTGTGTGTGTGTGTGTGTGTGTAACACATAATGTCTATATAAATAAAAATTTACATTTAAGAACAGCTCCACTTGTTATTAGGGACTTTCAACGAATTTACATCTATATATTATGTTATTATTATTAATATTATATATCTATATCAATATATATATATATATATATATATATATATATATATATATATATATATATATATATATGTATATACATATATATATATATTATTATTATTATTAATATTATATATATATCAATATATATATATATATAGGTATATATATATGATAGATAGACTAATATATATATGATAGATTGATAGTTAGATATATGAAAAATTGATAGATAGATATATGATTAATATACATATATATATGATGAATATATATATATATATATGATTGATATGATATATATGATTGATATATATATGATACGATAGATATATATAATATATATACGATAGATAGATATGACATACATATATGATAGCTATGATAGATATATATTAATATATCTGATAGATATATATATATGTATATATATGATAGATATATATGATATATATATGATAGATAGATACGATATATATATGATAGTTATGATAGATATATATTGATATATCTGATATATATATATATATATATATATATATATATATATGATAGATATATATGATATTGTGATTTTTTTAAAGCTGACCAAAGCATTCGGTTCAGGAGCCCAAACAACACCACAGAAGACCTTTTCATTCAGAAATCATTCATTTATCATTTTTCAAATTAAAGTCTTTATTACCTACACGTGTTTCACTACCAAGCAGGTACTTGCTTGGCAGATCATCAGGGAAAAATTTAGCACCTTGAATAAGATTAACAACACCCGACAATACACAATGTGGTGTTGATTTTCTTGGGGTCACTTTAGAACGGAAGAAAAAATAAAGTAAGATAGAAAATAAAAAATATAAAATACATGAAGTAAGAAAGAGAATAAAAAGCTATATATAAAAATATATATACAAAAATATATATTAAATATATATATATAAAGATATATATATATATAAAATATATGAAAAACATATATAAGAAATAATATATAAAAAATAAAAAATAATAATAAAAACAAAAATGTATAATTTGCCTTAAATGTACTCCAGTGATGACAAATATCACACCCCCCACAAAATAACATAAGACCAAACAACAGTCAAAACTCCGTTCCTAAATTACTATTTCAACCCACTGATCTTATTGGCATTTCAAATCTATTCCATCCGAATGAAATAACGATCCAGCTGTTCCTCTCAATGCATGCAGTCGTGTTGTCCCTATTTCCAGGTCCAATTCATTCCTTTTCAAGATGGACTCGCAACGTGGCGAATTAATGATTTCTCGATGAAAATGTCTTCTGTGATGTTGTTTGGGCTCCTGAACGGAATGCTTTGGTAAGCTTTAAAAAATTCACATATAAATGCTCTGTACCCTGTAATCGAGTATCATCGAGTAATTTTATTGGAATAATCCCGGTCGTCACTGAACAATCTTTTTCTCTAAGTGAAAAATCCAAATATATATATATATATATATATATATATATATATATATATATATATATATATATATATATATATATATATATATGATAGATATGATATATATGTGGATCTATGATCTATACATATATGTGAGATATATAGAGAGATTATATATATATGATATAGATATATATATATATATATATATATATATATATATATATATATGAATGATAGATAAATATATATGATATATATATGATAGATGTATATATATATATATCTGATAGATATAGATATATATGGTATATATATTATAGATATATATATATATTATAGATGTATATATATATATGTCTAATAGATATAAATATATATGATATATATATGATAGATAGATTTATATGATATATATATGATATATATCTATAATATATATATGTATGATATATATGATAGATATATATGATATATATATGATATATATAGACGTATGATATATATATGATATATATGATATATATATGATAGATATATGTATATAGTATATATATGTTATATATGATAAATATATATATATATGATATATATACGTATGATATATATATGACATATATATATGATAGATATATATATATATATGATATATATGATAGATATATATATGATAGATATATATATGATAGATATATATATGATATATATATGATATATATATGATAGATATATATGTGATAGATAGATATACGATATATATATGATATATATATGTGTGTGATAGATAGATAGATAGATATATATATATATATATATATATATATATATATATATATTAGATATATATATTAGATATATATATATATATATATTATATATATATTAGATATATATATATATATATATATATATATATATATATATATATATATATATGATATATATAGATATACATGATAGATATATAGATATTGATATATATAGATATTTATGATGGATATATAGATATAGATATACAATGACAGATATATAGATAGATATATGATATGTATATTATATATATATATATATATATGTATATATTATAGATATATAGATATATATATATATATGATAGATATATAGATATACATATAGATATATGATAGATATATAGATATATATATATACATATAGATATATGATAGATATATAGATATATATGATAGATATATCGATATATATATATATGATAGATATATAGCTATAGATATATATGATAGATATATAGATATAGATGTATATGTATATGATAGATATATAGGTACATATATTATATATATATATATATATATATATATATATATATATATATATATATATATATATATATATATGCAAACTATCATGTTATAAATATCAATTTTCAAATTTATCATGTTATAAACCCTCTAGATGATAAATGCAAATATTAGATTAGGATAAAACAAAGAAAGCCTATAATTCTATTATGTGAGAAATAGCAATCAAGAGTCGACGGTTACACAACGCCATAATTACAGGGTTTCTTCCTTCTTTTCATTTTTTTTCTTTCGTGTAATTCCTTTGCCTATTCTTTTAAATTATTGCTTTGTACTGCATTCACCTCTTCCACGACTGCGGTTAGCGAACCACTGTCTTGAAAAATAAAATGGTTAATATGCATTATGAATATGTTTACCAGCGTTTTATGCGCCTGTTTTTATTTCAAAAGGCTTTGTCAGCACCCGCACCCAACCTCTACACGATTATATAATATGATGTTTTGCTGTCCTGGTGGTGTCAAATTTGCAAACACCTCACTGAAAAATGAATAAATTTTCAAATAAAATAATAAAACAAAACAATATAGAAGCAGTAAAATTGAATAAAACATTGGAAAATGAAAGAGAGGGAAATAAGTTTTATCTCAGATTTCAGGATATACCTTACTGTACATATTTAGATGGTCTTGTGTCTGTTCTAAATAAGAGAACTCAGCTCAAATGTGATATTATTTAATCATGAGTTGAGAGCAGAAAGTGAACCTTGGGTTTACATTTGGCAGCCTTGTAACTCTCGTTTCCCTTATTTCGTCCTTTAGTCCTCACATTCCATTAGCGATCTTTCTGACAAATAGGGAAGAATATCTGTTTTAATGTAACACTTATTGTTGGTTAGTTTTTTTTATCGTAAAATAGTATTTTTTGTCGCTCCTAACATCAAGTGGCTTCATGCCTTGTCTGGAGCGATTTCCATAAAAAAGATTTTAAAAATATGTTTAAAACAAAATAAATACACAGTAGGTCTCCGACTTACGACAACACGTAATTAAGTCGCACTTACAAAAGTCTGTAAAATATGACAAACCTGAGATAAAGAATATGTATGAATAAAATACGTATGACTTTACCGTATTGGAATATCACTTTTGTGTGATGTTTGTGCATTCCCTATAGAAAGAAAGATTAGAGAGTCTACATAAAATCTAAAAGTGTATTCTTATGTAAAATTTACCGGGGAAGACAATGGAAGTTCTTGAATCTCTAAGTGCACCCCTAAGGGGACTATAAGAGCATAACCTCGTTAAAACTTCAAAGATATCCCATTTTTATGAAATTTTCATCATATGCATAAAAATATCCGGGGAAGACGATGGAGGTCGTCCCGAATCTCTACATTACCGTCTATGTGCCGAATATATAAGTGCTCCCACCTCTAAGTTGCCTATGGGGCAGAAACCCTTAAAACTGCAAATACAGGGTGGGCCAAAATAAGGGTCCTATTTTTAAAAATTCATAACTTTTTTATTTATTGATTTTTTTTTTTTTTTTTTTAGAAATATAAAGGACCCCTTCCGAAGCAAGCATGAGCCGTATTAGCCCTAAGGAACGTACCCTCATTTAGAAAACATTATTTTTGCTTAAAAAACTCAAAACAGTGTAAAAAACAATACTTTAGTTTTTGTAAGTTTTAAGAAGTGTTTTCAGCTAAAATTTGTTTTGTTTATTTCAAAAAATCTCGGAAGGGTCAGTCTACACACACATAAAGTTTGGTGAGTTTAACTTTTATTTTGTGGAAGTTATTCAAATTCAAGTTATTCAAATTTAAAGATAGGACCCTTATTTTGGCCCACCCTGTACGTATATCCGACTTTAATGAAATTTGAACCATATGTATGAAAGACTAATTCAGCATTTTAACTTTTCTGACTATATTAGTGGATGAAACAGGAGGGGGCAGTAAACACAAAAAAGTCATATGGTATTATGAGCATAGTATAAAAAAAGTACATAGTAGTGATCCCTATCCAATCCTGAGCAACGTCGGGTTACCCTGCTTGCATTTAATATATTCGAAACATCTTCAATAGATTTTCAAAAATTTAAACCAGATTCCGAAAATAAATATTCCAACAACTCCCTTTTTCTTGTACATACGTTTCTGAGAAAATCAAACTTTATTTATGATAATATTATATTTTTGTGAAAATTTAAATAAAGAAATGTCATCAGCGAGGTCAATTTTATCATAGTTCTAGAGTTTATCTAGAGTATCAAAAATAATTAATCAATTATATATTGAATATATATTTACTAACATAATTTTAGCAATATATTCATAATGGTTAAAAGAAATAATACTAATTTCAACCAGGGTAGGCTAGATAAGTAAGCATAAAACAGAATTACCTCCCCCTGCTGGACTGTAAATGTTTTGTTGAAAATTCTCGTGAAAACGTAATAAGTATTTATTATCGCCACTGATATGATTGCTTCAAACATAGGTAGTATTAAATGTTAAAAATAAATTTTAGCCTGGTTTATAGCGTCTGATATAATTCTTCTAAATGTGCATTTAATTAAAAGACTGTTAACGTAAGCAATTGATAAACTACCATCAACAAATGCAGGAATCTTCAGATGGTAGTAGACATTCCTAACTCTCCCCCAGTACTTAAAAAATATTCTTAAACTAATAATTCCTCTACTATAATTACTACACATAATTACTTAAGTTTATTTTTAACTTAAACACACACACAAAGACCGTAAACAGATAGATTTTAACTGGTTTAAAATAGTCATTTTAATTTCCTTTTTTTATCTGATAATTGATAAATACTTTGTTATCATATTTACAGACAAAATGCTGATTTAATAATTTATTGATTTCATTGCCGATCTGATTTTTAGATATTTAGATTTTCTAGACTCTATAGGATGTTACTATATTTTTAGAGTGATTTATGAGGGAAGAAATTCACTCTAGAACTATGATAATATTGAACCCGATGAAGATGAGATTTCTTTATTTAAAATTTTACAAAAATATAATCACAAATTTGGATTTTCTGATAAACGTATGTACAGGAACAGGAGTTGTTGGCATATTTATTTTCGGAATCTGATTTGAATACTTGCTAATCTGTTGAGAATGTTTTGAATATATACATATATACAGGGTGATTCATAAGTCACTTAACTATTTATTTTTGAAATTCTAAAGTTTAAAAATACGGTAATACAAAACAGAAAGTTTATTCAACAAATTGATTTATGGGGGTTTTAAATTACAGCAAATTTTCAACATTTCCACCTTCGTTCTGCATGCATAGCTCCATTCTTTTTTGCAAGGAATTTACGACTCTTTGTAGCATATTTGATTGATTATGAAATAAATATATATAGAAACAAATATATAAACGAACAAATTTAAAAATAACAAATAGCAGTAATTAGAGAGTAAGATAACAATCATCAAAAGTTCATAGTATGTTTGTGCTTCATATGGTAATCATTTTAAATAGCTAAGTGAAGTGGCTTATGAATCACCCTGTATATATATATATATATATAGATATATATATATATATATATATATATGTGTGTGTGTGTGTGTGTATGTGTGTGTGTGTGTGTGTGTGAGAGAGAGAGAGAAAGAGAGAAAGAGAAAGATTTAAATTAATTAATTTATAAATTAATTTTTGTTTAAAGATAAACAAACTACTCAGGGTAGCGAAAAATATTTCTTTTAAAACGCACCTGTAAACACCGGTCGACTATCACCAAAAAGCAATAACAAAAAATCAGCGTATATATATATATATATATATATATATATATATATATATATATATTATAATATAAAATGAAGTAATAAAATAAGGTGTCAATCAAATTTTATTAGAATTCAAAGTTCATGCAAAGCATCCTTAAGTCCTTAGCTCATGAGTTTTCAAAGATAATTCTTCTCTTCAGAGGACCATTACCGCAGTTATACTACTACAGGTAATAAAATTACGCTTTGAAAATATATAAAATTATATACACAAATACATAAAAATACATAACATCAAACATATCAATCCAAAAACATACTTTTGTTGAATCCATACAGTCCATCCAGGTCATACAAGTTGAGAAGCATAATCAGGAAGGACATTACTCCAAGATACAAACAGCAGTCCAAATACGTAAAATTGAAGGGGCCGGCAAAGTTATCCAGTCGCGAAATGTGTCCATATTCAATGTTGATGATAAATAAATCAATCAAAATAATACAAAAAGTCCAATCAAAGTTCCGAAATCCCGACAAGTGCAACCCAAGTCAAATCCAAGTTCGTTGTTTAATTAGAAAACCCGTTAAATCCGAATTGAGCAAAATAAGACCGAATCCCATCACAGAAGAGCGAAAAATATATAAGTGATCTTCTCTCTTTATATTATAATATTA
This sequence comes from Sepiola atlantica, assembly GCA_963556195.1. Classification (NCBI taxonomy): domain Eukaryota; kingdom Metazoa; phylum Mollusca; class Cephalopoda; order Sepiida; family Sepiolidae; genus Sepiola; species Sepiola atlantica. The sequence goes on along the minus strand of OY744528.1, from coordinate 102,525,916 downwards.
ATGCTCTATCCAGTATATTGAGCTTCAGTTTTTTATCCGGATGTTTCACTAATTATAAGATATTAGTTGACGCTTATATCTTTTGTTGGATTGCTTCATATATATATATATATATATATATATATATATATATATATATATATATATATATATATATATATATATATATATATATATATATATATTTCTTCTATAGACTCTAGAGGATGTTACTATATATTGAAGTTTTTTCATGTACTACCCGGTTACTGCTTATCAAGACCCAAAGGCCACTCGAGGATAAGGGTTAATGAGTTTGTTGGGTGGACGGTGAGACTACACCGTGAGTATTGGTAACGATGGTTGACACTCGTCAGAATTTTATTATTTAAGAAGAGGCCCAACAAGAATTTGTTAACATTAGACTTGAAAATTACCATGTTGTAGTCAGCTGAGAAGTTGTCTCGTGATATTACGTTCCAGAGACGGGTAGTTATTGGAAAGAAACTTTGCTCATGGAAGTTCCGCTTAGTTTTAGGTACACAGAAGAGAAAAGAGAAATTATTTACAGTGGTTGTAGCTAAACGGGTATTTGTTGTGAATATTTTACTAGCAACTTCTCTTCTATTATTAGATTCCGAGGGAAGATGTTTCCTTGAGATGATTCAAATCGTTAATTATTCATTCGTTCATTCTAACTTTCGGGATTTCAGTTCTATTCATCAAAACCAATAAATTAAAACAGTTTCTTACTAAGAACTTGGCTTGATGAGATTCAGCTGATTACTAGCTAAAGCTGAAATATGTCTACAAATGTGTAGCTAAAATGGTTGTATAAATAAAAATTCATACTAAATAAATATATACTTCTACTGTTATTGAGCACAATTATAACAAGCCACGCGTGCATGGCCCCCCTCTGTATGTGACTCGATGTGGCGAGTGTAAAATGCAATAAATTTGGGCAATTTGGGACATTTTTGACCCCCCTTTGACCCCTTGGGGGCGCGAACCAGAATTTTTCTGAGGTCAAGGATGCTCATTTTATATCCAGAACAATTGCCTCTACATTTTGGCCAAGTTTCAGAAAAATTGAATGGATGGATCAAACGTTATGGGAGAAAAGGGTCATTTTTGCCATTTTGGGAGCTTTTGACCCCCTGGGGGTGCGAACCAGATGTTTTCCAAGGTCAGCGATACTTATTTTCTATTAGGAACAATTGCTTCCACATTTTGGCCAAGTTTCAGAGAAATTGAATTGATGGATGAAAAGTTATGAGGCACAAAATGTCATTTTTTGCCATTTCGGGGCCTTTTGATTCCCTGGGGGGCTAACCAGATTTTTTTCAAAAATCAGAGAATGTCACTTTCTACCCTGACCAAAGTTACAACTTCATGCAAAATTTCAGAGAAATTCAATAGATGGTTGCGGAGAAAAATCCGGACGGACGGAAATGCCTCAAAACATATATATGAGAAAGGAAGGATGAAGGTAATCCGACGTAATGGGAAATGAAAAATGAAAAACCAAAAAGGATGTTTTTTTATATATTCATCAACGTTTCGTCTTTATTTGTAAGACTTCCTCAGGATGATAATTTAAAGAAAAATGTGATGCAAGTACGTGAAAATATTGGGTTGACATGATGGGTTGACATGATGGGTTGATGAGAAAAAGTGGTACCACTAAGTTAGGTATGTGTAGATGTTTGTATATTAGTACGTATAAAATTGACTAAGTTAAACTAATTAACAAATCATTATGCATTTTGGAACACAGCTACCAGGCTTAAGGGCCAGAATGTGGGCTATATTTAGTTTACTTTAATTTATGCAGAGGTAGTAAAGAGGAAGTGGAAGCCCTTCGTGAAAATTCGAATACCTTCGATTTTTGTGAAATCGTTACAATAGGCATCAGACATCAGTTAATAATTAAATTTACGTTTCTTTGGAATATTTAAAAAAAAGTTTTTAGGTGGAATAATATGGGCACACCCTCCCATTTGAACATTTGAATATTTTAGATTTGAATTAAATTTGATCCATAGATAGTAGACACCAGTTAATAAATATTCCCTGAATTTCAATTTCTTAAGACCTTTTAAGCTTTATCTTTTAAATATTTTTTTTTAATCAAAATCAGCTAATGGATTTTGTTAAAAATTAGAATAAGAATTCTAAACATAAGGTTAAGAATCATTACATGCTGATTTTAAACTTTCATAAGGGAACATAAAAGTGGTACAAACTGTTCTTTTCGAATTTGGAATTCATTTTACCCATCCCAGGACGAGTAAACAACCTCTAAAAAAACAACGTCCAAAAAAACACATTAAATGATGGTATAAAAATAAGCCGGTTTAGTTCAGTGCAGACAGATAAATAAATATTTACTTTGCTATTTAAGCACTGATTAAATAAAATACTTAATCTAACGTGTTGCATAGATACTGAAAGAAAACAAAACAGTTATTACATTAGTAGATGAGGATAAAGAACGCGCGAAATGCCACGCCACGTGTACAAGTGTATACATACACATACTGTAAATTCTTCGGGGTTGTCTTTTCAAGAGTCACGGACAATTATGATGTCGTGAAGTTGGATACACGTTATTATCATTTATATATATATATATATATATATATATATATATATATATATATATATATATATATATATATATATATATATACAGGGTGTCTCAAAAAAATATTCCTAATGACATGTTTCGCGACGTTTGCGAATCCCTTGGTGCGCGTTATCAGCTTTGTTTGAACAATAATGGTCATCAGTTTGAACATTTGCGAACATGATTCTTCAATTACATCTGTCTCATGTATTCGATGCTATTTCATTTCACTCTATGTTCATAAATAAAAGTTTTCTCGTCATTCTACGAGTGAGTACATTTTTTTGAGACACCCTGTATATGTAGGTAAAAATAATTTAATGTTTATTTAATAAAATGTTGGTATATATATATATACAAATATATATATATATATATATATATATATATATATATATATATATATATATATATATATATATATATATATATATATATATATATTTCAGAGGAAACATTTTTTTAATCAATTAAACGGGTGGGTGGAAAAAAAAAAAGAAAATTGCTAAAATTTTCCTTAAGGCCTTATCGTCTGACCCTCTAAGAGGAAACGTCAGAATGATAAATCAAAAACTAAGAAAATCGAATGAGATATGAGGGGGAAAAATTGTTTCAGAAAAAAAGGTAAATCTCTCAACGTTATGGTGGCTTTGAATCATTAAAGATCTCCAACTGATGCTTCAAAATATTTTGTCTACACTATATATATATATATATATATATATATATATATATATATATATATATATATATATATATATATATATATATATATATTAAGGCATGTGGTGTTGAAGACGACAGAACTGTTCTGTTTAGTGATTCCTTTTTTTTATTTATTCCATTCGTCGAATGATCTTTTTGACATGTAGATGGAATGAATTGATGAAGGATCCATGTGTTTTACTAACGTTTTCAATTCTCTCCGGAATCATCTTCAGGTCTTTAATGGCAAAAATGAATACAAAGATCATTCGACGAATGGAAAAAATAAAAAAAGGAACCACTAAACAGAAAAGTTCTGTCGTCTTCAACAACACATGCCCTTATGAAAAAAATGCTGCCTTAATACACACAATATATATATAATCCAACAAAAGATATAAGAGGCAACTAATATCTTTTAATTAGTGAAACATCCGGATAAAGACTTAAGCTCAATATACTGGATAGAGCATTAATAGCATAATATAAAATGAAATAATAAAATAAGTTGCGAATCAAATTTTATTAGTTACTTTGCTTGAATTTTGAATTCTAATGAAATTGGATTCGCACCTTATTTTATTATTTCATTTTATATTATGCTATTTATATATATATATATATATATATATATATATATATATATATATATATATATATATATATATATATATATTATAATATAAAATGAAATAATAAAATAAGGTGTAAATCAAATTTTATTAAAATTCAAAGTTCAAGCAAAGTATCTTAACGTCCTTAGCTCATAAGTTTTCAAAGATAAATATTCTCCTCAGAGGACCATTACCATAGTGACATCACTACAGGTAATAAAGTTTCACTTTGAAAATATATAAAAATATATACAAAAATACATAAAAATATATAACATCAAATATATCAACCCAAAAACATACTTTTTTGTTGAATCTATACAATCCATCCAAGTCATAGAGTTTAAAAGACATAATCAGGAAATATATCCAGAAGTCCAGAAGGCTGACTGAAAATTAATCCAGGTAGTGAGTGAAAGTCCAAAAACTAGAAATTGAAAGAATTGAAAAAGTAGTCCAGTCGTGAGGTGCGTCAGCAATCGATGAAGTGAACAGTATCCAATGTTTATGTTAGTCCGATAAATAAATCAAATCAAATAAAAAGTTCAATAAACTCACTCAAAATTCCCAGAAATTGATCTGAACATTACAAATCAAATCAAAGTTCGCTTGTCAAATGGAGAATCCGTTAAATCCGATTTGAAAAAACTACAATTGAATCGAGTCGACAAAGCCGGGGATATCTTCCCCCGAATCGAATAAAAATAATTCAATGAGTAAACTTTGAAATTATTCTTCCTCCCGCGAGCCAAACAGGACCCTTCTTAGTCGAATAGAAGGCAATACTAAAATCGCTAAATGCCTGCTTATTCGAACGACGTTATCAGAGCGGAAGTCAACATGTCTATTGTAACAAAGAAAGAAACAAATATCCTGCGTCGGCGTAAAAAAGAAAGAAACAAATATCCTGCGTCGGCGAGCCCGCCAAATCAACTAAACTTAAATCGGATGTTATCTGTCTGGGTCAAAGAAATAAGTCTAGGTCAAAAGAAAAATGGGCAGGCATATTTAGGTCAGAGCGTCCAATCAAATATACTTGCTCAAATAGCTACTTAAATGTCTAACTTACAATAAAACCAGATCTCACAAATAATATAGAAAATTAAAAATTACGAAGTTATCAAAGTAATTAGAATTTAATAATTCAATAGTTTAATTTAAGATTTACTTTTATCAAATTAGAAATTATGAAGTTATATAGTAATTAGAATTTAATAATTTAATGATTTAATGGTTCAATTCAAGATTTAATTTTATCAGATTAGGAAGTTATTTTAAAGTATAATTTTTCCTAATTAAGTTTAATTTTTCCTAATTAAGAGGTTGTAAAGATATTTAGAGTTTGAAATATTAGATATTTAAACTTTTACAACTTCAGATTCTAAACCTTTTAGGCAAGGTGGATTTATCGAACACATCTCCAAAACAGGACACCCCCGGTCTCTGTACTCACTCAATCAGCTACGGTGGAATTGGCGGTGGTTTTCATATTGCGTACTTGAATTTCCTTCCATGTCGACATTTGGAAACTAATTCATTTCTAGAATAGATCAGATTTAAATGTTTAGGTGCAGTAACTATCATTACTGTTTCTGAGTTGCATAGACCACAAGATCTGGATCCTGGGCTATAAGAGTTTGATTTCTTTAGGATGGACCATTTTATATTGTGTGGAATATTATTGGATCTTAAGTTTTTAACTATTGAAGGAGTAATTATGCATAGAAATGCGGGATTTAATTAAGTTTACTGTGGCGCCAATATAGGTGTATATCTTAGGATTGGCTCTTGTTGCTGAGCCATTTATATTCCTATTTACGGGTTCATTTCTATTTACTGTATTTTCATGATATGGATTAGGTTGGTTAATTGATTGTATATTATTGTTAGCATTATCGTTACCTACCATTGAGAACTCATTATAGGCTTGCTGATGGGGAAGACGGATAGTCGAATTATTAGGTCTAGAGTTATGGTGCAAATTGGTTGTAGTACTCAGTTGTGGAGTTTGATTAGGGGCTGCGTTTATGTGGTCTCTGGGATTCATTGTAGAACTATTTAGTTCAGTTACGGTACAAGCATACACAATATCAGAATATGTGCATCTATTGTCCAATGGGCAATCACTGGTACGCCTACAGTTGCATGTATTTGTGGGATTGGAGCAACTAGAGTTAGATTGGATAGATTTTATTTTTTTGCTATTTGTTGAGATTATTGTTTGGGCTATGTTGGGCATAGTAGAGTATGAAATTTTAATTGAGTTTTTATTAAGTATGGAGCTATATTTATGTGGGTATTTAAAGGAGTTTTATATATATATATATATATATATATATATATATATACTGCTGTGCATATATGTATATATAGACGCAGACATATGCTATTGTAGATATGTCTAAGTTCTCTTAAACGCATATTAAACGTTTAAAAGTGCCTCCGCTCTAATGTATGTTTATATATATATATATATATATATATATATATATATATATATGTGTGTGTGTGTGTGTGTGTGTGTGTGTGTGTGTGTGTGTGTGTGTGTAAGTGTGTGTGCTAATTTATATGCTCATATGCGTGTTTCGTGCCCTTATGTGTTGTGAGAGAATGTGTGCGCGCATATGTGTATGTGTAGGTCTGTGTGTAATTAAACGATTTAAATTATTATTTTCCTTACACTTGACTTACTCCTCCTGAGTCTCTCAACGTTTCTCTTCAGCATGCCATGTCATAAACTATATATCACGCCGCCGTCGCTGCTGGTGAGACTATTTAAGGAAATGAATCTACGCTGAAGCCCATGTCTGCCAGGATTTCTCCCACTGATAATTATTTACTTCGGGTGATGAATGGCCTTAGGAGATCGTCTGACCTGACGAGAATTCTTGACATACTGCATTGCAAACGGAACAACAGATAGCAACCAATCTTAGCCCTCGTTAGGGGATTAATACATATTATGATTTCAGGGGTGAACATGTTTCGGGGTCGGATGTTTTGGGGATTTTATTTCTGTGTTTGTAATGGGTCTGGGTTGGGAATGTAACGACAAGGATACAAATTAAAAATATATATTTAAGTCTTCAGCTAGAAAAGTTGCATTCTAGTGAAAATATGAGACGGATAGACGTACAAAAAAATATGAGACGGACAGACGTACAAAATATATGTGACGGAGAGACGTACAAAAAATATGAGACGGACAGACGTACAAAATATATGTGACGGACAGACGTACAAAAAAATATGAGACGGACAGACTTACAAAAAAATATGAGACGGACAGACGTACAAAATATATGTGACGGACAGACGTACAAAAAAATATGAGACGGACAGACGTACAAAAAAATATGAGACAGACAGACGTACAAAATATATGTGACGGACAGACGTACAAAAAAATATGTGACGGACAGACGTACAAAAAAATATGAGACGGACAGACGTACAAAAAAATAAACAAAAACAAAAAATAGGTTATGGGTTTACGCGGGAGGTGATGGAAGCGACGACCCTTATTCGTGATAGACGCTCAAGATCTACTATTTATTTTGAAACAAAATGACTTTTTAGGGTTTATAAAGGTAGGGGGTGGGTCTAGATTTCAGGGCCGTCGTGGCAGATAACAGTATGTATGAGCAAGAACGTTGAAAAAGCGATAGTTAGAATAACACGGAGTTTATTCTGAAACACTTTTACCAAATCTCTATTTAATTACGTATTTCTTTTCTGCATGTTTGTCCGGCTGTCTGCTGTTCATTTATAAAATCCCAAATTACTCAACAGGCGCCGCTGGAAAGGTTCCGGTCTGTGCACACTTTATTGACAAAGTACAAAATCGACTTCGCAATCTAGTGGTGGGGGGGGGGCAATCTCTTCTGTTCTTTACACTTTCTTTCTCACAGCATAGACGTTACTAGTCTTTCTCTACCCTGTCGTTATTTCCATTGAACCTGCTTGACTGAGCAGCAATCTCTGGTTCCTCCTTGTAAGACATTCAGAGCAAGAACTCGTCTTCCTACCACAATTGCAAAGAATATTTCTTCCTTCCTTCGTGTGACTCACATTAAACGTAATTTCCATGAACAGAGTTTATTTCTAAAAATTTCTCATCTGCGGAAAAGATTATCAGAGGACTGCTTTCCTGCAGACTACAACATGGTCGTCTTCAAGTCCAATGTCAAGAAATACTTGTCATAAGCCGTCCTCATAAGTAATCAGATTTTGTTCATCCTATTCGTCACTTTCAATCCTCTCATAATATTATTCCTCTTTCAACTTACAATCTGTCAATCTCATTAAGCCTCATTATCCTCGGGTAGCTTTTGGTCCTGGATAGTTGGTGACTTATTAGGAAAACAAAAAAATTGCATCAAATTTATCGTCAAGTGCCCCTTAGGATGCAGGGTGTATACTGGAAGGAGGGAACAGGATAATACTTCTAGTGTTGGGACGATTAATCGGAATCGGGAATCGTAAAAATCGGAACTTTTAGAGATATCGGAATCGGTATCGGAATCGGAAAAAAAATTGTGCTAATTTTTCGATTCCAAAAACGATTTTTTCAGTTGTTTTTTTTTTATTTTTTTTTTTAACTTAATTTTCCTTTGCTGGTACTAATGATAAAATGATGAATATTTATTGTTTTAAAACTACTAGTAAAACTAAAATGTGTAGATGTCCTCCCCCCCCCCCACACACACACAAGTGTATTACGTTTGCGAAAATATATGCATATATTACATGGGCGTTTACGGTAATCCGAAAAAAAAATTTAAAAACAGCAACAATTCTATAGCGAAAAATTTAGAGATTTAAAAAGAATCGGAATCGATAATTGTATCGGAATCGGGAAAAATATTGGAATTGTCTCATCACTAAATTCTACAATTGTTACTACTACTACAACTAAACATAATAATAATAATAATAATAATAATAATAATAATAATAATAATAATAATAATAATAATAATAATAACAAAAATAAAAATAAAAAACTCCCTCCCCCCCCCCCCAAAAAAAAAGAATAAACAACATTATGGTACCAGCTTCGGCGGATACAACACAAAATAGTCGTGAATGGTCAAGGAGAATGGAAAGACCGAGCAGAGGAACACTAATCAGACCTCCACTGGAAGAATGCGGAGAGTACTGGGACGTTGGGGGGGGGGGCTTATTACCACCCAAATACCAGATACCAGGCGAGGCCAATGGTTGTTGCCAGCGAGAAATCAATGGTAATCAACTGTTGCGATAGCGCAAAATCATTTGCAATGGTTATCGAAAGAGGTGAAGAGTACTAGAAATCTGGGGAGACTTTTTGTTACTCAGACTCCAGGGAACACCACCGGTTATTATCAGTGATCAATCATTGATGATGACCTGTGTAATAACTCCTAGTGAGTAAATAAGGAAAATGTAAGAAAAAGACTATAACCTAATAACCCTCATCCCCACACAAAATAAAAACAAAGCATGAACCCCGCAGTGGTACCACAGAAAATGGTCCCGAAGGGCCTGGGAAAAGGGTAGAAAGACCGAAGCGGGGTAGCACCACCCAGACTTTTAAACGAAGACTTACTTTCACTCATATTTTAGAGAGAAAGAAAACATCGACCGTTATCAGTGATGAATCATTGATGACTGCTGGTGTTAGAAGATCAAATAATTTTCCATAACAAGGAGTACTGGAATATTGAGGAGACTTGCTGTCACTCACATGCTTGGACAAGTTACCAGTTATTAGCGAGAAATCACTGGCAGTTGCTCGTATGAGAACTTTAAGTAAGTAATATTCCTACAAAAAAGCTCCAACAGTATTAGATAGAATTGCACGTAATTGTACCGGAAGCATCCTTGAGATGGCGAGAGTGTCATAGAAAGTCATAATTATAATACTACTAGCTGGACCTAGCTGGACCTAGCTGGACCTAGCTGGCGTACTCCAAGATACATTAATGTCATTTTAGTTTGTTTGTTTTTTAATAAGTAATAATGCATAAATCACGATAAGATGAAAACTGTTAAAATGTAAAAGAGAAAACTAATATTCTTATATGTAAGTTAACATTTCTTTTTGCCTATTGGAACATCAGAATTTTGATGCGAGAAGACATGCAAGCGCTAACAATGTACTCCTTCTTCAGGTACACCATCAACATAGCCTGCCTCCCAGAAGTCAGATTTCTGATACGGGCTGTCGTAAAATCAAAGTCCATCAGCATGGCGTCTTATATCACCTCTACCACAGTGGTAGGAATGATAACTCTGGTCTTAATGGAGTTGTCTTTGTTCTTATGGATCGTGCCAATCAATCGCTCCTTGTCTGGGAATAATCCTCCTTCGTCTAGCCCGTATGCGCTTGAGAAATTCGGTTCTCAATGTCCATGGCATTGCCGTCTATGCTCCCATCCTTAACGCTGACGATAAGGATAACGACTATTTCTACAACAACTTGACCAAATACCCTCGAGTCATCTTCTAATTATTGCAGGTGATTTGAATACCCGCACAGGTACAGGCGACACCATCAGCAGTTATATCCTCGGACGATTTGCGATTGGAGACCAATGTGCTAATGGTAAAAGACTTGTCAACTTTGCTGCAGCAAACCAAATGACCGTATCCAGCACGTGTTTTCAACATCCCCGGCGAAACCTACTTACTTGGTACTCCAATGACGGTGTACTCGCTAACCAAATCGACCATTTTCTTGTTAATCGCCACTGGTTGTCAAGCGTCCTTGATTGTCGAGTGTTCCGTAGCACAGAAACCGGGAGCGAATTTGGTTTCGATCATGTATTGGGACGGGCAAAACTACATTTTCACCTCAAGGCAGTCAAGTCGCGTGCTAAGCAGCTACGACATTTCGAAACTGAAAAGTAAACAAACCGATGATGCATTCCGCATAAAACTATCTAATCGGATCAATGGTCTCGAGGTACACCAATCTGAAGATGTTAGCTCGGATAAGCTTTGGCAAACTGTTAATTGTAACAAACAATTCGTGATGTCTGAGATGATCGGAAGCACTCAGCGAAAAGATAACGATTGGATCTCGGGTCAAACAATTGAAATTGCTGAAAAAGCAAAACAAGCCCGTTGCAACAAATCTGACAAATGTCAGACAACTACGCCGTGAAGCTACCAGTTCTGTTCGTGCTGATTGAAATACATTCTAGATGAAAGTGGCGGACGACATAAAACGTACCTCAGCTGTTCGGGACTTCCGTAAACATTACAGCCTCCTCCTTTCGAGCACAAAGACAGCCTGGGATGGTAACAAAACCATCTTCAACCATAATGGCGAGCCAATAACAAATCTCAATAAACGCCGCATCGCGCTGTAAAGATCACTTCGACAATCTGTTAAACCACGACCAACAGCCCCCATAAACTGCTTCTATGAATAACGCCGATCTATATCCTTATGACTGCCAAAAAACTTCCTACACGCTTGAAGAGGTTATTGTATTGTTGTTAGTATCAGCCTAATCGATGTGTCTGCTAAAATATTCGCTTCGATTATTCTAAGACGATTCCAATCAGAACGCGGCTCCAGAACGAGGTCAAACCCATGTATTTTTCGTCCGGGCATTTCCGTTTTCTGTTACGCTTAAGTTTAAAATAGCATTTTACTTGGCTGGTCACGCTTAATTTTAAAATACTATTTTAGTTGGCTTGGCACGTCTCCATTTGAAATATCACTTTAGTAGGTCTGTAACGCTAAAGTTTAAAATAGCATTTTAGTTTGCCTGTCACGCTTCCATTTAAAGTATCACTTTAGTAGGCCTGTAACGCTAAAGTTTAAAATAGCATTTTAGTTTTCCTGTCACGCTTCCATTTAAAGTATACCTTTATTAGGTCTGTAACACTAAAGTTTAAAATAGCATTTTATTTGCCTGTCACGCTTCCATTTAAAGTATACCTTTATTAGGTCTGTAACACTAAAGTTTAAAATAGCATTTTATTTGCCTGTCACGCTTCCATTTGAAATAGCACTTTAGTAGGTCTGTAACGCTAAAGTTTAAAATAGCATTTTAGTTTTCCTGTTACGCTTCCATTTAAAGTATACCTTTAGTAGGTCTGTAACGCTAAAGTTTAAAATAGCATTTTAGTTTGCCTGTCACGCTTCCATTTAAAATATCACTTAAGTAGGTCTGTAACACTAAAGTTTAAAATAGCATTTTTATTTGCCTTTCACGCTTCCATTTGAAATAGATCTTTAGTAGGTCTGTAACGCTAAAGTTTAAAATAGCATTTTAGATTGCCTGTCACGCTTCCATTTAAAATATCACTTTAGTAGGCCTGATACGCTAAAGTTTAAAATAGCATTTTAGTTTTCCTGTCACGCTTCCATTTAAAATATCACTGAAGTAGAACTGTAACACTAAAGTTTAAAATAGCATTTTAGTTTGCCTGTCACGCTTCCATTTGAAATAGCACTTTAGTAGGTCTCTAACGTTTAAAATCGCATTTTTATTGACTTGTCACGCTTAAGTTTAAATAGAATTTACTTTATCTGTCACAGTTAACTTTTCAATAGCATTTTAGTTGATCTGTCACACTTCCGTTTGAAATAGCACTTCAATAAGTCTGTCACGCTTACGTTGTAAATAGCATTTTAGTTAACCTGTCGCGCTTCCATTTGAAATAGCTTTTTAGGTTGTCTGCCACGCTTAATTTAAAATAATATTTCAGTTGGCCTTTCACACTTTAAAGCAGATTGAAAAGTGCATCTTAAGAATATTCTATTTTTGAGAGGGGGAGCTGTTTTGGAGGGGTCATATTTTTAAAAATATCTTGATAAAAATGAATGGAACCAATCAATATTGTTAATCCTTTCCTCTCTCTACAATTCCGTCTTGCACGCACACAAGGCCCCTTTCAGTGTTACCTCAACTTAAGGCAAAATGTGTTTTTCTTTCTAGCCGACCCCCGTGCACCTGCCCCTACCCAGGTACGACGCACCCACAATTCAGCGTTCAATTTACCGATGTCTGCCTGTCTGTTTTTCTTTCTATCCTTTTTTCTAATACCTTCGAGCAAATTTTTCACGTCGAAGCAAAACCAAAAACAAGCCATTTTTTTTTTCACTATAGAAATCTTGTTTACGATAACTTGCCAAGGTCCCGCTGCTAATACACGCATACAATGGCCGCACCAACCGTACACATATATACAAGAACCATGGTAAAAAATATCTAACATATAAAGTTATCTTGTGTGATTTGAAAAGTTGTACCTAAATAGTATTTAAGCTGACATAGCAAACTTTGATTATGACTAGCGAATTTCCATGTTTTATTGTTTAACTATGTTATTGGCACTAAAATTATGTACTTCGCTATAGGTTTTTTTTTAATTATGTAGTTCCGCCCGGACAACTAGGAAAATTAAAACATTTTTAATTGTGACCAAAAAAAATCTAAATTGCCAAGGGGAATAACTCATATTTTTATTGAAGATTATGAGTTGTCTCCCTTATAACTTTTTTTTTCAGTCAAAGTTTTTAAAATGTACAAACAAATAAAATAAAAGACTAAAATGACTTCACTGAATCCCGGGCAGCGCCGGATATGTATAGCTAGTATATATATATATATATATATATATATATATATATATATATAACATGAGCATCACAATCTTAAAATCGGACTTGAGCCGAACAAAACAACAGTTCTTGTACACGCAAAAAGCTTAATAACCTTTACGTTCGAACTTTTTAACACTCATAAATAATATAATATATATATAGAGAGAGAGAGAGATGAGTATTAGAAGGCTATCACAATGCAAGAAATCGAAAAAATGTCGGCGTTGAGAAGTAAGACAAAAACAAGTGACTTTGATTATATATTTTTTCTAAAACATTTTAATAATTTTTTTAATATATTTTTTTATATATAGCAAATTTTATTTGATTAGGCAAGACTTCAGCACTGATGTAATCTGTGTGACCGAGTTCCCTAATATATTTCGAGGAAGACCTCTTCATCAAATGGTAGGTGTTTAAATCTCGAATATATATATATATATATATATATATATATATATATATATATATATATATATATATATATATATATGATCTTATCTTAACACTTTACTGCAGTTCTAAGCGATAATCGAATTATCAGAAAAGTATTAATTAAATCATGGGCGGTTTTTCTTTTAATACAAAGTAAACCCCTTGAATTTGTACACTGAACACTCTACTTAATATAAGATCTGAACTAATATTTAACTGTAAACATGGAAAAAAGTTGTTTTTTTCATCTTTGCAGTATCATAATGTCTTATTGATACGCGTTTATTTTGACTGTTGAGTATATTACGCTTTAAATGTCACATGTTTGATGTCACATAAACGCGTAAAATGCTAACTATTTGTAGTTCTTCTTTGTTTGTTTGTTCACGAACCCCCTCTTATGGTTTTGGAAATGGCTCCCTTGCCATATATTTATTGAAACTACATTATCCACAGCACTTTGTTAAATATATTTCTTTTCATGAAAGAGGTACGATAACATTGTTGGAACTGCGTTCGCTCCGGGCTATTTTATTGTATGTATAACTAGAAATGGAGATAGACGCCATAAATATATATACATTCTTAAACTATATTGGGTGAGTTAATTTCATTTTGATCAAAAGGGACACAATAATGAGGTGGAGTTTTCGTTTCCGACAAATAACATTTTATTGTATTTATAACTTGAAATGTAGATCCCGACATATATATTCTGCAACTGCATTACACGGAGTACATTTTGATAAAATAATATAGGTGGGTTTGTGTACACGTCAAACATCCATGAAAAAGAATACAACTTTTACCTTATTTTATGTTTTTTCAAACATGGGGTTCAGGATTTGAACGAAGAATACACAGTGGTCTTTATTTATTCTCTGGAAACGCCGAGCGTGCCCCGTATTAAAGACTATAAATTTACCGAAACTTACTATAATAAATGTCAGTTTACTTAAACACGGTCCCACCTAACCAACGCTGGACAATATTTGGCCCCACTCCAAAAACTGAATATATTAAAAAAATAAGAATGAAAATGTTATACGGGGCAATGGCCTGGATTCCTCATTGAATCACGGTCAATAAATTAATGCAACTACAAGGAAACAACACTCTTTCAAATCTAAAGACATTTATTCCTTCATATGCACGCTTGAACATGAGTTGAGAACGGTTCTGAAGAAGTAAAGAGTTCCCGAAATATTATATCATACGGAGTTTCCACCAGACCATCTTGACACAGGTATTACATAACATTGTAACATTGTGTAGATAAACAGATATATGTGTGTTTGTGAAAAAAATAATTATAAATAAATATATATATATATATATATATATATATATATATATATATATATGTGTGTGTATGTATACATTGTATTAAGGGTGAAACTATTTAATTGTTCCACCATTATATGTCTTATTTGCTTCAACTCATCACACCTCTGCATTGTATTGCCTTCTAAGTATCACATTTCTATATATTTATATATATATTTATATTTATATATATATGTGTGTGTGTGTGTGTGTGTGTGTGTGTGTGTGTGTGTGTGTGTGTGTGTGTGTGTGTGTGTGTGTGTGTGTGTGTGTGTGTGTGTGTTTTATCCGCGATGAATAGAGACATTTCTGTAGGAAATCTTGAGTCGGAAAACTCAATGTAAAACAGAGCAAAAATAGAAATAAAAAATAAATAACTCAGACGAACATATATATATATATATATATATATATATATATATATATATATATATATATATATATATATATATATATATATATTGTTGAATATAAGAGACAACTTATGTTTGGATATCCTTTGGTAGATCCTTTCAATATTCCGAATCATGATCTTAGTTTTGGAGGGGAATTGACTGATGAATTTGCTATAGCTTTTATTTGTGTCCAAAGTACTTTCAGACCCATCCGGATCCATCTTAAGGGGAATGAGGATAATCAAGTACCGGATGGGTCTGAAAGTAAACCTTTTAAAAAGCAAAATTGTGTTTTTTTATCTAAAGAAATTACAGCAGTTTCATCATTGCAATGCAGACAAGACATTAATAGAAACAAAGCTCATTAGTTAATGAACTCACTTCGGACATTTTTTACGAAAAACACCCATGTTCTTTTATTTCTTTTTAACTTTGTAACACAATACATGAAAAAAAAACTACATATTCGCCGTTTGTTTTCATTAAAAATGCCGCATATGTAATTTATTATTATTGTTGTTTTTTATAACGGCTCTGGAATTAAATATTAGTCCAATGTATACTACTCATACCCATTGAGCTGTACACTTGGGTTTGAATAAATAACAAATATATATATATATATATATATATATATATATATATATATATATATATATATATATATATCCCTTCTTGGGTAGAGCTTTTTTGTAAGGATATCGCCAACTGCCATTAGCTTTAAGGCATAGCTCATTGGGTAAAACTAATTCGATATCCAGGCACTTGACAATGTTTATATTGAGATATCACTTACAATCAGTCGTATGATAGCGCAGGGGAAGAGGCGCCGGTTGAGTTTCAATCCTGGCTTGAGGCACTAACTGGTCTAGCCGCACTAAAGAGCTGTGATACAACGAAACAGTCTGTATGTGGATGACTTCGTATATATAGGAGACTGTCCGAAAGTTAGTTTCAAGTTTTCGGAATAAGATTTTCTTGGATTTTCTTGGAATAGGATTTTCTTATCAAAAACTCTTTTTAAACTTATCCTATCCTCCTTGCTTGGGTCCTCCTTGCTTGTGTATTTGGAATGATGTGTTTTCCTATTACTATTGAATGAATAATTTCTCTGATGATCAAAGAGGTTAAGATTAAGACTATTATTTCTCTTTATTTTGCTGTGAAACGCGCGTAAAATGTAAAAAAAGTATTGAATTTTGGAAATAAATAAACATTAAAAAAAATGAAATATAGTTATATAAAATAAATTTGTTTGTGAAACCAGGAGGAATTACAGGTATTCGCCGATATATGAAAGTAAAAAAATTAAAAGAACAAATGAAAGTTATGGTAAATCTTTTTTTCGACGATATATGAAGATAAAGAAATTGAAAAAACAGATGACAGTTATGGTTATGGAGTGATTGTTCCTATGGTCATTGAAATGCAACTATAAAATATATATATGCTCTGAAGCTTGTAATACAACTTCATTGAGCTTTCAATTTGGAACATTTTCGGATATTATAAATAGTATATACTTAAATGTATACTTTTTGTAAGAAAAATATTATATATATATATATATATATATATATATATATATATGTGTGTGTGTGTGTGTGTGTGTGTGTGTGCGTGTGTGTGGGTGTGTGTGTGTGTGTGTGTGTGTATACTTCATAAGAAGGGAAAAAGAGAAAGGTTCTCGGGATTTAGGAAGAATCACAAATTTATTCTAGTGAATTTAATTTCTTAATTACATTATTTTAAGTAGAAGTTGATTTTATTTGTTCATTTTCTGTTATTACATTTTTTTTAATTTTAATAAATATTCGATTAATAGCAAATATAATAAAAATAAGTGTAATTTACGTTGGGTGGAGAAACACACAGATACACAGACACATAAGCGGTCACATAATTTTATAACTATGGATATTAAATTCTACGATTTTACAGTCTGGCAAAATCGAGTACTTTTGCTAGTTAGGTTACTGAATGTGAAAAGAAAATATTAGCCCGGACAACGCTCGGTAGGGCCACTGATGATGACTAAAAAAACGGTGTGGCTGCCGAATAGGAACATCTGGCCCCACGACCCGTGGCAAGCGTAAACAAACAAAACCAAGCGTGGCTATGGAGAAGATGCGGCGAGTGATTATCGGAGATGACGTTTTTACAGTTTTAATAGCTATGCCCCGCCCATATCATCCCTTCACATATCGGCCTGTTGAGACGAATCTTTCCCTTTCTCTCTCTCTCTCTCTCTCTCTCTCTCTCTCTCTCTCTCTATTTCTCTCTCTCACACACACACAATTATACACAAACCTCTATCATGCACACACTAAAATGCATTTATTCTCCCTCTCTCTCACCTACACACTCTCTTTTTTCATACACTATCTCTATCTATCTCTATCTCTCTCTCTCTATCTATCTATCTATCTCTCTTTCTCTCTCTCTCTCTCTATCTATATATCTATCTTTCTTTCTCTCTCACACACACAATTATACACAAACCTCTATCATGCACACACTAGAATGCATTTATTCTCCCTCTCTCTTGCCTACACACTCTCTTTCTCATACACACACTCTCTCTCTCTCTCTCTCTCTCTCTCTCTCACACACACACACTCACTCACTCACGCACACACACACACACACACACACGATTATACACAAAACGTATCGGATCTTTCTCACGCTCACGCACGCAAGCTCTCATACACAAAGTTATACAAAAACATCTTATTATTCTCCTCTCTCTCTCTCTATCTATCTATTTATCTATCTATCTCTCTCTCGCATACACACACAATTACACACACTGTAATCTATTTCATTCTATCTCCCCTATTAACTTGCCTCCCCACGAGGGTGAAGTTAGACAGGAGGTCGGTTTCTAATGTGGGAATAAACACAAAAAGGGGCACTCTGGTTATTGAGAACACAGTTTAAACTGACCGTATTCTAGTGGGATGTCTCATCCTCTGACCGAGGACAGAACAAGTACAACACATGGATCCTAGCCTCCCACTACACACACGCACACACACACACACACACATACACAGTATTACGCACAAAGCATCTGTTATTCTCCCCCCCCCCCTTTTGTTTCCATTTCTCTCATTTCTTTCGGTCTCTCCCCTTTAATTTGTAGTCAAGCGAGGGCAGAAGAGAGAGAAGGGGGCATGGTTTTCTCCAATTGTGTTTTCTTTATTTGTTATTGTTTCTTGTGTGCGTTTTCTGTTTTTGTATTCCTCAAATCTTGACAGGTTTATTCAAACTGAATCGCCTATAAAAACCCCATAGCGTGACATAGCAAGTTCTTAAGTACCGACTGAACAAGAGTCTTTATGACTTGATGGAGTTACAAAAAGAAACAAATATTACATTGCCCCCCCCCATCTCATATATATATATATATATATATATATATATATATATATATATATATATATATATATATATATATATATATATATATATATATATGAAAATGGTTAAGGAAAATTGGACAAACAGAAACATTCAATGAAAATAAGGACACAAACGCATAATTAAAGTTGGACCAAGATATTTCAGTCGAAGGAATCTGACCATATTCATTTGGTGATATGGTTTTATTAAAAACCATATCTTAGTCCAACTTTAACGATGCGTGTGTGTCCTTATTTTCATTGAATGTTACTCTGTTTATCAAATTTTCACATTTTGTCTGAAATTTTGATTTAATATTTACTCTCTCATATATATATATATATATATATATATATATATATATATATATATATATATATATATATATATATAATTTTGAAGAAAGAAAGATGAAGATAAAAAAATTGCATAAAATTACATAAAGTTACATAAAATTAATACAAATTTTATTACATCGAAAGTTCAGATGCAAGGAGTTACATTAATCCTTAAACCATGTTTTTTTGTTGAAAGGCGCTATGTGGAAAAGTTCAAAACCTAGCGCCTTTCAACAGTTTTGCTATCTGCACCATAGCGCCCCCTTTTGTCTTCGAAAATGGCTACTCAATACTGCTAATTTTTCCTTCCCGGCCATTTATTTCTTTATCCCCAACCTTTCTAGTTTTATTCTTCAATTTTTCAAAGTGAAATGGAACTAGGTAATATTTATTTATTATAAATACCACATTACCAAATGTTATTCTCTGACGAGAAGAGTTTTATCTTTGAAAAAGCATGGTTTAAGGATTAACGTAACTTCTTGCATCTGAACTTTCGATGTAATAAAATTTCTTTCGCCACAATAAGATTTGCCTTTCTCATGGTTTGTGAGGATTGTACAGTTGATAGAAGCTTCAACAGTTGAAAAACGATCCGGTTTGAATCTGAGGCTTGGGCACTTGCCTGTCTAACTGTACTGAGAAGCTGTGATACCGCGAAAAAGTTATTCTTTGGATGGCATATATATATATATATATATATATATATATATATATATATATATATATATATATATATATATATATGAGGAATAAAAGAAACAATGTTTCAGAAAAAATGTAAAATAAAAATGGAATAAAGGATAAGCAAATCAACAGCTAGCAAAAATAAAAATAAGACACATATTGAATAGTTCTACCAAAATATTTCAATTGTTAGGACAATCATCATCCGTTGGCAGCACGTGTAATAAACAGTAGAAAGGGAGAAAGAAATAAAGAAATGTTAAACAAGAAACAGAAAGAAAGAAAAAAATCAGCAGTTAGCTTTGATTTAGCATGTAAAAGCCAATCGGAACGCTGTAAGTTAATTAAAGTGGGGAAGGAAGATTAGTAGTAATTTAAATGAATGACAGCAAGGAATTAAACGAAGAAGGAGGAGGAGAAGGGGGAGGAGGAAGACGGACACAAAGTTGTAGAAGTTATACGTTATCATATTGATTTAGGTTCATTTCGATTAGAATCGATCTGGCAGATGATGTAGAAATATTATAGAACCCTGGTCTTTGAATAATTGTGTTATTATGACGTAGGATTCAACATGATTCTATGAGACGACGGAGTTTAGCGTCGTGTATATGTTTTATTGAAATCGTCCTCTGTTTATTGAAGTGATGACCAAAAGAAATCATGTGGGTACATAACGCGTTTGAGGTGTCGCAGTTTTTTTATAGCACGATTGTGTTCATAGTTTCGTTTATTTAACGGACGTTGTGTTTCGCCAAAATATACCATACACTATACTATGCGCCGATTGCGGAAAAATATATATTTTGAGTGCCGTGGTTTTGTGCTATTTCTTAACAATCCTTACAAGGGCTATACGATCTCTTTCAGACAGCTTCGGCTTTATTCTATAATTTTGTTTAGAGGAAGATGTTTTCTTTTCTTTTTCCATAGGCTGTCATCACCTTATAAACAGTTCTTCTCGATACGGCCACCATCTAAGCCACTTCCGTTACAGTAGCGCCTGCTATACGGACATCAACAATCGGCCCTCTTTGTAAATTTGATAGATCTGTCATTTGATTTTTCTTACTAATATGCACTATCTGAAATAATAAAATACATTTAACAAATTAATTCAGGACAATAATAACCGTAAAAAAATATGAAACCAACATTTTAGTATTATTTTTCATTTTTTATAAGTGTTTTAAAAATTGATGCAAAATTAACAAACAATCTAATCTCCTTTCACAACCAACGCTCGGATCCTCATTTTCCCTAGTTAAAATGAATTGCTCTCTCTCCTTTGATAAACTCCTAGGGCTGATTTTCACTCCAGACTTGAAATCGAAGAATTACATTAAATATGTTGCTAAAGTCACTGGAAAGGGTCTACCAAAAAGGTCATTTTACAGGAGTAGGCGCACTTGAAACGCACACGCACATCGCAGAAAAAATAACATGATTGATTGTCGAAAATAAAATAATCGTTAGTCGAAGTCAAGTCACCTGGTCTGGTAAAAAATACATGATGGAGTTTCAGAAATAAAATAATTGTTGATTGAAACCCTTGCAAAAGTTAGCGACAGAAGGAAATACTCTGTCGCCGAATAAACGCTCTGTGGGCGTTGATACATTGACAGCGAAGTCACACAGTGGGCGTTTGTAGGTGGAGGCGGGGGTGTCACAAATTGTTATATAATCCACCCAAAATTGATACATTGACAGCGAAGTCACACAGTGGGCGTTTGTAGGTGGAGGCGGGGGTGTCACAAATTGTTATATAATCCACCCAAAATTGATACATTGACAGCGAAGTCACACAGTGGGCGTTTGTAGGTGGAGGCGGGGTGTCACAAATTGTTATATAATCCACCCAAAATTGATACAATGACAGCGAAGTCACACAGTGGGCGTTTGTAGGTGGAGGCGGGGGTGTCACAAATTGTTATATAATCCACCCAAAATTGATACATTGACAGCGAAGTCACACAGTGGGCGTTTGTAGGTGGAGGCGGGGTGTCACAAATTGTTATATAATCCACCCAAAATTGATACATTGACAGCGAAGTCACACAGTGGGCGTTTGTAGGTGGAGGCGGGGGTGTCACAAATTGTTATATAATCCACCCAAAATTGATACATTGACAGCGAAGTCACACAGTGGGCGTTTGTAGGTGGAGGCGGGGGTGTCACAAATTGTTATATAATCCACCCAAAATTGATATCGTCAGTCGATTAGCGATTTGGGCGCAGGAAAAATCACCCGGTCAAATTCCTGTGTGTGCGCTTTCCTTTTTCACTAACCCAGACTCCTTTACCGGCACCAATAATAAAGATATATCGTTATCTTTTTTATATATCGGTGAGTCTTCATTATTTTCAGCAACAAATAAATACAACATTGCGATGGCTTTTAATACCGTAAACGACGACCCGTTCTGAAGCTTCTTGGGGAGATTGCCTTAAAAACGAATTTATTTTTTCGTTTCTCCCTTCATGTGCCTAGCGCCAGAAGCAATTTCCACGAATAGAATTTCTTTCCAAGGGCTTCCCATCTGTGTAACACAGTACCACGGTAATAATTTCGCTTGGTACAACAAGCCTCATCAGAGATTTAAACAAATAAAAGGTATTAACCTTATTTTTTTACGTAACAATCCTTCCGGGGTTTGTAGAAGTGACGTCAGATGTTGTGTGAACTTAACGGTGTAAATGTCTCTTTTAAATTGAACTTAAATCGCGCATGGTCGCTGGTAGGTATAGATTTGGGAAAGTTCATTTTTTTTAAGCATCTTTAAAATTTTAAACTTAAAGAGAGAGGCAAAATGCCTTTTAAAAAACATTAAAAACAAAAAAATTATTTTGATTTTAATCAAAATATCTGCATTTAACAAGATGCAGATATTTTTATTAAAATCAAAATAATTTTTTTTTATCTTGACTTTTTTTCTAATAAACATTTAAACAAATAAAAGGTATTAATGAGGCTTGTTGTACCAAGCAAAATTATTTTTTAAAAAATCAAGATTAAAACAAATATATATTATTTTGATTTTAATAAAAAAATATCTGCATCTAACACATGGTTTTTGAAAGCATTTTGCATCTTTCTTTAAGTTTATATATATATATATATATATATATATATATATATATATATATATATATATATATATATATATATATATATATATATATATATATATATATATATATATGTAAGTAAATTTCGTGTACAACAGAATGGTAGGATTAATTTTAGAGGAAGCATTATTAAAATCAATGAAACAGACGAGTGGGAAAAAAAAAAAGGAAAATTGTTAAAATTACCTTAAGGCCTTGTCGTATATATATATAAATAAATAAATAAAAATAAAAATAAGAATAAATATAAAAGTAATAAAGCAAATCATGGTTATTGGAATTTAATAAATAAAAACTGTTCTATATATATATATATATATATATATATATATATATATATATATATATATATATATATATATATATATATATATAAGCTTTCGTTGTAGAACAACTTTGTCAGGCGAGACTGTCTTATAGTTTTTTTCTTCTTCTTTTCTTCCTCCTTATTTTGATAGTTTGAACCCCGAGAGGTTGAATCACGATATGAGCAGAAAGAGACGTCAAGTTCTTAAAAGACGTTAGGATAAGTGTAGCCATGGCGATGTTATGCGCAGATTGGCACTTTTTAAGTAAGGAAATTGACAACATCTTTGAAGCGCGCATGAGAATTTATTTAAGTGAAATATTTTGAAAATCAACAATTGTAAAACAACTTTGTCAGGCGAGACTGTCTTATAGTTTTTTTTTTCTTCTTTTCTTCCTCTTTATTTTGATGGTATAAACCCCGAGGAACTTGACGTCTCTTTCTGCTCATATCGTGATTCGACCCCCGATACTTAGATCAAACACAGCTTTGCTCGGATAAAAGCTTACGAGAAATCTAATAAAAGTTTTTTAAATTATGTCAGAGGTTTCTTTATTATAATACTGTTGGTTCTGCGTTCGCGTCTGACATCCGTAAACAGCAACGTCGAGTTTATTTATAATTTGAAAATTATAGAAATTAAGAAAATAAGAAAAAAAATCGTAATACGGTTTTCAGGGTTGTGAGAATGTGTACAAAGGGGAAAGTCGGGGAAGTCGTATTCATTAGTACCTACTAGTCTAATAAGAAATGAGTAGTACCTACTAGTCTAATGAGAAATGAGTAGTACCTACTAGTCTAATAAGAAATGAGTAGTACCTACTAGTCTAATAGGAAATGAGTAGTACCTACTAGTCTAATAAGAAATGAGTAGTACCTAATAGTCTAATAAGAAATGAGTAGTGTCTATTAGTCTAATAAGAAATGAGTAGTACCTACTAGTCTAATAAGAAATGAGTAGTACGTACTAGTCTAATAAGAAATGAGTACTACCTACCAGTCTAATAAGAAATGAGTAGTACCCACTAGTCTAATTAAAAATGAGTAGTACCTACTAGTCTAATGAGAAATGAGTAGTACCTACTAGTCTAATAAGCAATGAGTAGTACCTACTAGTCTAATCAC
>OY744528.1:102438729-102496229 GCA_963556195.1 Sepiola atlantica | reverse complement strand
TATATATATATATATATATATATATATGAAAATAATAATAAACACATATATATACGCATATATCCATACACAGATATACACACATATACACATATATACATTTTTAAGCATAAATATCTGGTCTTAACATAAAATACACACGTGCACACAAATTAATAGATACACAAGTACATACCTAAAATATATAAACATACATATATATATACATATATCAAATAACAAACGCAAATATATACGCATATATCTATACACGGATATACACATATATACACATATATACCATATACATATGTTCATATAAAATACCTACCCACACATATATACATAGACATGCTTGTACAGTACATATATAAATAGACACAGAGGCATATAGATATGTTCATTAACCTACGCATACGTACACATGAAATAGATATAAAAATAAAATTAAAATATACAACTTTTACACCTGTATAAACATACCCATACATATAAGATATTAGTTCAAGTATCCATATACATACGTACGCATATACCAATTATACACATTCACGCACGTATACATATATACACATACGCATATACACGCACACATATATACACACATACATATAAACACATTTTGTACAACCTAGCGCATATATCGTTTGGCATATCGTCGCGAAACTTGGTAAAAATGATAGCCATGGTCTAACTTAAAACTGATTGTTCATTGTAGATTTTCGCTTCTATATTGTAGCCAATGAAGTTCCGTGTTTTAAATGATATTTACATTGACCTTCAGTTTTGTCCTTGACCTTCATTCGTTCTGTCAAAGTCGAAATTCTGATAGAATTTCAACTTTATATTTTTCCAAATTTGATTATGAACCTGACGTTTTTTGATAATAATAATCGACATGCAAAAATCTCAGCCTGATCATGGCATTACTTCGTCAATACGTCACACAATATTGAGCAGTAAAACTCAGATAAGACTTTAACCGTCCTTAGGTTTTCAGGCGTTGGTATATAGTTTTACGACTGACTTGTGGTTTTGTTTAATCAATATGAACCTTAATATAAACTTTAATATGAACTTTTATATGAACCTTAATTTGAACTATAATATGAACTTAAATATGAACCTAAATATAAACTTTAATATGAACTTTTATATGAACCTTAATTTGAACTATAATATGAACTTAAATATGAACCTTAATATAAACTTTAATATGAACTTTTATATGAACCTTAATTTGAACTATAATATGAACTTAAATATGAACCTTAACATAAACTTAAATATACACTTTAATATGAACCTTAATATGAACTTTAATATGAACTTAATATGTACTTTAATATGAACTTTAATATGAACCTTAATATGAACTTTAATATGAACTTCAATATGAACCTTAATATAAACTTTAATATGAACTTTTATATGAACCTTAATTTGAACTATAATATGAACTTAAATATGAACCTTAACATAAACTTAAATATACACTTTAATATGAACCTTAATATGAACTTTAATATGAACTTAATATGTACTTTAATATGAACTTTAATATGAACCTTAATATGAACTTTAATATGAACTTCAATATGAACCTTAATATAAACTTTAATATGAACTTTTATATGAACCTTAATTTGAACTATAATATGAACTTAAATATGAACCTTAACATAAACTTAAATATACACTTTAATATGAATCTTAATTTGAACTTTCATATGAACTTTAATATGTACTTTAATATGAACTTAATATGTACTTTAATATGTACTTTAATATGAACTTTAATATGAACCTTAATATGAACCTTAATATGAACTTTAATATGAACTTTAATATGAACTTTAATATGAACTTAAATATGAACCTTAATATGAACTTTAATATGGACCTTAATATAAACTTTAATATGAACTTTTATATGAACCTTAATTTGAACTATAATATGAACTTAAATATGAACCTTAACATAAACTTAAATATACACTTTAATATGAACCTTAATTTGAACTATAATATGAACTTTAATATGTACTTTGATATGAACTTAATATGTACTTTAATATGAACTTTAATATGAACCTTAATATGACCCTTAATATGAACTTTAATATGAACTTTAATATGAACTTTAATATGAACCTTAATATGAACATTAATATGAACCTTAATATGAACTTTAATATGAACCTTAATATGAACCTTAATATGAACTTTAATATGAACTTTAATATGAACTTTGATATGAACTTTAACATGAACCTTAATATGAACCTTAATATGAACTTTAATATGAACCTTAATATAGACTTTAATATGTACTTTAATATGAACTTAAATATAAACATTAATATGAACTTTAATATGAACCTTAATATGAACTTTAATATGAACTTTAATATGAACTTTATGAACTTTAATATGAAATTTAATATGAACTTTAATATGAACCTTAACATGAACCTTAATATGAACTTTAATATGTACTTTAATAAGAACTTTAATATGGACCTTAATATTAACTTTAATATGTATTTTAATATGAACTTTAATATGGACGTTAATATTAACTTTAATATGAACTTTCATATGAACGTTAATATGAACGTTAATATGAACGTTAATATGAACGTTAATATGAACTTCAATATTACTTTTAATATGAACTTCAATATGAATTTTAATATGAACTTTAATATGAACATTAATATGAACATTAATATGAACCTTTATATGTACCTTAATATGAACTTCAATATGTACCTTAATATGAACCTTTGTGAGTTATTAAAAACTGAAACCATATTTGTGTCAAAACATTACTACTCTTTAACTTATAGGTGGATAAGAGAATCCACACATTTCTGATTGATCCAAGAATGAATAACATAATAGTAAACTTGTTGTTGAACTCGCTTACCATAAAGTCGCAGTTCAGCTTGCTAACCACTACGCAACGGGGCATATTAAAAAATGCCCCCCCGAACGAAAACTATTAAATTACGGAAAATTTAAACATTTTTTTTATCAAAACAATCCAAAGACTATAAGAAAAATATATTTTTATCGTAAAATGGATAGAGGTGTACGGCGTAAAGATTTACGTGCTTTTATGTCTAGTATAGGTTAAGAATGTAGACTATAAACTTATATGAGCTTTATTTCTAATACGAAACTGGAACGTTGCCATATTTTAATATATACTTTAGAGATAACATTTTATTTCAAACAAGAAAAAATAGAAAGAAGGATATATAATTGTGGCAATGGAAAAACAAACACGTTTGAATTAACGTCAGTCACTTGAAATATTTTCTTTTAATTTTACGCATCCCAAACAAGGCATATTGCCAGTGAAGCATAAGGGGTTACTGTGATAGGAGTCAGATTTTTTGGAAGATGGTCAGCCGTGGTGGGGAAGTGGGCAGCAAGCTTTTGAAATGTCTGCATGTTTGTACGGTCGGGGAAACGGAGATCAGGGAGGGAATTCCAAAGGCAAACGGTCCGTGGAAAGAAAATTTCCGAGTAGAGAATCTTCAGGCATATAGAGATGTCTACCGTGAAGAGATGGGATTTTCTTGTTAATCGAGTGAGTCGGAAGTATTTATGTAGAAAGTTCATTGGAGCACATTCCTTGGAAATACTTGTAAAATAGGCAAAAAAACCTGTAGAGAAAGACCGAAGACACTCGAAAGGGGTGTCTAATAGGTATTCAAACTCTGTCCTCAAGTAGATGAGTGGATATGGCTAATTAAATATATATCACGAGAGAGTTAACAACCATTCCAAAGTGTTGAGAATGAAAATTTACCATAGGAAACTCATTTGAATTACTATGGTCATGGAGTCGCCTTTCTCAGCCGGGATTCTAAAGAACAC
Source organism: Sepiola atlantica (assembly GCA_963556195.1). NCBI lineage: Eukaryota > Metazoa > Mollusca > Cephalopoda > Sepiida > Sepiolidae > Sepiola > Sepiola atlantica. The sequence goes on along the minus strand of OY744528.1, from coordinate 102,492,359 downwards.
TAGACTTCCGACAGAGGTCGCCAGGAGTTCCGAAAGAAATTAGGATAAACAAATGTTTCTTTTGTGTCTTAGTTATTTACGTTTCACTACATATATGAGTACACCTTTGGCTTGTCATCTACGTACTATGAATCTACTTTGGTATGATATCTACACTTACATTGCAACTTACGTCTCATGAATCTATATTGTTATGCGATCTAGTCTCATATTGCAATAGACACGGTAATAAGCAAGGAATTGGCTTCGAAAGAATTTGTGGTTAGAGTCTGGAACCTTAACCATAACACTTCACCCTAATTCTAACTCTAACGTAAAAAAGAGACCGTGCGAAACTTCAGCCAAATATTCAACGAGAAGTCGCTGAAGGCTCAGTAATGTATTCAAACGAATCGAGAGCTTACGCTAATTTAAACCAACTGAATGTTCGTTATTTTTCCGTAAATCATCAGCAGAATTTCGTCGATCCCAACATCGGAGGATATACACAAAAAATTGAAATTACGTATATTGAAAAAGAATTGATAGCCGTACAGTATAGATAGTTGTTCTCTTGTAGATATTAAGCCAAAGTAACATTCATAGTTGTTATCTGGTGATACCAGATCAGGCTGCCCTGTGGCTCCCTGAGACGAAATTCACCTACATTGACGTTTTTATTTATTTTTATTTTTTTTGTTTGTAAAACTTAATTATGTTCTACAAAACCAAAAACAAAAACAACAGCCCCTCTCCCTTTCTCCCTCCCCTTTTTTATTTTTATTTTTCCTACCCTACTCCCGGTCCTGGATATGACCTTAAACTACATCCGATGGTGAGATCCGGCTTACGGACTTCGGGGAATGTGGAGCCTCCTCTTAATTACCATTGCTCCCAGGTCCACCCTGACCCGGAGTGGTAGTACCTGTTAGGGTCCCAACTATGGGTTATATAGAAACAGATATTAAAAGGGGAAAGAAACAAAAAAGAGAAGAAAACAAGACCAGATTCGGCATTAAATAACCCAAAAAGGGTTGATATGCCGTAAAACAAAACTACCAAACTACCAAACCATAGTTGTTATTTTGTAATTCACAGTGACCCCTTTTCTGAAAGCTGGATTTCCCCCACATTAATAAACGACCTTGTGCCTAACTTTGCCCTCGTGGGGAGGCAATTAAATAGGGGCAGTCTTCTGGGGTCGACGGTTCAATCCTCGCTATAGGTGATACTAACAAAGAATAACATTTAAAAAAAAAAAGTACTTAGCACTTCTACCTGGTCATAGCTGACGGATCAAGAACAAAATGGATTAAATAGAGGATTCAATTCGAAATTCTGTATAGACTCTCGACATAGAGATTCCCGAGTTCGAAAAGATGCACGTGAATAACGTCGAAAGTTACATCGGCCGAAACGTAGTAGATTAACAATTAAGATGCGAATAGTAGTCCGAATAATACAAATAATACATGTTATTGGAATGTTCATCATTTTTGCAGTAAAGAAATGTATCGTGCAACGGATGGATTACTTTTTTAGAAGGATTTGTGTAACTTTTTTCTTTTTTTTCTAGACTTTTATTCACCCCCCTCCCTTCCCAAAAAAGGGCAAATGTCCACTGAGACGTAAGTGGCTACTCTGAATTAGGGGCCAGATATATAAGTAACATCCTAAGTGAGTAGTTGAGCATCGATATTCTTTTGCACGTTAGATTTACATTTTTACATGTTTGTACAATCGGGAAACAGGGAGCAGGGGAAGGAATTCCTAAAGTAAGCAGTTCGAGGACAGAAGCTATTAGAGTAGAAAGATTTCTACCCTCGTGGTGAAGGGGTTCGATTTTGCTGATTGTCGGATTAGGCGGTGGTAGTCACGTTGAGCTGCACGAGTTCGTTGGAGCACATTCCGTTTAAGTACTTATAAAGCAAGCATAGAGATACAGCATTGCGGCGATGGGACAGGGCTTGGAGCTTCGTAGACAGTTTGAGACCCATTAGATTAGAGGCTCTTTTTAACCGTCTAATAGAGAAATACTAATGGTTTATGTACAAGCCCAGATGTAAATAAAATGCTCCATGCATGGGCAGATGGTGGGTTTGTAGAGATATAGGACACTACCAACTGAGATAAGAGGGAGACTACCTTCTTTACAGCAGACTTGGCAGTATCTTCTATGTGTGTATTTTTATTCATGTTACCTGTGAAGATTACTTAGGAGTTTAAATGTTGGGCTCTCGGGGGCAATGCTATCAGCCATTGCAATCTGTGGTTGGAAAGGTTTCTTATAATTGTTAAAAGAAAAGAGTTTTGTCTTGGTAGCATTGAATGTAACCATCCATTTTTAATCGCATTCCACTACGGACTGTGGATCATTTTTGAAGGATCCGTCCATTGCCTTGAATATGTATGCATTTTATTTGTCTGCATGTCATCATCAAGGGAGGTGATAGTGGTCAAGTGGATCACAACATGGACTGACAACCTTGGTGTGCCAAGTTCGAATCTAGTCGGTACCATATAATCACTTTTACTTAGGGATGTTGGCAACCTTCACGTGATCCTTCCTGTAGACTTGGCAGTATATTTTATATATTTGTCTCAATTCAAGTTTTCTGTAAATGTTAGGCCGAAGAGTTTGAATGTTGGACTCTAAGGTAGAGTGCTATTAGTCATGACAATCGGTAGTTGGAAAAGTTTCTTGTAATTGTAAAAGCAAAATTATTTATTTTGCTAATCAAATTTGTAACTCTCAAATTCATATATCAAATAATGTTTTTGTTTTTAAAAAAAAGAAGCATAATCTTAAATGAATTTAAATAAATTTACTAATATAATTTTACGTTTCTGTGCATCCGTAGCGCGTCAAATCAAAGCAGGAGTTGTAAAAAGATAAACGAGTTATTTATAGATACAATTCTCGAGACCTCGAATGAAACAAAAACTTTTTTTTTTAATCACTCATGTTTTAGCATGTGTAAATAGTGGCACATGAAAATCTTTATTTAATCACAGAACTTAGCAAATTTAAAATAAAAAAACGAAGAGGTTTAATAGTTAAGAAACTGCAGTGTATCTACTACTTCGAATTGAACAGTGTATCTACTACTTCGAATTGAACAGTGAAACCACCCAAAGTCTGGAGCTCAGTTGATATATGCATTCGAATATCTTTTATTACTGCCTATTGTATAATAGCAAACAAGAAAAAAAAATTCAGTTAAGTAACTCTATTCAAATTTCACTTATTCGTAATGGAATCTAAATTATGTTTCTTTTTATACAAAACAACGGAGAGTTCTAACCAGGGGAAGTAAGTATTTCCGTTTCCCTTATTAACAAATCTAGACCATTCTCATTGCTTTCCTACCACAGGCAGAGTTTGATGATTTCTTTTTTTAATTTTACTTCAAATATCGTCTACAAACAATTTATATACAAAATACATGTATATTTATATAAAGTTAGGTATGTGCATATGTTTATACATTTACCTGCATAAGATTCACTTTTAAACTAATTAAACGATTATAATTACTTTTTAAACAGATCTGCGAGGCTCAAGGGTAGATAATGTGGTATATATTTAGTTTAGTTTTAGAATCTCCTCGTGAAAATTCAGACACCTCCGATTACGTGTGAAATTTTAACAATGGTTATTAGATATCGATTAATAAGTATTAGCGTTTATGTGCAATAGTTTAAAGGGTTAAACCTCTTATTTGAAAATTCAAATATTTCAGATTTTCATTAAATTTGATCCACAGTCATTAGGCAGCAATTAAGTAAGACTTCCTGAATTTTTATTTCTTCTTAAGACCTCTTGAGCTTAAGACTTACATTTTAGACATTTTCTAGAATAAACAAAAACAGGTAATAGATTTTTATCAAAATTTGAATAAGGATTCTAGACATTTATATCTTCATAAGGGGTCATAAAAATGGCGCAGAACTGTTCTGTTTGGTTAGTTTATTTTATCCGTTCTGTAATCGGTATTTTTGTAATTAATCTATAAATATTTGCACTTATGATGAATTTAAAACATGAAAAAGAAAAATCCCGAATTTTTTAAATCTTTTTTTTTAACATAGTTCACCCCAAACAAGGCAGGCCGCCACTGTAGACGTAAGGGGCTACTGAGAAAAAGAAAAGGGGAGAAGGTAGGGGGTGGTCAACCTAGATTGGGATCAGCGCAGCGAGGTGTCTGTTTACATTAGTTTTAAACTTCTGCATGTCTGTACTGTTGGGGAAACAGGAGGCAGGGAGAGAGTTCCAGAGGCCAGCAGTACGAGGAAAGAAGCTATTTGAGTAGAAGGCTCTCCGACATCTGGGGACCTCCACAGTGAATGAATGAGATTTAGTTGATTGTCGAGTTAGTCTAGTGAATTTACGTCGAGGGGGCACAAGAGTAGCCAATTCATCGGAGCATAATCCATTGAAGTATTTGTAAAACAAGCACAAGGATGCTACATTATACATTAAATGGTCAAAAAGGTTGATGTGCCGCAAAATCACAAAACATCGTTGCAAGGCAACCAGTGTGGTTAGAATGTGATTCACTAATGAATCGTCATCCAGGGTGGACTTGTTGGCTCCGCGTTCGGCGACGCATAAAGGTGTTTTGTCATTACCCTAACGATTATGGTTTCGTCAAAAGAGCGAATTAACCGCTGTGCACGTTAGGAAATTGCTTTTCAAACAGCTTTCAATTTTAATCTATTCAACAGAATTGACATGATTTTGTTACAAAATACATTTTTTTATTAATTTTTCCCCCTAAAAAGCAACTCATTCGTGCACAAAAGTGGCATCTCCGCCTTTTATTAAATCCGTTTCGCTTCTTGCGCAAATACAAATTAAATAAAACATAAGCGGGCGTAATGGGTTCTTCGTTAGTAAACGAGGCTATTCTTTTAGATACGTCGGCGATACGACCTACGAGTCTAGCGCGGCAGACCGACTAAAATGCTATTTCAGCGGAATAGACCGAACTCCTATAAAGAAATGTATCATCCGAAATATAAATAAATTCTTGGCCTTGGCCTTTTGGCTAATATCAAAGTGTAGTATCTGTTCCGATGGATACTGCACCCCATAAACTGGTATTGTCTTGGCCTTCAAGGCTTGATTTACGCCGGTCTATGGGTCTGTCCTGTGCAGTTCTAGGAGGTCCACCCTCCCAGGCTTCGCCTTCCATCTTTGGGGAGGAGTAAGTTTATTGCTTACTGCCTGAGGCGCCCCTACCGGGGAATGCCGACAACCTTCCCAGGCAATTTTTAATGGCCAGGGTGCTCACCTCTCGGGCACTGGCTTTTCAAACCCACTTTCCCGACCTTGGGTCACATCTTACTTGTGGGAGTAAGATAAAAGCTGGCCTTGTGCCTAACTCCTGGAGAGGAGTAAATCAATACTCTTTACTATTTCTAAAAGTCGTCAGCGAGCACACAGACAGACATAAAACACATCGAACAGAATATGTCGCTATCTTGAACATTTCAGCTCTGCAATGGCTGCCAAATATTTGCGATTAGTTTCGCCTCGCATTTCAACCGGTGTAAGGACAAAATAATGTGGTGTATTATTCTTTTTTTCTGTTTTATTTTTTTGCGGAATTTTAATTTTTATTTTGCAAATAATTCGAATTATTATTTTTTATGTTTTATTTTGCAAATATTGCGGATTATTTATTTTTATGTTTTATTTTCCAAGCATTACTTTTTTATTTTTGCAAATTAGTCCACTATGCAAATTATCGTATAAAAGACAATTTTGTCGGCAATATTCAACGTTGGATACGTCATTATTATTAGGTGTAATTTGTTATATATTTCTATTAATTTATATTTGCAAAATAAAAAAGAAAAAGATTCAATTTCGTAAAAAAACTGTAATATATGACAATTCGTTTGATTTTATTATTTATTAATTAATTTGTAAACCTGTAAAATATATTTCACTTCTATTTATAAAATCATATTTTATTATTTAAATAATATTTGAAAAAAAAAATTGTAAAGTAGAAAATTTTTCATATTTTAAAAACTGTTTGATTTTATTATTTGTCAATTAATTTGTAAACTTGTAAAATATATTTCACTTCTATTTATAAAATTATATTTTATTTTATCATTTAAATAATATTTGAAAAAAAATGAAAAAATTAGAAAATTTGTAATATAATCGTTCAATTTTATCATTTGTCAATTCATTTATAAACCTATAATATATGTGTCACTTCTATTTATAAAATCATATTTTATTTTATTTAAAAAAAATTTTTAATGAAAACTGTAGAAAATTTGTAATATAATCGTTTTATTTTATTATTTGTCAATTAATTTATAAACCTATGAAATATATTTCACTTCTATTTATAAAATAATTTTTTTTATTGTTGAAGTAATATTTGCAAAATAAAAATTAAAAAAAAAAAAATTGTAATACATTTCAATTCCATTTTCTATAAACACCGTTTCGTTTTATTATTTGTTACTGCAAAAATTATTATTTGAATAAACATAATATTTTTGCCCTCACACCGGTTTAAATGTGTGACGAGACTAATCGCAAACATTTGGCACCGATTACAGAGCTAACTGAATATGTTATTAGAGATGATTGGGCGCATTTCAAAACAGATATGGCGTATTTCGCGTGAAAAGTGACTTAAATTAGTGAATGTATGAATGTTGAAGTGAAATCAGAAGAATCTTCGTCCTAAGAAAATTCAGTCGATTTTCCTGACTCTGACTGATTGTAACCCAATACCAGATGAACAAGAGAATTATGTAAACTTCGGTGAATTTTAACAGAAACGGCGCCTGCATTTCGCCCAGATATTGCATATTTACGTTAGTTACATCAATTTTGCATCTTCCCGTTAGTTACATCAATTTTGCATCTTCCCGTTAGTTACATCAATTTTGCATCTTCCCGTTAGTTACATCAATTTTGCATCTTCCCGTTAGTTACATCAATTTTGCATCTTCAAGTTAGTTACATCAATTTTGCATCTTCAAGTTAGTTACATCAATTTTGCATCTTCCAGTTAGTTACATCAATTTTGCATCTTCCAGTTAGTTACATCAATTTTGCATCTTCCAGTTAGTTACATCAATTGTGCATCTTCCAGTTGGTTACATCAATTTTACATCTTTCTGTTAGTCCCACCAATTTTACATCTTTCTGTTAGTCCCACCAATTTTACATCTTTCAGTTAGTCCCACCAATTTTACATCTTTCTGTTAGTCCCACCAATTTTACATCTTTCAGTTAGTCCCACCAATTTTACATCTTTCAGTTAGTCCCACCAATTTTACATCTTTCTGTTAGTCCCACCAATTTTCATCTTTCTGTTAGTCCCACCAATTTTACATCTTTCTGTTAGTCCCACCAATTTTACATCTTTCAGTTAGTCCCACCAATTTTACATCTTTCTGTTAGTCCCATCAATTTTACATCTTTCAGTTAGTCCCACCAATTTTACATCTTTCTGTTAGTCCCACCAATTTTACATCTTTCTGTTAGTCCCACCAATTTTACATCTTTCTGTTAGTCCCACCAATTTTACATATTTCAGTTAGTCCCACCAATTTTACATCTTTGAGTTAGTCCCACCAATTTTACATCTTTCAGTTAGTCCCACCAATTTTACATCTTTCTGTTAGTCCCACCAATTTTACATCTTTCTGTTAGTCATATCAATTTTACATCCGTACGTTAGCCACTTCAATTTACATCTTTCAATCAGTCACACCAATTTTACATATTTCAGTTTGTTACGCGCAAATCTTTGATGATGAGACCTGCGCCCACACTATACATTGTTGCGAGTGTGCTAAGGAAAATAATACAAAAATAGACAAAACTATGATGGCGGCTATGTTTAATTTAAAAGGTTAAACACTAAAACAAACGTACGCAAAAACACAATATGTGGCGGGTATTTTAAATGCAATAAATTAGGGAAAACACATAATTGGCTATATTGAATGTAATAAAATTTGGACAAAATATAAAACAAGTAAACACAGTGACGAATATTTTGAATTTCAAAAAATGTGGATAGAATTATACAGAAACACGCATAAAAAATAATTGTGGCTACTTTAAATCTAATAAATGAGGAAAACGCACAAAAGCACAAGAAAAACATATTGGTCGGTATTTTTCATGTAATCATATTGGATTAACACAATCTAATCTAAAAATAACACAATGCTGTAATGTAATATTCAATAAAATGCGAAAAAAACATAGGCTACGTAATGTCTTGTTATAATTAATAAATTATAAAAATCTGAAAAATGCAACAAAAAAATATTAGTGGCTATTTTTATTCAAATATTATTATTTGATTCTAATATATGGAGAAAACAGAAAAGCATAGAAAAAACATAGTGGTGTGTATGATGAAGGTAATAAATTATGAAACACTTAAAAATAAAGAAGCACAAAATAGCACAACGACAATTATGTGAAATCTAGTAAAATGTGGAAAAACACAAAACATAGCAGTGAAGTAGGGAAGAACACATAATACAAATGAAATGGTGGTGCGTGTATGTTGAATATAATTGGACATAAAATCACGGAAACCATACAATAAACATAGAGGCGACTTTGTCTAAAGTTAGAAAATGGGGGAAACGCCAAAGAAAACACAATAAGGGGAATTGTGAATTTAATAAACTAAATGGTGATCATGTGAAATGGAATCACATAGCTAAAAACACAAAAATGCGCTTTAAAAATAATCGCCACAATCTTATATAATAAATTGTGAATTTAATAAACTGCGAAAAACTATCCGAAAACCAAACTAAATGGTGATTATGTGAAATGGAATCACATAGCTACAAACACAAAAATGCGCTTTAAAAATAATTGCCACAATCTAATATAATAAATTGTGAATTTAATAAACTGCGAAAAACTATCCGAAAACCAAACTAAATGGTGATCATGTGAAATGGAATCACATAGCTACAAACACAAAAATGCGATTTAAAAATAATCGCCACAATCTAATATAATAAATTGTGAATTTAATAAACTGTGAACAACTATCCGAAAACCAAACTAAATGGTGATCATGTGAAACGGAATCACATAGCTACAAACACAAAAATGCGCTTTAAAAATAATTGCCACAATCTAATATAATAAATTGTGAATTTAATAAACTGCGAAAAACTATCCGAAAACCAAACTAAATGGTGATCATGTGAAATGGAATCACATAGCTACAAACACAAAAATGCGCTTTAAAAATAATTGCCACAATCTAATATAATAAATTGTGAATTTAATAAACTGCGAAAAACTATCCGAAAACCAAACTAAATGGTGATCATGTGAAATGGAATCACATAGCTACAAACACAAAAATGCGCTTTAAAAATAATTGCCACAATCTAATATAATAAATTGTGAATTTAATAAACTGCGAAAAACTATCCGAAAAACAAACTAAATGGTGATCATGTGAAATGGAATCACATAGCTACAAACACAAAAATGCGCTTTAAAAATAATTGCCACAATCTAATATAATAAATTGTGAATTTAATAAACTGCGAAAAACTATCCGAAAACCAAACTAAATGGTGATCATGTGAAATGGAATCACATAGCTACAAACACAAAAATGCGCTTTAAAAATAATTGCCACAATCTAATATAATAAATTGTGAATTTAATAAACTGCGAAAAACTATCCGAAAACCAAACTAAATGGTGATCATGTGAAATGGAATCACATAGCTACAAACACAAAAATGCGCTTTAAAAATAATTGCCACAATCTAATATAATAAATTGTGAATTTAATAAACTGCGAAAAACTATCCGAAAACCAAACTAAATGGTGATCATGTGAAATGGAATCACATAGCTACAAACACAAAAATGCGCTTTAAAAATAATTGCCACAATCTAATATAATAAATTGTGAATTTAATAAACTGCGAAAAACTATCCGAAAAACAAACTAAATGGTGATCATGTGAAATGGAATCACATAGCTACAAACACAAAAATGCGCTTTAAAAATAATTGCCACAATCTAATATAATAAATTGTGAATTTAATAAACTGCGAAAAACAATCCGAAAACCAAACTAAATGGTGATCATGTGAAACGGAATCACATAGCTACAAACACAAAAATGCGCTTTAAAAATAATCGCCACAATCTAATGTAATAAATTGTGAATTTAATAAACTGCGAAAAACTATCGGAAAACCAAACTAAATGGTGATCATGTGAAATGGAATCACATAGCTACAAACACAAAAATGCGCTTTAAAAATAATCGCCACAATCTAATGTAATAAATTGTGAATTTAATAAACTGCGAAAAACTATCGGAAAACCAAACTAAATGGTGATCATGTGAAATGGAATCACATAGCTACAAACACAAAAATGCGCTTTAAAAATAATCGCCACAATCTAATATAATAAATTGTGAATTTAATAAACTGCGAAAAACTATCCGAAAACCAAACTAAATGGTGATCATGTGAAATGGAATCACATAGCTACAAACACAAAAATGCGCTTTAAAAATAATTGCCACAATCTAATATAATAAATTGTGAATTTAATAAACTGCGAAAAACTATCGGAATACCAAACTAAATGGTGATCATGTGAAATGGAATCACATAGCTACAAACACAAAAATGCGCTTTAAAAATAATCGCCACAATCTAATATAATAAATTGTGAATTTAATAAACTGCGAAAAACTATCCGAAAAACAAACTAAATGGTGATCATGTGAAATGGAATCACATAGCTACAAACACAAAAATGCGCTTTAAAAATAATCGCCACAATCTAATGTAATAAATTGTGAATTTAATAAACTGCGAAAAACTATCGGAAAACCAAACTAAATGGTGATCATGTGAAATGGAATCACATAGCTACAAACACAAAAATGCGCTTTAAAAATAATCGCCACAATCTAATGTAATAAATTGTGAATTTAATAAACTGCGAAAAACTATCGGAAAACCAAACTAAATGGTGATCATGTGAAATGGAATCACATAGCTACAAACACAAAAATGCGCTTTAAAAATAATCGCCATAATATAATATAATAAATTGTGAATTTAATAAACTGCGAAAAACTATCGGAATACCAAACTAAATGGTGATCATGTGAAATGGAATCACATAGCTACAAACACAAAAATGCGCTTTAAAAATAATCGCCACAATCTAATGTAATAAATTGTGAATTTAATAAACTGCGAAAAACTATCGGAATACCAAACTAAATGGTGATCATGTGAAATGGAATCACATAGCTACAAACACAAAAATGCGCTTTAAAAATAATCGCCACAATCTAATATAATAAATTGTGAATTTAATAAACTGCGAAAAACTATCCGAAAAACAAACTAAATGGTGATCATGTGAAATGGAATCACATAGCTACAAACACAAAAATGCGCTTTAAAAATAATTGCCACAATCTTATATAATAAATTGTGAATTTAATAAACTGCGAAAAACTATCGGAAAACCAAACTAAATGGTGATCATGTGAAATGGAATCACATAGCTACAAACACAAAAATGCGCTTTAAAAATAATCGCCACAATCTAATATAATAAATTGTGAATTTAATAAACTGCGAAAAACTATCCGAAAACCAAACTAAATGGTGATCATGTGAAATGGAATCACATAGCTACAAACACAAAAATGCGCTTTAAAAATAATTGCCACAATCTAATATAATAAATTGTGAATTTAATAAACTGCGAAAAACTATCGGAAAACCAAACTAAATGGTGATCATGTGAAATAGAATCACATAGCTACAAACACAAAAATGCGCTTTAAAAATAATCGCCACAATCTAATATAATAAATTGTGAATTTAATAAACTGCGAAAAACTATCCGAAAACCAAACTAAATGGTGATCATGTGAAATAGAATCACATAGCTACAAACACAAAAATGCGCTTTAAAAATAATCGCCACAATCTAATATAATAAATTGTGAATTTAATAAACTGCGAAAAACTATCGGAAAACCAAACTAAATGGTGATCATGTGAAATAGAATCACATAGCTACAAACACAAAAATGCGCTTTAAAAATAATCGCCACAATCTAATATAATAAATTGTGAATTTAATAAACTGCGAAAAACTATCCGAAAACCAAACTAAATGGTGATCATGTGAAATGGAATCACATAGCTACAAACACAAAAATGCGCTTTAAAAATAATCGCCACAATCTAATGTAATAAATTGTGAATTTAATAAACTGCGAAAAACTATCGGAAAACCAAACTAAATGGTGATCATGTGAAATGGAATCACATAGCTACAAACACAAAAATGCGCTTTAAAAATAATCGCCACAATCTAATATAATAAATTGTGAATTTAATAAACTGCGAAAAACTATCCTAAAACCAAACTAAATGGTGATTATGTGAAATGGAATCACATAGCTACAAACACAAAAATGCGCTTTAAAAATAATCGCCACAATCTAATGTAATAAATCTAGAAAAGCCAAAAACGCACAAAAACTTATGGTGAATGTTATATATTGGGAAATAATATAAAAGCACAAAAATATATTAGAAGGAAATAAAATAAGAAAAACGGTAAAACGACCACATATCGGCGCTTATGTTTAATATTACAAATCGGGAACACGTAAAACCACACATAAAACATAATAGTGTGTATATTGAATGTAATACATCGGGGATATGCAAAAAAAACATAGACATGTGGAATGTAATAAAATTGGAAAACACTAAAAACATAGAAATGGGCATATAAAAATGTAATCATATCGGGAAAACACTAAAAATACAATAAAAACACATAAATAGTAGTGAGTACAAGAAATATATTAAATTCTAAAATAAAAAACAGATCTAATATTTATGGGTATATTTAATGTAATATATTATTTTAAAAATGCAAAAATACCGAAAATATATTGGCGGCTCTGCGTATTGTAATAAAATATGAAAGATCGAACAGTGGCGGTTACGTAGCATTCAATAAAATTGAGAATCACAACTAGAGACACAGAAAACATGGTTTTTGGACAACTCTTTCAAACCAACGCGACATTGTATCAATATGGCGAGCAACTTTTATTTAATTCTAAGCCAGTAAATACAAAAAGAATACAAATGGCGTCCTACGAAGAAAGGAACATAGAGTATTTATTTCAAATGAATCAATTAAATTAAATTTATTTGGCAAAAATAGCATAGCGCAACAAGCTATTTAAAGAGACAGGTAGAAGCTGATTACATGCACAGACAGTCTAAATGTTTGTTCAAAGTCGCTTTAAACGTGGATATGGTAGTCATCGTCACGACCTCCTCTGGTAGGTTGTTCCACGAAGCAGAAACACAGAGAGAGAATGCTGCCTTTTTTTCTGTTGAGCCGAAAGCGATGGTAGTACTTTTGCAAGTGTCCGCGGGCACCTGATCCGATGATTTTTTTCTCAACCAAACGGCAGACATTTTCCGCCCTTTATACATAACTCTGGTACGGCCCATTCCTGAGTATACCATTGTTTGTTTTTCTGCTTGTACTTTATTGATATCTCCTTCTGTGGATGACAGTGAGATAAAAATACGGACATACTGTGATATATATATATATATATATATATATATATATATATATATATATATATATAATTAGTAGTATGTTTTTAAAAGGCTGTGGGCAATGCAAATTCCGGGTAAGATGTAAGCTGGAAGGGACAAAAATAATAAATCGAATACGAAATGTGACTTACTATTTATTTTTTCTTAAAATCTTACATAACAGCAAGTGTGGTGTTAGCGGTTTGTGTGATGTCCGGATGATTATAAAAATCATTTATTTAATATTTCGAGAAAAGAAACTTCCCTTTGTCAAAAATAATTAACACCAGAGGAAATCTCCGACTGTGCAGAAAATCTGACAAACACAAGATGGCTGCCATAAGACAGAGTAGCAGCAAATAATATATATATATATATATATATATATATATATATATATATATATATATATATATATATATATATATATATATATATATATGAGAGAGAGAGAGAGAGATAGAAAGGGGAGAAAATGAAAAGTAAATACATAGGTAACAGAAAGGGAGATATAAACATTACGAGCCTGAAGATGACATAAGAGTGAAACGCGAACATTGTAGTGAGATGGCAAACAAAGCCACGCGGGTTCTCTACCTGATCCGGAGATCCATTCTGAACCTTGCAGCAGACACACTCCGCTGCTTATACATAACTTATGTATACCATTCAAGTAACAAATACCCATTTACAAAGCGATATCGTACAACTGCCGTGCGCTTAACGTTTCGAAACCAGAATGGTGACGCGACTCTACACGCTTAACTACAAAGAGCGGCTTTAAATACCAAATCTGTTTTCACTTGAGCAGCGGAGGGTGCCAGGAGACTTGATTCTGGTGTATAACATCATCAACGAAAATTTAAATACACCTTTCTATGAGTTCTTCACTCCAGCACTAAGTCTCAGTCTCCGCGAGGATCCACAAAAGATGTACCACCGTCGTTTTCATCTCAATAGAAGAAATGCACCATCATCTTTCTGGTTTCTGCTCCGTGGAACTACCTGTCAAAAAAAGGGGCCGTGACGATATCCTGGTTTGAAGCGACCTTGGACAAACATTCAAACTGTATGTGGATGTAAATATTTTCTACCTGTCTGTTTACATGGCTTGTTGCACTTTTTTCCAAATGAATTTGATTTTGATTTTAATTTTTGATAATAGAAGCGAGTATTTTAAATCTAATAAATGGCGAAGAAACTAACAAAAAAGAAACAAAATAAAACCATAACGGCTTTCTTGTATCTAATAAATGAAAAAAGCACGAAAACTCAGAAAACACAGTAAAACATATATGCGTTGTATATTTAATGTAATACGTTTGTAAAACATTAAAAAAAATAGATAGTGATAATTATATGCAATGGTTAAAACACATAAATTAAACATAGATGTTAGTATGTTAAAAAAACTGTAATAGATTTGCAATAAGCATAAAAAAACGTACAAAAAATACAAAAAAGTAATCGCGACTTTTTCAGATCATTTAATGCCAAATCGAGTCATTTTGGTAAAAAAAAACTTTATGCTTCAACTTCTAAATATCTTCAAATATTCATGCTGTAAATGTATGTATTATATATGAATCGTTCGCAAATTAGTTTGCTTTGTACGCGTACATTTTTTATATATAGTCTGTAAATGTTAGATTATTGACAGATACTAACATTACGGATCAGAATGGACCTGGGAGTAATGTCAACGATAAGTTCGACTCCGCTCTTCCCATTACCTTTAAAATCGGGGCTTCACCACCGAGTTCAGTTTTGTTACATATCCAGGACAGTTTAAATAATGTATTGGCATAAACAGAACACGGCGGATCTAGAAGAGTAAACCTTGACCACAAATCCTGCTATTAGTCATTTTTCTACAAAGAAAAAAGAATTCAACGCTCAGAGGGTTAAACTTTAAATTTCATTGACTTAAACCCCAATTACAAGACACATATCTATGTAATTTATTGACTGCAGTTGTCATTTTGTTATCATATCATCATATTTGGTTTAACGTCTTTTTTACATGCTGATTACCTCTTTTGAGGCTTTACATCGATGAACCTACCCAATCTACTCATGTCTACAATTTTTGTTAGTCTTTTCAAGACTAATGCCAATAGGCATCTCCTGTCTTTGCGATAATCATCGGAAAACTGAGGATCTGGTTGTAAGAATACCACATATTGAATGTGTGAAAGAATGCAATCATTTATGATGTTTACTTTAATAAAAAAAATAAAAAAAAACTCCATTGTGTTTGTTCAGAAGAGGGAAGGGAGCTCAGTGCAAATGATTTCTTCTTTCAATAAAGTTACGCTATTTCAATACAAAGCGGAACAGGTTAGACACGTGTTAGTAGGAGGGGAGATAAATGTAATTAAACCGGTAATTGCTCATAAAATTCACGATGTCAATAAAAAAAATATAATGACGTTTTTATGCAAATTTTTAAATCGCTCAACCGATAAATTACCTTCAAGCTAAAATAATGACATTCCCCAAGAGTTAAATGGAAGCATATCCGCAAAAAGCAAAATATGAAGCATTCGTGCTGTAACACGAATGCTTAATTATCATGATGATATGATTTGGGGAGCTAATAGCTATCAGAAACCTTTCTAACCACCGATTGTCATGGCCAAAAGCATACTTCCTGAAAGTTCAACATTGAAACTCTTCGGCCTGACATTCTCAGTGAAATAAGTACATAAAAAGTTGAATAAGTACATAAAAGATGCTGCCAAATCCGCTGCAAAGAAAGTAGACTCCCTGTAACAGGCTAGAAAACTTCCCACACCTATCAATATCTTATATATCTACAAAGCCACCATTCACACATGCATAGAGTAATTGTTAGCACATCTGAGCTGGTACTCTTATCATTAGTCTCTCTCTCTCTCTCTCTCTCTCTCTCTCTCTCTCTCTCTCTCTCTCTCTCTCTCTTGGTCAAGGTGCAAAAAATAATTTCTAATTTAATTGGTCCAGCACTGTCTGCCACGTTCTTGCCCATGTCATATCGCCACACTGTTGCATCCATGTGCTTGTTTTACAAGTACCTCCCCGGAATGTGCTCCGATGAACTTACTGCATTTGTACCTCCCTCAATGTAACTACCCTCGAACCACCATACTAGCAGCAAAATCTTACCTCTTCACTGTAGAGGTCCGTGAATGCCGGGAGAAGATGCTACCAAGTCTGCCGCAAAGAAGGTAGGCTCTCTCTACCTGGCTAGAAAACATTACACACCCGCTAGCATCGTATATATCTATAAGGTTACCGTTCGTAATGCATGAAGTATTATTGCCACATCTCGGCTGATGAATCAACCACTCGCCTCTCTCTCTCTCTCTCTCTCTCTCTCTCTCTCTCTCTCTCTCTTGGGCAGGGTGCGAAAAAGAGTTTCTAACCTTTCAGGTCCCGCGCTGTCTATCAAGTTCCAACCCCTATCGCATCGCAGCAGTTTTGCATCCCTGTGCTTGTTTTACAAGTACTTCCACGGAATGTGCTCCGATGAACTTACTGCATCAACGTAACTACCCTCGAACCACAAGACTAGCAGCAAAATCACACCCCTTCACTATAGATGTCCCTAGATGCCGGAAGATTTTCTACTCTAATAGATTCTTTCCTCGAACTGCTTTCCTTCGGAATTATCTCCCTGCTCCCTGTTTTCCTGACCGTACCAACATGCATAAATTTAAATGTAATATGAATAAACATTTTGCTACACGAATCTGCATCTAGATTCCTCTCTATTAATCTGGCTCCTAATTACAGTAGCCCCTTTATGCTTCTGTTGCATTAAACCTTGTTTGGATTAAATAAAAGGTTGTTATTTTTTTTTTGAAGTGCAGATATGATTTACCAAATGCATAATGTTACTTAAGTATGATTGGCGAGGTTTAACCCCAGGTCCACCTATCGCCCGATATGATAGCGGATTGGTTGGTTTAACCATGTGACATAGGAATGCGATATTTTGATTGGCTTGATTTTATTTTACTACTTATCAAGACCAAAAGCCACGCGATGATAAAGGTTAGTAAGATGAAAAGATTGACAATTAAATTATGATGAATAATATGGTAAGATTGAAAATCTCAAAATATACCACTTACTGAAAACTACAGCCGACTCAGAAAACAGCAATTCTCTCCACTTTGTCTGACACACCTCCTGGAATGCGAGGACTTAACTACAAAATAGGGTGACGCGAGAGTTATGTGGCTGTCGAAAGTAAACCCAATGTACACTTTCTACTCTCCATTGGTGTTGATGGCCACTTGTCGGAATTTTCGTGTCGTTAACGAAAAACCGCTCTAAACGAAGGTTATGTTATCTAGGACAATTATCATTAAAAAAATTATAACAAGAGATAAGGAATGGGACAATACAAGAGAGGAAAAAGGGAATACAAGATGTTCGTAAAAGTTAAAATAAAGTTTTATTTACAAAAAAAGGTAGCCTGGACTGCTTTTTTTTCCAAAGCTGGAATAAATAAATTATTCCTGGATAACATACAAAAATAAATAAAAATCAAAAAAATACAACATCAGTACTTCTGAACATTAAAGTTAGATACAACAAAAATTGACACAATCAAGATAAGGAGTAAATCCTTTTAAAATATGAACTTACTATAAAGTCCGTAATTCTTACAAATCAATCAAAGGTCTCTTTTTTTCTTTACACCAAAGTTACAATCAAAAGAAATAAAATTAACAAACCGTGTTGAAGGCCGAACAATTTCCACGATAAAAACAACTCTCTTTTATTTTATCAAACGTCTGTCAGAAAGTTCTTTTTTTTCTTCTTTTTCTTCAATAACTTTCTTTTAGCTAGTCCAACGTAATATATACGTCACAAGAACAATACGATTTTCAACTAAACATAATACTCGCTATTTTCCTCGTTTGTCCTCAATGACAGCTTTTGTTTTTAGTGTTACTGGGTGTCCACACGCCCATTTCATCGTACAAGCCAAGGTCTACCAAATAAGGGTGGCAGTTGGTTTCCTCGAGATAATCAGATACCCAGGGACGGTACTACATGAAAATCGCAGACATCTTAAATGAACGTTATGCTATGGAAATGGCAGAGCTGGAACACAGCACGCCCTGTTGCCAATCGGTGCTGGTATCCATTTCACCATCGCTACGTTCCATGACACGTGTAAAGTCCGCATAAATAAGGGCTGTAAATATCTGTGCTGGGAGTATCAGGATAGAGTCAACTAAAAGTTAAGGAAGGTGGATCAATAGTTATGATTAAATAAAGTTGTTGTTTTTTAAATAAAGTATTTTTTCAGAATGAGTCGAGCACCTTCCATGGAAATATCAATAAAGTAGAGAAAGACTTGTAAATGAGCTATACACAACAGAATAGACCATCCACCACTAGATTATGAAATATATTTTGTATTCTGTCAAGACATAAAAGGGTACTCTTATAGATGATGCACCATCTTTCCGTGACTTCGCGTCGTTAACGTTCGGGCAGGTTACGGAAGCGCCAAAGTGTTGACGAGGTGAAAACTGCCAAACGCTAAATTGAAGACTGGCAGCCGATAAATTCAGACGAAGAAAATCAAAGTAAAATACACATATAAAAATAAAGAACGAACAAACCATAGCTAAACAACTGTGATTAATTAGATGTTTATTTTTGTTTGTCTTTTTGTCAAAGTAACCATTGTTAATCAAAACATTTTATTTAAAAATAAAAAATAAATGTTTGTTTGTGTACAGGAAAGTTTCAAAAGATGATTTTGTTTATACATATCTATCTGTCTTTCTTTCTCTCACACACGCACGCTCTGATGTTTTATGTGACTGTCTCTCTTTTTAAATAAACCTTTGTTAAAAACATCGGCGTCCGAGCAGGTTTATCAGAAGACAAATATGGGTTCACGACAACACCGGTGTATACACACACCATCTGTAAGTGAAAATGTCACAAATGACTTTTTAATGAAATAGGTGAAAACAAATTAAGGAAATTGGTGAAAACTTGTTTTTATTAAAAAATAATTCAAAAGACTAGGTCGTCAAGGATTTGCGCGATGTTCGGAAATTCCTGGGGTTGTATCCGCTTCTCGAAGTACGAGAAATTATTTTTTCACAGCTGTGGAGTAAATCTCTTTTCCGCAGTTAACAGCAATATAATTTTGAGCGGATATATCCGCTTCTGCAGCAAAAGGGGGAAGGGGGGCATAATACACAATCGCTAGCTTAGTGTGAGGTCTCTTACACCGTTAAGCACATACACTATTACACATTGGAATCCAAAAATATCAAATAGCTTCCTCGGTTCTTCCAATTTTGAGATTTTTTCAGAAACAAGGATGGTGCCTGGCCGTATGATCCAACGAAGGGTGTTGATTTTTTATTTATTTATTTTTTTAATTTTTGCTGCTGCTGTTGTTTTAAATAAATCATCATTGGGCTTGGGTGTCTCATTTTATATCTCGTGTGAACCTTTATTACGGATGGAATAATATTTCCATCTCCACCCACACAAGAAGAAACATTAGCATTAGGTAGAATTTAATCTCCTTAGCGTAACATTTCTTCCCTGAAAAATCATGAGTAAAATGTTAACATTTATTTCTTTTTGACAAAACGTGTCAGAGAAAACGTCTGATTACTCAAAGCAGTTCGCCATTTGACTGGCCGATGTTAAAAAATATTTGGGTGAAAAAATTGGAAGAAAATGAGAAATATACGATTTGGCGACGGCGGACCAGCCCCACAAGCAAGAATTGATGTAGAGTATTTATTTAGCTCCTCTCCAGGAGGTTAGGCACAAGGCCAGTTTTATCTTACTCCCACAAGGTAAGATGTGACCCAAGGTCGGGTCGGGAAAGTGGGATTTGAAAATCCAGCGCCCGAGAAGGTGAGCACTCTGGTCATTAAAATTGCTTGGGCAGCCCCGTCGGCATTCCTCGGTAGGGGCGCCTCAGGCAGTAAGCAATAAACTTACTCCTCCCCAAAGAGGGGAGGCAAAGCCTGGGAGGGTGGACCTCCTAGAACTGCACAGGACAAACCCATAGACCGGCGGAATCAAGCCCCGAAGGCCAAGATGATACTAGTCTATGGGGTGCAGTATCCATCGGAACAGATAGTACACTTTGATATTGGCCAAAAGGCCAAGAACATAATTGATATAAAGTAGATGCAGACCAGCAACATCTGTTCTGTGAGAAAGGGGATGTAGAGATAAAAAAAAAAAACTTATCCCAACTTGATTGCGAAGTTGATTTTGTAATCTGACAAGACAATAAAGGGATCGATGAGCGGTAGTACTCCATCTTAGGACATATCTGACTCTTATATAAGTAGTAGATTGCACCAGGAAGCAGGTACCTTCTGGGTGGTAGAATGATGCAATACTTTACTCAACAACCTTAGCAACAGATCGGATATAAGTGTTCCATTTTATCCCCGGGGTGAAAGCCAGTCCTAGAAGCTTATCAAAACAAAGGGATTCCTCCTGTAAGGGCCCATTCATTTCAACTGAAACAAAGCAGGATTCTAGTCTGAAAAAGCATGAATTTTTGCTTTAGATGTGTTAAAGGTATTAACTTCCTTCCCACCGCAAGAAAATGTGGCACAAGGCCGGGGGGTGAGTAGAATCAAGCCAGCGCTAATAAAGAAGTGGCACTCTGGCATCGTGAAAATAGCCTGGCATTCCTCGGTCGGGGCACCTCAGACAGCAATAAACTAACTCCACTCCAAAGAGGGTGTAATGCCTGGGACTACCCAGGACAATACCCCAGACCGACAGATAAAAAGGCATCGAAATGGCCCAATTTCAGACTGATTGACGAGATCGAATCCTCGACTGGTATGTATACCGTCAACAAACGGCGAATTACTGCCGTCCGAACTGCTGATCTTATTATGGTAATGAACAACTTTTTCTACCGATGGAACGTGTCACAGAAAACCGTGATATGACCGGATGATGTTTAAAAATACATGGGTGAGGAAACCGGAAGTAAATGAAAACGCACATGACTTGGCTCTATAAGTAAGAGTTGACAGAAGACATTTGATAAAGATATAGAGACTGTGTGTGTGTTCGTGTGTATGTGTGTGTGTCAAACTCTGCCCTCGTGGGGAGGCAAATAAATAGGGGATATCTGATATGCTATTTACCATCTTGTCGTCGAATCGTTCGAAGGCTTGTAATAGTTATTTCGATTTAATGAGGCCAAACCATTTTCAAATTTATTTTTTTACCATT
Organism: Sepiola atlantica; assembly: GCA_963556195.1. NCBI lineage: Eukaryota > Metazoa > Mollusca > Cephalopoda > Sepiida > Sepiolidae > Sepiola > Sepiola atlantica. The sequence continues at coordinate 102,470,467 of OY744528.1, read as the reverse complement.
TCTTTTCTATGAAACCTTTCATCCTATTTTCAAGATACGTCTTCTAATCTCTATAGGAATCATTGCTAGTCGGATATTTATTGATAAACGCTCAATAGTAAGATCCTCCAGGCGAAAAGGATCTGACGCTGCAAAGCATGAAACCATCGATATATCTCATAGTAACTATAATATCACTGTCGACGCATCCCTGCTCAGATGTGTTATTCAAAAAGTTCACATTTATTCTTTTTTTTATTTCTTATGATAATGAATTGGGAGTTAATCAACGTATCTTTCTGTATGGCATTTTTCTTGTACACTTTAATCACTCAAAATGCATGCTAAAATATACCTTAGTTCTGGGATTAAGTTATGTTTTAAAAAATCCGTTTTCATTGTTCTAATTAGTCGTAATTTATAATTAATTGAAAATTCACCTATATCTCTCTTAGATATATATGCATTTCTCTCGCCGCCTATGTTGATTCAACCACGCTCTAATATTTCTTAATGTCTTTGTGAACATTTAGAGAAAGGATGACTCTCCGTTTTCAGCTAATTTACATAGTGTGTTCGTGCACACCGTAAACGTGTATGTAAATTAGATAGCACAATTATATTACTCTTTCCTGTTGCATAAGGATAATATAAAAGTGGAGACATCATTTTAGTTATGCAAAACAATTTCTTAACAGATGTATTAAAGTTTATGAATTTCCGATGAAACCAAAGTGTAACAAATAGTGGTGGTGGTGGTTGTGACGCGTGGAGTATTCTGATTGGCTGAGGCTGGAGAGCTCAGTTCAAAAAAGGGGTGGAGTTTTTTTGCACTTGAAAAGTTGGATATTCGGGGATACCATATTGTATTTAAGGAGGTTTCCTGGACTTACCGGTTGGCGATATGATGCGAAAGTACTCAAAATCGGCGATGAGGGTAATGCACCTAGAAAATGTATTTTTAAACTGTAGTGATTACCTTATAGTACATATTATAGTAATACGCTTTTAGAATAAGTGTAGATCGGGTTGTTAGCTATGGTTGACGGAGTTTGAACCACGTTTATTTATTTTCTTAGATAGTGGAGTTGGGTAGTTTGTTATCTTTCGTTCGCCAAATAATACTAGACTTTGGTCTATAAACTTTCATTCTAGCCCGAAATTATTTGATATACGCTAACTTAAAGCTTCAAAATCACTTTAAAATTTTCTTTGACTACAAAAAAAGCGGCAGTATAGCCATTTATTTTTTAACATATACCGAAAACATTTGCGACACTATATTTACCGCAAAAACCAAGTTGTGTGGTTCACGTGTGTTCTTAGACAAACGATAAGAAATATTTATCGAAGGAGCCACTAATCTAGAAACGAACGAGCAACGTTGTGCGTATATGTCCACTTTGATTAAGCAGACGGTTGAACCCTTTTTTTTATTTATTTTTTTTATTTTTTCTCCATTATTTTTTTACGGGGGTTGGACGGCAGCTGATGAACATCCGCATTTTTATTGCTTTTTATGGAGGCCCCTACGATGCAAAATGATCCACAGTTCTAGAAAAAGAAATGTACGTCTAATAACGCTTCAAAATTATTTCCATTGAATCTTAGCCCATTTCATGGTTGGACGGCTATCACTTAGGTTCAACATTTCTTTTTAGTGCCATTCGTCACTTTCTAAGGGGGTGCTGGGATAGTTTGATAGCGTGTCTGGTGGCCAGTTTCTAATTCTTTCTCATAAAAATGGCCATAATTCATATTTTGCAATTACGATCATTTTTCATGTACTTAAAATGTAGTCTTCAAGTACTTTCCGTGGCGCGTTAGTTAGCGTATTCGCTCCATACGACAAGCTCGCAAGCCATATTTTCCATTATATGACTATACAATGTAGAAAGCTTGTAGCAAAATTTGTCGTGACAGCAAAAAAAAAAAAGTAATTCATGAGCATCGTTATTTACTAGAAACGACACTATGTCGGGGCTATTTAGTGTCATTACTACCCCCGACCATCTTGATACTTTTCCATATATTTTTTCGGGTTAGTTTTCAAACATAACTTTTATTGTATTTCTGTTATGTTTAGTTTGTTTAAAAACAAATATGGCGGATACAGAATGCGTACATACCGGAAGCGATGCATCTTCAAGTCATGAATATCGTTTTCGCTATGTGTTTCATTTTATTTATATTTGTTTATGCTTATGTCACTAGTACAATCACTTAAAATTGTTGTTGTCATACATACCATAATTTTATAACTCAAGACCGACTCAACCAATTATGGGAATCTTGGTACGAAAATAAAGCTTAGAATTAATCCAGAAATACCATTTATTTGAGAGGTTGCGATTTACAAGACAGATAGCGCCAGATCGTTTTGAGTCCTTCAAACCAAATTATCCTAAAATTTAATGCCATGATCCGTAATTCATATTTTGTATTTTGATTCTCCGTGAAATAAAGATCCTCAAAGATATTTATTAACATTAGTCTAAAATTAGCCGAGCACTACTCCATAAATGCTTTATTTACATAAGAGGATATTGTAGTTTGCTTAAAGCATTGTGTGTAATGTATAGATAAATTTGAGGTTTAGAAGGCTGTGATAATGCAATGTAAGGTTATGGGCCCCGGGTAAGAAGCAAAATAATAATAGACATAAAGAGACAATATGTAATGTAATACTTTTATTTTATCTTCTACTTATTTTTTTAATCTTCAATCAATCGTGCGTTATATGATGTCCAAGTTTCTCTAATTTTTCGAGGGTAAAACCTCCTTTTCAAAGTAAGTCTATATTGAATCCACGCGTGCGCCGTTTGTTGACCGAATGAACCAATATGTTGCTGTGGTGATGAATTTACAGCCTCGCAGCTAAAACCGGATATGTTTATTTATAATTATTTTTTTGCCTTTATTTTTTAAAATTTATTTTTGTTTTATTTTTGTTTTCTCCGTTTTCGTTTTTATTATTTATTTAATTTACTTGTATTAATACTTTTCTGTGCATTTTTCAAACGATTAAATGAGAAAAGGAAAAAGACATTCGCTTGCCACTTCTTAGGAAAACTCTTTTTTTTTTAATATTTTTTCTTATTTCTTAAAAATAACAAACTTTTTCAGTTTCAATTATTTTGTAAATATAATTGATTTTCGGCAAGAAAAGTGTTGTTTTTTTAATAAACGTACTTTTTGTCGGCGTATATTGTATCGCTTTTCTTTGGAAAGCTCTGGATTAAATAGTAGGATAGACTAGACCAATGAGAAGACCCGTGATTCTGAACCTTTTGTAACCGATGGACCCATTTTTTTAAACATCTCAAAAGGCCTAAATTCTGAATTGTCCTCGATAACTGTTCATCTAAGCAACATGACACAAATGCTAGTGTACCCCAGGGATCCGCCTTTGGACCTTTACTAAACGACCTCCCTGATGACATTGAGTCTGAGATAGGTATGTTTGCTGACGACACATTACTCTACTCTCGTCATGTGGGAAAAACGAACGCGCATATCCGAGGCAATGGCTGAATCCGTAGAAAGTGACCAAGGCTACTTAAAAGAAGGTGGCTCTCTCTACCGTGCTAGTAAACTTCTCACACCTGACAGTATCCTGTATATCTACAAAGCCACCATCCGCCCATGCATGGAGTATTGTTGCCACATCTGGGCTGGTGCATAATCCACTAGTCTCTCTCTCTCTCTCTCTCTCTCTCTCTCTCTCTCTCTCTCTCTCTCTCTCTCTCTCTCTCTCTCTCAGACAAGGTCAAAAAAAGAGTCGCTAACTGAATAGGTCCCTCACTATCCACGAAGCTCCATTCCCTGTCGCAATGTTGCATCGTTGTGCCTATTTCGCAAGTACTTCAATGGATTGTGCTCCGATGAACTTGTTACACTAGACCAACCCGACAATTAGCCAAGTCCCATCCATTCACTGTGGAGGTCCCCAGATGCCGGTGAGCCTTCTACTCCAATGGCTTCTTTCCTCGTGTTGCCGGACTCTGGAAATCCCTCCCTGCTCCCTGTTTCCCTGGCTGTACCGATATGCAGAAATTTAAAACTAATGTAAACAGACATCTCGCTGCACACTTCCCAACTTAGGATGACCCCAACACTTACACCCTAATTCTCAGTAGCCCCTTACGTCTACGGTGGCGGCCTGCCTTGTTTGGGGGGGGGGACTCTGATAAAAAAAAAGAGGGTATATCTTTATGTACTAACGGCTCACCGCTTATCAAGACCCAAAAGCCACTTGAGGATAAAGGTTACTAAGATTGTTAAAAAACGGCGAGACAACACCGTACGGATTGGTAAAAATGGTTTAACCTAGGTTGAATTTGATTATTTGAAAGACAGTTCAACAGCAATTTGTTAACATTGGACTTGAAAACAACCATGTTGTAGTCAACTGGGAAGCAGCTCCGCGGTATTGTGTTCCACAGACGGGTAGTTCTTCGAACGAAACTATGCTCATATAGTTCTGTCTATTTTTCAGTACACAGAAGAAGAAAAGAGAGAAAAAAAAATTCAACATAGTTCACCTCAAACAAGGCAGGCCGCCACTGTAGACGTAAGGGGCTACTGAGAAGAAAGGGTGAAAGTTTGGGGGGGTCAACCTAAATTAGGAGCTGCGCAGTGAGATTTCTGTTTACATTAATTTTAAATTTCTGCATGTCAGTCACGTCAGGAAAACAGGGAGCAGGGAGGGAGTTTCAGAGTCCAGCAGCACGAGGAAAGAAGTTTTTGGAGTAGAAAGCTCTTCGACATCTGGGGACCTCCACAGTGTATTGATAGGATTTAGCAGATTGTTGGGTTGGTCTAGTGAATTTACGTCGTGAGGGTACCAGAGCAACACGCTCATCAGAGCACAATCCACTGAAGTACTTGTAAAATATGCACAAGGAAGCAACACTGCGGTGATGGGACAGGGGCTGGAGCTTGGTGGATAGTGAAGGACCTATCAAGTTGGCGACTCTTTTTTATTATTACATGTTTTTGTTTTTTTTGTATTCCTATCTGTCATAATGAAGATTTAATCAGATATCTATGTGGACCACTGAAAATATTATATGGACCACCCATGGTTTACGTGAATCACGTTGACAACTACTGGACTAGATTCTTAGGCCTGGCTGTGCTACTAGTCTCTAAGAAGAAAAACTTCGAAATAACTAACACAAATATTAATATTAAAAGGTTTTTAAAAAATCTTACTGGATATGACGTCACACCTTAAAGAAACGGCGCACCTGTTGCAGACGGGCATCAGACCTTAATTCTATACCTATTATCTCTTACCTGATGTCAACAAGTACTTTAGCCGGATTATTTATACTCGCGGGTTTTTTTCTTCATTGAGATTAATTTTTTGAAAGGTCAAAATACGATGAAACGTGAGAATTGTAGATGATAGCGTTAGTTTCAGTTTATCGCAAATGCACAAGCAATAAATCAATTGTAACTTTAGCTTTACGCAATTTTTCTCCTGAAAATGTGATTAATGACTTTTGTAAATCTCTATTCACATAAGATTAGTTACCACTTACAAGGCCAAAATCCACTCAAGGATAAGGGTGAATGTAGTGGATGTATTGTGAGTTTACTAGTTTATATGGTCACCATTCTAAGTACTGACCAGACTGAACGTCGTTAAACTTCGGTGATCTTTCGGGAACTGGTGTGTGACCGCTATTATAGCCGTATCGAGGCATTATAGGAAAGAAATTCTGAATATTTTAAGGGGTTCACCTGAAAGGGCCAACCTGCATATTCGTAGTTCCATTTTGTAATTTTATCCTTTTTTTATTTATGTATTTTAGTATGTGAGTGTTTTTTGGTTAAGGAGAAACTCAATACTCCAGGCCATTACTCTGCGATAAAATAGTGCTTGTATTTTTATGGTGGCAAAAAAAAAACTATTCATTTTCTTCTATGTCGTAGATCGTAAAAATTATTTATATCTGTAAACTGATTCGTTGAAACTACTCGAATGAAGAGTGAGCCGAAGCGAAGCACTGATAGCACTTTCGTTGGTGTACGTTTTTTTTTCTTTTTTTTTTTTCTTTTAACTTTTAATTATTTGTTTTACCTTTTTTGCTGGTGTAGAAATCGTATTTCTGTAACAGTGACAAAATCAGCAATACAAACACAAACAAAACTAAAAAAAAAAAAGGGTTGTGGGTGTAAGGGGTCCCATATCCCTAGACAATCTATATACGCATCAAGTCCTTTGAAGAAAACCTCCCCTCCCCCCTCAAGTTCGTAACTTTTTTTATACTTGAGTTCCGGGCATTTTCTTTTTCTGTTATGATACAACAGACAGCAATGTCCTCATTACCAGGTAAGGTACCTACAGGTAAGGCTAAAAGAACTCTGAAAAGCAGTCATCTGAAACAAAACAATATGATCTGGCATATTCTGATATTATGTGGATGGTGAAGGGGAGCGCCCCTTATCGAATTGGATCCAGATTATAATCGGAGAACCACATTGTATAAATAAGACGATTAAAGAATCATGGCTCAAATAACCCCCATCAGTAGACCAAGCACAAATTTAAACGCAATATGAAAACATAAATATCCTTTAAATATATACCACAAATGTCACATTTAAGTTGACAGCGATATAATTATATTTATGACATTTTGCTCGATTTGAGAACAATTCATTTTACCCAGCAATTAGTTTTTTTGTTTTTTTTCTTCATATTTCCCCCGATCGAACGATCTCATTTCTAAAATGGGTGGGTAAGGTGATAACATACGTACAAACGGATGTATAAGCGTATTATTGTACACATTATTGATAGAGAGTTAATATAGTTAGTTGGGCAGAGATATTGAAATGCTGGATAAATAAACCTGGGAACCCTTTTTTCTATTCACTGGACCTATACATTCTACCCAAACTTCCCTCCCTTCTTTGTCTGCCATCTTCCTATCCCCTCATCCTCACAAGTCGTCTCTTGTTATAAAGGGTATCTAAGGTGTCACCTTGTTTCACTTCGAAGAAGGTCCTGTCAAACAGAAGCGAAATGTTAGTCAACTGATATGATTCGTGTCTTTTATATTTTGTGGTTTAGCCTAATATCAACACGTGTGAATACACTTCTGATGATCGGGTTTATCGTGAAATGCTGTAAAGTGTAAAGATAAGCCCCTTTTAGTAATGTATTGTTATATTTAAGGGTAAGGGTGTCGGACTGTCACGAAAGTTCGGCGATCGAATCTCGGAGTTTATGCGCTCGCTGCGTCTAGCCACACTGATGACTCTTGGAAAGACGAAAAAGCCGTCTGTGGAAGACTATATGTTATACCTGCTGGGTCGTATCCCGACGTTGCCAGGTAACATTGAGTGATCGTAAAAGATCAGAAAAACATTTTTCATCCAAACTCCTAAGCCACGATATAAAAAAAATGAGTACAAAGTTAAGGGGATATTCACTGACTTGTTTGCTTTGAGAATGAGGGTGAAAGTTAAGGGGTCATCCTAAATTGGGAGCTATACAGCGAGATGCTGGTTCACATTAGTTTTATCGTTGAGTTTAATTTCGTAAATAAATAATTTTCTTGCACGTCCACGGTATGTTTAGGATAAGGGATTTGTTTGTAATTTGCAATTTAACAAAAACATAAATTTCGGTGATCGTGTACGAATCAATCGCAATGCATACTGATGAAATTTATTTTATATATATATATCGATTCATTGGAATATACTATGCAAAAATCAATCCGAAATCATAATTTTTATAAGTTCTTTCAATTTTTAATTTTTTTTATTTTATATTTATTTCAACATTTCAGTGGATGTTTCTCATTCTAATGTACACCTTATATAAAAATAATAATATTTTCATCGTTAATATTTTGCATTCTTACGTGTTTATTGGCAGATTGTGACAAAATTATAGTTCAAATAGCCGATGTGTCAATCTTCAGAGAATATTAGAATGTGTATTGAAATTGTAGCAACATCTTATAACGTCAAAAACAAGTACAAAAAAAAAGGAAAGGGGGGGGGGTGATTAAAAATTAGTGTTTCGATTAAAGCTGTGTAATTTGGAGTCTATCTATCTATACATATATATATACGTATATATATATATAATATATATATAATATGTATATATAATATGTATATATAATATGTATATATATATGTATATATATATATAATATATATATATAATATATATATATATTATGTATATATATAATATGTATATATATAATATGTATATATATAATATGTATCTATATATAATATGTATATATATATATAATATGTATATATATAATATGTATATATATATCATATGTATATATATGTATATATCTATAATATGTATATATATAATATGTATATATATATCATATGTATATATATGTATATATCTATAATATGTATATATATAATATGTATATATATATGATATGTATATATATGTATATATCTATAATATGTATATATATAATATGTATATATATATGATATGTATATATATGTATATATCTATAATATGTATATATATAATATGTATATATATGATATGTATATATATGTATATATCTATAATATGTGTATATATATGTATATATCTATAATATGTATATATATGATATGTATATATATATATAATATGTATATATATATAATATGTATATATAATATGTATATATAATATGTATATATATATAATATGTATATGTATATATGTATATGTATATGTATATAATATGTATATATATAATATGTATATATATAATATGCATATATATATGTATATATATAATATGTATATGTATATATATGTATATATCTATAATATATAGTATATAGTATTTTTAATACAGAATACATAAAGTAGAATAAAAAAATAATAAATAATAATAATAAATAATGAATAAATAAAATAATAAAACAAATAAAATAAAGTACAGTATATATATATATATATATATATATATATATATATATATATATATTGCAATAATTAAAAAGTTCTCTGTTCACTTTAAAAATTTGAAATATCAAATATTCAATAATAACTATTTTCAGTTGACAACTATTCAAATAAATGACATAAAACTAATATTTTTGAAACGAAATGTTCATTTAATGTCAAAAGTTCTGTTACAGTTATTCAGTGTAATAATTTTAACAGGAAAAGAAATGTTCTTTGTTTTAGGGAAGACAACTGAAGCTTGTGTGTGCAATTTTGCTTCCAATTGTTTCCCACCTATCTTGGAGGAAAGAAAAGTCGGTTCTATCCGTGAAGAATTGCGTAGCAGTATGACTATATTATTTATGTGCGAGAGCGTCGATGTGTCTCTGTAGAGATGATGGTGTTTGCTGATGAGATTAATGACTGGATGGATAGTTTAATACTACTCAGCCACCACTTACTAAGCTCAAAAGCCACTCGAGGATAGGGGTTAATGAGATTGTAACTTGAATGATGAAGCATGAACTATAAGATGATAATAAAACGATTGACGAAATTTACAAAATTTGATTACGTAAGAGGCTGGCTTGACAGGTATTTGTTGATATTGAACTTGAAGACGACCACGTTGTAGTCTACAGAGAAGCAATCCTGCGGTAAGGTGTTCCATAGAAGTTCTTAGAAGGAAAATCTACTCATAAAAGTTCCGTTTAATTTCAGGTAGACAAAGCGAGAAAGAAAAGTTCTTTTTAGCCGTGGTTGAGAGGCGAGTGAATGTTTTGTTAATTATTGACCCATAATTTTATTACATTTGGATATATAGACGAGGAACCGGTAAACGATTGGGATGCTCAATAATCCCAAAGCGAAGAAATGTCCTTTCTTCTTCTGTGTACCTAGAATCAAACGAAACTTCCATGAACATAGTTTCTTTCCAAGAACGTCATATATCTGGAACACAATACAACGGAAATGGTTCCCTGTTGATTACAACGTAGTCGTCTTCAAGTCTAATGTCCTCAAATACTTATTGAGCCGTATTATTAAGGAATCAAATCCTCACCTTTTCACCCGTTGTGTCCAATCCTCTCATAGTATTGTTCTGCATCCAATTGTCAATCTCATAAACTCTTATCATCGAGGGGCCTTAATCCCTTGATGTGATGAATCAATAAAAAATATATATATATTTCAAGAGCTGGTATTTGGACGTGGGTAGAAAAGGGGGAAAATCGCACCTCAATTATCTAAACTGGGTAAAATGTTGATGAGATAGGTAGAGACTAAGAAGTTCCATGTCTTGTGCAAAAATATGGTATGAAAAACATTAGGTTTATTTTATAAATAAATTTTACAATCGTTAAGTTTACGTAATACGTCTGTTGTTTTTCTATTGAAAACAATGTAAGTATGGATGTGACCAAACGGGCAAGAGACGACATCTACATGACCGGAAGGCCCTAGATACGGATGTTCCTGTTATGACATCGTTGTTGTACACCCTGACTAGCACACCCGCCCGTCTCAATTTATATCTTACGCCTTCCTGGAGGGTTTTTTTTAATGACAGCGCTTTGATATCCGCTTTCCATACATAAATGGAAAATGTCACATTAGATTTTTGTCGCTTTCGCCATAAGTCTCTGACTCGTTCACACCGCGACGGGAAGTTGAGCGCATGTTGTTGTTACTCAAGGGTGATCGGTTCTATCTCACCGTTACAGGCGCAATGTAACGCAAGTGTGATGGGAAATCGGCCCTGTCAACCGGACAGGGACGGTTGGCGGTCGCTTCAATTCTTTCTTTTCATTTTTTTCTTCTGGCTTGGAGCGCAATGTGTTGTCTACTCTAGTTGAGACAGTCGGCAAGTAAAAATTCGGCAAACTGAAGTATATAAAAGAAAACACTCATTTGGGAAAAAGGGTGATCACTTCAGAAAAAAGAAAAAAAGAAAAAAGAAAAGATTCCCCCTCACCAACAAGATTTTCAAACTCGAGAAAACACACGAATCAGATTTCTCAAACGATAGCCTCAAAGCTAATATTTACGAAACTAACCTAAATAATTCCTGCTCGTTGATCAAAATTTCTCTACTAGAAAAGAAGCCCACCGAAGCCTCCCGAAACCCCCCGAAGCCCCCGAGAATAAATTATTTTAGCTGTTATTTTAATATTAATTATTACTCAAAAGTCTTAAAGTGTCTAATAAGGCTATTTTTTTAACCAGAGGTAAAGTGCGAAACCTTCATATGAGAATGAAATAACATTGCGTCTAGCCTCGTCAATCAACAGAAAAGGCCTTTAAACCCCATTTCAAATCGTTTGCGACTAACAGAATGAAGACAATTCGAAAAAAAAATGTAAGGCGATGTTCAACCGCTTTAGTTGTTCGGTAGATTCTGTCAAGTGTCCATTTGGGGGGAAAATACCTTGATTAATGATTACAGAGGTTGCACGTTTATCTGTTTCTATGCTGTATTAGTATTTAGGGATGATGATGTGTAGTGTAATTTATTTATAGACTGGCGAGTGGGTTAAATTCTGGTGTGGCCGACTGTTATTAATTTACAGAGTGGGGGTGCATTAATATTATTTTTAACCTGTTTTCCGTTTGTCTTTTTTTTCACACATATATATATATACAAGTTTGAAATTGCATTTTCATCGCCATCTGACGATCGCGAAAGTGTGTAAAACCATGGTCATTATATACTACAAAAAAAAACACATAATCCTTTCAGCATTAAAAAAAACACTGTCTGGGAAGACATCAAGCACTGTATACAAATTCAAATCGAAACTCTAAACCGGCCTCAAACAAACGATGCTCACAGTTAGCAGTACACACACACACACACACACACACACACACACACACATATATATATATATATATATATATATATATATATATATATATATATATATATATATATATATATATATATATATATATAGTGTGTAGATTTCAATTTTGTGTTGAGAATCTGAATAACAGAGCTCAATGTAATTTAAACAGAGCAAAACAGAATTATAAAAAGAAAAAACTATACACACATTAAGGTTGTACACATTATAACTTATTTCGACCCCTTAATTAGGTCTCCTCAGATGTATAAACAACCACGTGGTTTTTTGACGTGGTTGTTTATACATCTGAGGAGACCTAATTAAGGGGTCGAAATAAGTTATAATGTGTACAACCTTAATGTGTTTATAGTTTTTTCTTTTTATAATTCTATATATATATATATATATATATATATATATATATATATATATATATATATATATATGCATTAATATTATTAAAGGCCCATACATGCATATAGACAACCCCCGTAAACTTGGTACTTTCCCCCAAAAGAATTCACAAGACGATTAAAGCTGTGAACATCGGCTTCCATTAACTGGCATTAAATCACAGTATTATATAACTCTGATCCGCCATTATATACATATGACATAACAAAGATGTGTATGTGCGTCTCCACGCATCAGTTTTCAGCTGCTGATCTCCGAGCAAAACAAATGTCATATTTGTAATTACCACATATCTTGGGAACAAATTGCCTGATCGGATTAAAATAAGCCCATCGTAAATCATTTCAAAATGTAAACTGGATGAATTCAAAAGGAATGGTAAAAAAAAAAAATTTGCAAGGACATATTTGGTCAATCTGATAAAATATTTAAGAGACTCTAAGCTGTCTAATTCCTATGATATATTACATGAGATTTTTTAAAGTTGAAATGATATGCCCAAAGGTGTTTGCTAAATAAGAGGAGTGGCAGCTGCGATACAAGCTGTCAAACTTCGCCACCCCTCTCTGTCTCTCTCTCTCTCTCTGTCTGTCTGTCTCTCTCTCTCTCTCTCTCTCTATATATATATATATATATATATATATATATATATATATATATATATCCTTCCCTCCGTTTCGAGATATTATTTAATGTGGTGTTGTTTTTATATAAATATTTATCAATAAATATTTATAAATTGACTTTCAATGTTATGGTGGACTAACAGGCGAACAAAGCCGGTCATAGAGAAAATGCACTGAACGCATCTATAAACACACATTCACATACACACTGTAGACGTAAGGGGCTACTGAGAAAAAGGGTTAAAGTTTGGGGGGGTCAACCTAAATTGGTAGCTGCTCAGCGAGATGTCTGTTTACATTAGTTTTAAATTTCTGCATGTCAGTGCCGTCATGAAAACAGGGAGCAGGGAGGGAGTTCCAGAGTCCAGCAGGACGAGGAAAGAAGCTTTTGGGGTAGAAAGCTCTTCGGTATCTGGGGACCTCTATAGTGAATGGATAGGGTTTTGCAGATTGTCGGGTTGGTCTAGTGAATTTACGTCGTGGGGGTACCAGAGCAGCAAGCTCATCAGAGCACAATCCATTGAAGTACTTGTAAAACAGATACAGGGAAACAACATTGCGGCGATGGGACAGTGGCTGGAGCTTGGTGAATAGTGAAGGACCTAGCAAGTTGGCGACTCTTTTTTGGACCTTGTCTAAGAGGGAGAGACTAGTGGATGATGCTCCAGCCCAGATGTGGCAACAATACTCCATGCATGGGCGGATGATGGCTTTGTAGAGATATAGGATAATGTCAGGTGTGAGAAGTTTACTGGCACGGTAGAGGGAACCCACCTTCTTTGCAGCAGCCCTGGCAATGTTTTCAATGATTTATTCCAATTCATGTTATCTGTGAAAGTTAGGCCGAGGAGTTTATATGATGAACTCTCAGGTAGGGTGTTATTTGCCATGACAATCGGTGGTTGAAGAGGTTTCTTGTAGTTATTGAAGGAAAGTAGCTTTGTCTTTGCGGACTTAAAAGTTACCATCCATTTTTGACCCCATTTCACTACAGACTGGAGGTCATTTTCTAAGGATTCAGACATTGCCTCAGATATGTGCGCATCGGTTTTGCCCACATGACGAGAGTAGAGCGTGATGTCGTCAGCAAATATTCCTATCTCAGGGAGGTCATTTATGAAAACCAGGAACAGTAGAGGTTCAAGGATGGATCCATGGGGTACACCAGCATTTATGTCATGTTGCTTAGAAGAACGGCCATCGAGGACAACCTGGATCTTTCTTTTTGTTAGGAAGGATTTAATTATATTAAATATTTGTCCAGTAATACCATATGAGTGCAGTTTTAGGAGAAGCTCTTCATGCCAGACCTTGTCAAAGGCCTTGGATATATCGAGCGCTACCGCCCTAGCTTCACCTGCTTGTTCAGTGTATGGTATATGCGTTCAGAGATGACCGTTAGGATATCTACAGTAGATCGTGCTTGTCTAAATCCGTATTGATGATCAGAAAGAAGTTTAGCATTGCCGGACTATCGCTAGATTGATTAATGATTCAAAGATTTTAGTAAAGATCGGGAGTAGACTGATTAGGCGGTGGGTTAGAGGATCAGTTCTATCTCCAGAATTTTTGAAAACTGGTACCACGGAGGCAATTTTCCAATTATCAGGGAAACAAGATTCAGTAAAGCATTTGTTGTATAGTTTGGAGAGGACAGCAGTTCTTTATTACTTTTACTAGTATAAGATCAGGCCCACAGGTTTTGGGGGTGTCAAGGTTTTTATGATATGTATATATATATATATATATATATATATATATATATATATATATATATATATTTATGATATATATATATATATATAATTATGATATATATATATGATATATATATGTATGTATATATGTATATATATATATATATATATATATATATATATATATATATATATACAGAGAGAGACAGACAGACAGATAGACATATTTGGCGATTCCATTTATTTTACACCATACAATGAATCATAAAAGTTATAAATTCTGACTCTCACCGGAACAGTGTGTGTGGGGGGGGGGTATGAAAATCTATCTATGGCAAGTAAACTACACAGAACCGTCCATTTTAATTCTCACAGGAATCATCACAGGCATTAATGTTTCATTCCTACAGGAAATCATCAGAATAAATTTAGCCTGATAATTTCCTACGGGGATGAAACATGGGTGCCTTTGTGTAGCTTACCATTTTCATACTACTACTACTACTACTAAGCACCATTCACGTATTGGGCATTGTTGAAATAAATACTGAAAACATATACACAATATATTATATCACCTTATGATATTATATGTTGTGTATATACATGAAATAATAATAAATTATATATATATATATGTGTGTGTGTGTGTGTGTCAAATATAAAAACTTAGGTAGTATACAAAAGAGCATACTTTTATCATATCTTAACTCACGATCATTGTAGCATATACTCATTTTTTATATATTTTTGTCCGTCTCATGATTATTATTATTATTAGTAGTAGTAGTAGTAGTAGTAGTAGTAGTAGTAGTAGTAGTAATATTTACTATTAATGTTATTATTATTATTATTTTATATTATTATCTTTAATATTTATTTTGATGTTTATTCCTTATAATTTTATTATTTCTTTTTTATCCTGTATTTAGTATTCATTATTATTATATTATCTATCCGTATTTATATGTATGTATATGTTTATGTATGTGTTTCATTTATGATGACGATGTACTTGAGGATAATAATGTTGACGTTTTTTTTTGCACTATTACAAATTGTGATGTTAATTAATCGGTGCTAAAGAAGCGACCAATGGTATTTTGTTAAATAAAAAAAATCCGTTCGTCTTAGAAACGATCGTACGCCAAAAATATTTTTTGTGTTGAATTCCTAGAATCAGCACATTACTCGGGATGCTTTAGTCTGGGTTTTCATATATTTTGATTGTTATGAATTATGTATTAGAAAGGAATGAATAAACAATCTAAAAATTGTAATTCCTTCGAAAGATCTTGAGAGACTCCAAAGGTGTTAAGGAGAGAATGTTTAAGCCCCAAATGTTAACACACATAACACATAATGTCTATGGATAAGATTCAATGCAAATCTAAACTATTTGAATTTTCAAATTGGAGGTTTCCCCATACTATGACCCCTTAAATCCTTTTAAAATACTAAAAAGATGAAATCTGGGGAATATTACTTTATTGGTGTCTAATAAGCATTGTTAAAATTTCACAAGATCAGAGTTATCTTAATTTTCACAAAGAGCCCCCCTCCCCTTTCGCCCTTCTTTTCGTAAAACTAAATTAAACTAAATATAGTCATCATTACGCCTGGCAGCTGTGTTCCAAAATTCATAATGATCGGTTAATTAGTTTCGGAGTGAATCATTTACACACAAATATATAATTATACACATACCTAACTTTGTATATAGAGAGATTATATTTTTTCTCGTCAGGTCACCTAGATTATTTTTATTTGTTTTTTGTTTGTTTGTTTGTTTGTTTGTTTGTTTGTTTTTCGTAGATTTTTCGACAGCGTAAACTTATAAACTTACCTACCACTCATTTATAAGCAGCCAAGTTTTAACGATGGCCCGGCCACCTATCTGTCAGAATCCTATCGTGCGTAATTAATTTATTTCGTTATGAAGTGCCGGAGATGAAGCAGGGTGGGGGGGGGGGAGTGAGATAGTACTTATTCACCATTGCAGAAACATGGTGCGCCAACTCCAAAGACCACACACAGGTTGCTGACAATTAAAAAATATTGCAAATCGTTGCTATAAAAACAGATTATAAGTATAATAAAAATTAAAAAAAGATATGGACGCGGATTTTTTTTAATTTCCTTAAAATTACGAGATCCGCCGTTTTAATTTGGTTTGGTTGTTTTGTTTTACGGCATATCGACCCTTTTCAGATTATTTAATGCCGAATTCAGTTGTTTTGATAAAAAAAATTATGTTTCAAGTTCTTGATATCTTAATATCTTCAAATAGTTATTCATGCTGTAAATGTATGATTTGTATATAAATGGTGGTGCTTCTGTATTATTTGGAGCAGATGAAATTTACATCTTTAACTTAGAAGAGTCAGTTTAAAGGGGAGATAATTCAAATTGCTTTCTCAATTCTGATTTCGTTCATTTAAACTTTACTTCATTCAATTATGTATTTTTCATTTCAATTACGTATTTTTTTTAAATTTTATGTGATGTGTAATTTATTTCAATAAATCTATTTAATTTTAATGTATCCTCTGAAGTTTTATTTGATTTCGTATTAAAATGGCAGTGCCGAATAGCACCGAGCGTTGTTATTGATTGATTGATAAATAATCCTTTTACATATCTTTTTTTAATTTATGTTCTTAATAAATCTCTGGATTTTCCTTATGGTTACAAAAAAAAACTCCCAAAAACCGATTTTTAATCTAAACAGAAAACAATTATTCAATTTAAGTTAAAAATAATAGTGCTGATCCATTTGTCACGGAATCCAAATTGAGAAAACAATTTGAATTATCTCCCCTTTCAACTGACTCTTCTAAATTAAAGATGAAAATTTCACTTGTCCACAATAATAAAGAAGCACCTGAATGGTTTGTAAATCACTTTATTTTGTAGGCGTATATTTTGTAAACAAATAATCTGGAAATTATATATTCTATTAAAGCCATATATAAAAACAAACGAATTGCAGACTCTCACTGAAAAGCTTCGCCACATAATTCATAAAAGAACTTCCGCACAGGTGCGGTTGTTCCGGTGTGTCAACAGATGTGTGGATTAACAAGTTATACTGAAGTACGTGCTAAGCTAAAGGTATCTTCAGCCATATATGCACGTTGGTAAGTTCTACCACTCCTGATCAGAATAGACTTAAGAGCAATGGCAAGTAAGGAAGGACTCCATACTTCCCAAACTCTCAATTTGTGGCCTAACCACAGTTTTATGTCATAGCCACGACGGTTGGGGGTAAAGTGAGACAAACATGCAGACAGGGATAGAGAGCCGGGGACAGAGATAGAGAGACAGGGAAAAGAGACAGAGAAAAAAGAGACAGAGGAAAAGAGACATAGAAAGAGAGATATGGAAAGAGAGACATAGATGAAGAGAGAAAGGGATACAGAGATGGAGAGAAACAGAGAAAGAGAGACAGAGATGGAGAGACAGAGATGGGGAAAAACAGGGAAAGAGAAACAGGGAAAGATAGACAGAGAGAACTTGAATAGTTGAGAGGGTTTAAAAATAGATTAAACAAGAAAGAAGAGTCAGTGTACGAACGCGATATGCTGACTGGTATATACCAGTTGAGGATCCGTTCTCGACACTCAGTCCGATATAGACTAGTCCAAATCGATGGCATTTCATCTGTAGGGATGAGGTATTCGTCCTAGGTAGTCCTAGGAGGCCAACCCTCCCAGGCCTTGCTTCCCTCTTTGGAGTGGAGCTAGTTTATTGCTAACCAGCTTAGAAGCCCTAACCGGGGAATGCCGACGGAGCTGCGCCGGCAATTTTTAAAAGGCCAGAGTGCCTCTTCTTTAGGAACTCCACCTTCCGACCTTGCGTCACATCATACTTATGTGGGAAGGATGTAAATCTACGATTTTGCCAGATTTTTCCTTCTTGCCGATTATTATAACATCTGGTCTCTTTTCTTGTGTGCGTTTGTCTGTTTGTATATCAATATTTCAGAGGATTTTGTGTTTTTCGTTTTCCAGTACTGTTTCTGATTTATATTTGTACCATATTGCCTGCGTATTCGAAATTCAATTATTTTCACAGTTCCCAATGTATTTCTTTTCCCACACAGTCACGTCTGTTCTGGTATTCTTTTTGAGCTAGTTTGCTACATTCACTTATTATATGATTTACTGTTTCGTCTCTTTGTCCACACATTCTACATTTATTGTTTTTCCTGGGTTTTATCTATTTTAGCTTTAATGTAGTTTGTCCCAATCGCATTGTTCTGTGCAGCCATCAATAAAGATTCCGTTTTTCTGTTCAAGTGTCCTTTTCTTAGCCATGCATAGCTATTTTCGTTGGGTTTTTCTCTTGTCAGTCTTCTGAAGCGTCTATGTATTTGTTTTTCTTCCCACTTTTCTTTTCTTGTCGTTTTATTTATGGTTTCTGTGCTTCCCGAGTTGATCGTTGGAACGGTGTCTCTTGCTACGGTGATTAGCCTTTCCGTGTTCTGAGTTATGTATTTCTCCAGCTCTTTTTTATAGTTTTCCACACAATCTTCTATACTTACCAGTCCTTTTCCCTCTTCGTTTTTTTTTTCATATAGAGTCTTTCCGTATCGTCTTTTGAGTGTAGTGGGTTGTGCATGGTTATTAATTTTCTAGCCCTCTGGTTAAGGTGACTGAGTTCTTCTTTAGTCCAGCCTATGAATGGTCCAGAGTATCTTATTAGGGATACTGCCTAGGTATTATAATTATATTATTATTATTATCATTATTATTATAAAAACTAATTTTATTCTTTAAATAGCATCTAAACTGACAAATCTAACTTCGATTCTGACTAGCCAATTTTCATTCGTCATTAATCAACCATGTCATTTGCAGTAAGCTAACGTAATTCGCTACAATTTATTTAAGAAAATACTTAGTCTGATCCGGCAGTTTTCTAATATGCAGAAATGCTTAAATTGTCACCTAAATCAGCTAAGAAGAATAACTCGTATTCTTTTAGTAAGAGTTATTTTTTCCTTTCTTGCTTTTTTTTGTTGTTTTTTTTTTTGTTTTGCTTACTTACATCTTTGTGCATTCTTATAAGAAATTAAAATATTTACAACAGAAATTTTAACGCCAAGTTGGTACAGCCAGTCTATTATGTAAAGAAAAATTGTTGGGTTTTTTTCTGTCTGTCTGCATGTTTAGCTTTTTTGTCTGTTCGGCTAAAACTCAGAACAACCAAAGATACACTTATAAACCTTGCATATTCTGATTTAATATTACTTAAATATTCATTAATTTGGGACGATCAGAAACCAAATTAATGACTGTGGAGTCGTAAAAATGTTTCTTCATTCAAGAAATTCAAAAGAATCAAGGGAAATAAATCTATAAATAGTTTTAAAGTTATTTCTCCAGAATAAGAATAAGAATAAGATGGTAATATAGAAGATCAGGGCTAAAATTACACAGGTGTTATTCATTCCCGGACAACGCCGGATAGCCCTGCTAGTTTACAATAATGGTTTCCTTTCGTCCAGATGGACAAAAGGCTTTGTCATTGAAAACATTTCACCGATTTTTACGTCTGCCGTGACGCAGCAAATCACCAACATGACGAAATAAAATAAAATAAAATAAAATAAAATACTTTGTTTTTAAAAAAAATGAAGACAGAAAAGAACAGCCAAGTGTAGATAGGCCGTAAGCCAGGCAATTGTGACTGTGCAATCGACAATTGACGGATTCTCGATGCGACCCGTTCGCCGACACCCGACACTCTAGAAGTGCCGGGTGTGCTGCGGGTATACATTTGTCGACTCACTGGAACAGGTGGTCTGGAGATTTTGGCCAGTAACAGATATCAACATAAATGCAGACTCGGGGAAACTTAATCGACGATATTGACCAGAAAAAAAATACAACACTCACTCTTTTGTTTTCTGTTGTTGTATAATTTTTCCTTTAATTCATAGTTACGGACGTCAGATACCAAGTCAGAAAAGCGGGGAGGGGGGGGGGGAACGAAAAGTTAGGTTCAGATGTCTTAAATAACAACGGCTATTAAATTCGCAAAAGTCGGCGAATTTCAAAGCGTATTTCGTAGAGCGTGACGTGACACATACGAATTCACTTAGTCTTTAAACTAAGAAATAGCTTACAGCGATATCATGCTGAAACGCCGATTTTTGTCAGATCACCGAAGTTAAGCAACGTTGAATCTGGTCACTACTTAGATGGGTGAACATTTGGGAATACCCGGAGCTGTAAGATTGAAAATAGGTGTAAAATTAATTTAAATCATCATCTTCAATTGAAGGTGACGGTGGTCAAGTGGATAACAACACGGACTGACAACCTGGGTGTTCCGGGTTCGAAACCAGTTGGTTCCATAATATCACTTTCACTTAGGGATGTTGGTAACATTACGTGGTCCTTTCTGCAAAAATGCCAACATCAGGATAAGCCGGTCAGCAAAGTTGTACCATGTTGATTCACACAAATTTACTTTACTTTTATCATCAATTCAGCCTAACGTTCATTTTACATGCTGGCATGTGTTGAGCGGCTTTCAGAAATTTACCTCCAAGTTAACCTATCCTTGACCATGTCCATCCTTATCACTTTCTCACATGTTTACCTTGACCTTCCCCTGTGTGTTGACTTTGCTACTTCAATTTTTCTACATCTATTAACCCACGAACTCTCACCCATTCTTTCAACATGGCCATAGCCATCGAAGTCTCCTGTTCTGCACACATCTACTTATACTGTCCATATTTACTCTCCCCCTGAGTTCATCAGATCTGAGCCTCTCTCCAAGACTTGCCTTACACATCCAACGTATCATTCTCATATAATTTATCTCCATGCAACGCATGTCCTCAACCCTCACTGACCAGGTTTCACTTCCTTACATCACACCGCGTACACATGCCTGATAGACTCTTCCTTTGGTCGACAGTGGTTAATACCCTTGAGAAAGGTATGAATACGTAGGGAAACACTAACGTCTCTTTCTTTATAAAGTTTCGTATGTTTATATGGTTCTATATTTGTACGTACAGGATTCACTCGCGTTACGTCTTTTATCATCTCGTTTCCCTCCCAGGCATTCTTTCAATTCGCCTTATACCCATGACACTAGATTTTATTGTCCCGGCCTATCTATGTAATACACGCAATGCTACAACAAAAGTACAACATCATATTGCACCTCTATCTATATTTATAGATATAGGTATGTTTATATATTTTTATGTGCAGGATACACCTGTAAACTAATTAAGCGATCATTATGAATTTTAGAACACGGGTGTAAATGGTCGAAATGTGGGATATGTTTAGTTAAATTTAGTCTTGTGCAAAAAGAGTAAAAACAGGGCGAAAGTCGTCGTAACAATTCAGATGCCTCCGATTTTTCTGAAATTTAAACAATAAGTAATTAGGCATTAATTAAGAAATATCCTCCAAGTTTTAGTTTTATTGGAGTATTTTAAAGAGATTTTAGGGGGCATAATACGGAAACAACCTCCTATTTGAAAATTCAAATATTTCAGATTTACATTAAATTTTATCCAGAGTCATTAGACACCAATTATACATGAATTCCTGAATTTTCATTTCTTCTTGAGGCCCCTTAAGCTTAAGCTTTCGATTTTAAACAGTTTCTAACATTAAAATAATATAATGGATTTTAATCAAAATTGGAATGAGAATTAGTATCATTGCATCTTGATTTTAATCTTCGTACGGGGACATAAAAGTGGTGCAAAGCTGTTCGTTTCAGGGAATTGATTTCAATCGTTCTGAGACGGATAGTCTTCTTGTTCAGTATCATAATAGATATTTATCTACTTTTACATTAAATGTGAGGTGATCGACAAGTTTTTGTACTTTAATAAAACAAAATACATGCTTAGTTCAGAGATTGAGTTATGTTTGTAAATAAAAATGTTGTCATTGTTCTAATTAGCGATAATTAATAATTAACTGAATAAGTCACCCATTCCTCTCTTGCCTTTTCGCACTAACTGTTGATTCAGCGACGCTCAAACATTTCTTTATGTCTCTCGGAGCATACAGAGAAAGATTGGCTGTATATTTCAGAGTGACTATCTAATTTACACACGTGTGTCGATACACACCACACACTCGTATGTAAATTAGATGGCAAAAGATTAAGTCCCTTTACTTCTATGTAATAATAAGCATCATAATAATAATAATAATAATAATAAGAAGAAGAAGAAGAAGAAGAAGAAGAAGAAGAAGAAGAAGAAGAAGAAGAAGAAGAAGAAGAAGAAGAATAATTAATAAAAAGTGAAGAGACTTATTATTGTTAGTTACATAAGAAAGAGGTCTTGATTGTTTTCATTTAACTTCAGCAAGCAAGTTCTCAGTTATCAAGGGGTCCCTGCCTGTGGCTAATACTTGAACTCTATGTGAGATACATAGATATCCGAGTGTTCAATCAAGATTTCTCCATACTTTTCAAACGTTGAGTTAGTAAAGAAGTGAAGAACATTAATTTCCCATCTCTCCAATCAACTATGTTATAGTATATCTCTCTTGGTCTTACCTGATTCCAGGACAAGAATTCATCTCGTCTGGTTGAGTATCCAGCTAAGTGATGTTACTTGATGTAACATTACTAGAAGGTACACTATTCCTCATATGAGCCAGTGTATAGTCGAATCGAGGAGATCGTATATAGGCTTCGAATACTATGTTATTTTGAATTTTTGGTCATGCTTTACTTGTAGGGGTGAGTATCCTCATGTCAGGTTGTCCTGACAAACCCTTGTACAGAGAGACCGAAGATACTCGATGGTTTGTGTCTAGTAGGTAGTTAAAACTCTCTCCCTGTGTCTTAATTGTTTCATTTTACTTCAGTCGAAGTTCTCAGAAATCAAGGAGCCCCTTCCTGG
This sequence comes from Sepiola atlantica, assembly GCA_963556195.1. NCBI lineage: Eukaryota > Metazoa > Mollusca > Cephalopoda > Sepiida > Sepiolidae > Sepiola > Sepiola atlantica. Next base: position 102,447,047 of record OY744528.1, on the reverse strand, counting down.
GGCTAACACTTAATCTCTATATGAGATAAATATATATTCGAATGTTCTATTAAAATTCTCCTTTATTTCTCAAACCTTGAGTTAGTAAAGACGTTAAGATCATTAAGTTTCCCCTTCCCCAATTAACCAGTCAACTATGTTGTAGTATATTTTTCTTGTGGTCTGTTGGTCTTACCGGATTCCAAGACAAAAATTCATCTAGTCTGGTGGAGTATCCAGCGACATGCTGTTACTTGAGGTAACATCACTAGGAGAATGTGCACTATTCTTTGTATGAGCAAGTGTATAGCCGTGTCATGCGGATCTTATTTGTGCTGCGAATACTATGTTATTTTGAATTTGTGGTCAGGGTTTACTTGTCGGGTGAAATATCCTCATGTCAGGTTGTTCTAACAAACCCTTGTACAGAGAGACCGAAGACACTCGATGGTAGTGTCTAGTAGGTAATGTAACAGTTTGTGCATTTTCAAATGAAATCAAAGTAAAATAAAGAATGCTAGTGGTTATTACCCAAGACATTAGTTACGTCTAGTATATATATATATATATATATATTACTTTAAAAGATTAAGTGTTTTTATTATTTTTCCATTACGATGCTTTCACGTGTTCCAATATAAATTGAGATATAATAATGATACATCTATTTGATTCATGTTAATAGCAAATTAAAACATCACACAATCTTTTGAAGTACTAGTAAGCTCTGCGAAAGAATCGAGCACTATATACAAATGCTAATCAAGAACTCTAAACAAGCCAAAGAAGTCGATTAACACAGCACTCGGTATATATATATATATATATATATATATATATATATATATATATATATATATATATATATATATATATATCGTGTGCTGTGCTAATCGACTTATTTACAACAAAGTTATGAATTGAAATATATATATATATATATATATATATATATATATATATATATATATATATATATGCTAGCTAAATTTGCCTTCTCGCTATCGCTTCGCAAAGTTTGTTACTTGAAATAAATAAAACATTAATTTAAAATTTCAATTCATAACTTTGTTGTAAATAAGAAACAAAATTATTCTCATTTTTTATATAAATAGATGAACATTAACATTATTGCTATCGTGACCTTAAATAAAAGAAAAGAAAGAAGAAATCAATTTGCCCTTTCTCTTGTAAGAAATCGACTACATATTGTTGAAAATTAAGTCGGCCCCTTTAAAGAAAGGACACATTTGAACACAAATGCTAAATATGTGTCCAGGAAATAAGAGAATATTGCGAAAAGGAACTATTTCTTATAATAACAAAAAACTATCATTGAATAGAAAATAATAACAAATAACAGTTAATAAATAGAAATAAGTTAACTTGCGAATCATATTGCATATACATAAGCAGTATATAAAAAATGGTGCGTATATTGTGTAAAGTTGAATTCAGTATAAACTTTTTGTTTGTGGGAGAAATGAGCCAAACTTTCGCATTTATTCATCTAGATGATAAAAGTTTAAAGTATTTTGAATTCTTGTTATAAGTTGATGCTACTTTTCTATTTTTTCAGGTTATTTTTACTAAGGTACCGTATATACATATATATATATATATATATATATATATATATATATATATAAACTGAATGTCTGTATGTTTGTGTGTCTGTGTGTTACTTATAGAAAAAAAGTGAGAGAATATAGATAAAATCTAAAAGTGTATTATGATGTAAAATTCACAGAGTAAGTTGATGGCGTATTGCCGAATCTCTAAACCTACCCCTTAAGGGTCTATGGGACAGATTTCATCGGGGGTCGTTTTCAGTTATTTTAAGTTATTTTAGTAATTAGAAAAGTCATATTTTGCTTTAATTACATAATACTTTGATATAACTTTTAATTTTATTTAATGTTTCTTAGCGTCAATTCTATTTACATGGAGGGGGTTAAGAAACTATGCGAAGGTCTATCAGTAGCCGCCACTGCCCGCCACTCTGTACGTACACAAATACATGTACATGTACATTTTATAATATCTTATATAAGAAAAGTATTCGGCGTTGTCCGGCAAATTATACCTCAAGTACATAAAACAATTTATGGTTTTAATAAAATTTATTTGTTAGAGGATACCTAAGGAAGAACGATAACTCACGTTTAAAACACAATTTAGGTTTGTTTAAAAACGGTTAGAGAATATAGATAACATATAAAAGTGTATTCTTATGTAAAATTCACAGAGTAAGCTCATTTATCTTCATCATATTCTGAAATAGGAGGGGGCAGAAATTAGGTATAAACCGGGCTATTTGTTCCACTCGGCATTGTTCGAGATCAATAATCATTATTAACATTGTTTTCTTAATATTTTGATTTTACCGATACTTTTGGCATTTCTGTGAAAACCTCCTTACTAACATTACAGTATTAAAAGATCAAGGAAGAAAGATAAAGAGGCCGTTAGGAAGAGAGAGGGGGGAGAAGATAGAAGTTTTAACATCAAAATGTTACACATATTATTCAACTTCTATTTTTTTATGTCCCGAAGCAATAAATGTAAGATTACACTATTACATTTAAAACAAATTGCTCCGGGGGGAAATGAATTACATTATTATTAGTTTTTAACACATTTAAACAAAAGAAGAATCATATGGGAAAAAGGGAAATAGAGGTTTGAAGAAGGGAGGGGAAGATGGAAAGGGAAAGAGAGACGGCTAGAGAAAGAAGAGAGAATGAAATTTTTGTATAAAGATGTTACACACACTCTTTAATTTCTACTACTTTGTTTTTTTTATCACCCCGGGCAACGCCTGGTAGCCCTGCTAGTACATATATATATATATATATATATATATATATATATATATATATAATGATTTCGGCTATGTTAGTATGTTTTATATTCAATGGGGTGTTTATTAACTAAGTAAAAAGTTAAGCGACGTTGAACCTGATAAGTATTAAATGTGTGACTATTTCAGAATATCAAGTGCTGTGTATAATATCTTCTTCGAAGTTCTGGCGACAGATGGTTCGACTCACCGGTCAGAGTATAACCTTCGCCATCAAACAAATCTAGATGGATAATCCTGTGTGAAAAAGAAAAAGATGAATGTATTTTACACCCAAACATTGTTAAAATGGTGAAAGAATATAAGAGATTCATGTCGTAGTTTTAGTGATAGGTTTCTGGAGGTTGAAGGTTCAATCCTCAGTGCAGGCGATAATAAGAATACAATTACGAATTAATTCATAATTCTACTATCTGATGGCCGACGGAACGAGAGCAAGTGGATAAAAAAAGGGTTCCGTTCGAAATTCCGTGCAGATTTTCGAGTTCGACATAAAGATTCACGTATTCGAAAAAACGCAACTGGGAGGTTGTGCCCGTATTTTGCCTCCTAAACTCCCTTTATTCAAAAGAAACTGAAATTTATGCAATATGACGATTTAACAAGTATATAAATACTTATTGTTAAAATTTCACAAAAATTGGAGGTTTCTGAATTTTCGCGAATGGCTTTAACCCCCTTTTAAGTCCCTTTTCCTGAAACTTAATTAAACTTAATATAACCCTCATTTTGGACACAGTAGCAATGTTTCAAAATTCATAATGATCGGAGTTACTCGGGTACATACAAATATATAAACATTACTAACTTTATATATATATATATGTCTGTAGGTAATAAATAATTAATATATATATATATATATATATATATATATATATTAATTATTTATTACCTACAGACATCGATGTTTCATGTTAACGCAATCTTCAGTGCAGGAAGCCAATTCCCAACGGTCGACAGGCGCGAACCCCGATCACATATCGCCACCGATTTGCAGTCAAGACTCTTAACCCATCGGCCATAGAGAACTATTTATTAATTAGGGAGGAATATAACTTTGTAAATAGCGAATCGGCGGCTAAATATACACAAGCAGTTTAGAGTGATCTACGAACGTATTCAGATCGTGCATTTCGCTATTAGTACTGCTTGTTATTAAAGTCACTATATATATATATATATATATATATATATATATATATATATATATATATATATATATATATATATATATATATATATATATATATATATATCTCGTTGCGATTGTTGTTGTTTTTGCGATAACCGCTGTCGTAGTTTTTATTTCCTAAGTGAAGGGATTTTCCTTCTCTTACATATATTATATTTTATATATATGCATTAAGTCGTCCCTATTATGAGACGTATTTATTTATAAAAGAGATCTCATGTAAACATGGGTTTCATTTTCTACCGATCTGTAGCGTGGCTTATTGCAAGATTCGAACCCGCGACCACATTTTCTGTAGTCTAGCCTGTTACATCCGGGCCAGAAGAGCTTACACGGAATATGTACGATTTTTTATCGCTTTTTTAAATAGTTGAATTTTTTTTTGTCAGTGATAACCGCTTTCTTATTGCATATATATATATATATAGTGTGTGTGTGTAACGGAAGAAACTCCTTTAACGTAGGTAGTGAAAACTACGACAGCGGTTTTTGCTTATTAAAAAAAATCTCAACTATTTAAAAAAGCGATACAAAATTGTACATATTCCGTGCAAGCTTTTCTAGCCCGGAAGCAACACGTTAGACTAAAGACAATCGCGTCGCGGGTTCGAATCTTGCCATAAGCCTCTCTGAAGATCGGCAGACCGTGAAATACATGTATACGTGGATTTCTATATATATATATATATATATATATATATATATATATATATATATACATATATATATGGAATAACGCTACCAACATTTGTAAAAAGTTTTTTTCAACATTTATTTATTATTTTGTTATTTTATCATTTTATATTGATAAAATAACAAAATAATAAATAAATGATAATAAATGTTGAAAAAGACTTTTTACAAATGTTGGTAGCCTTACTCCTTTACATATATACTTTTCTCTCGTCGAAACTGCACTAATACTGCACTACACTCTTGTATATATATATATATATATATATATATATATATATATATATATATATATATATATATATATGAGATAGATAGAGAGAGAAAGAATATGGAGGAGAAAGGGGATGCATATATAAGTATTTTCTTTATCTTATTTAATTGTTTAGTTTTAACTGAGAAAGTCCGTTGCTCTGAAAGCGAAAATTTCACGTTTTCCATCGAATATTTCCGTAGGTTTTATTTCTCGAATATCGCACTTCGTCGGTTTTGTCTTGAATGATTGAGGAGTTGATCGTGTGGTGTGGGGCGTGAGCAACGCACCCCAGCCGCGTCGATATATATTCCCCTCATTATCTGAAGGAGTTGGGGGAAGACTAAAATAACAACATGAGATATCGTATTAGGATGAGGGGGGGAGGGATTGGTCGATGGTATTTGTTCATTTTCTTTTCTTGTAAATCAGCGATGCATTCAATTGTTCGTATTATGTTTTGATAAGCTACAACTGATTCACTGCGTGGGCGGATGCTAACCTCTTTTGATCTACACCCACTCTTGTTCTTTCTTTTGTTATTGCCTTATTCTTTTCGCTTTCTATTCATACATTCTTCATCTTTCTACCTATTGATCTATCTATCCGTCTGTTAATTCACTCATGATAGAAGGGTCTCTCTCTCTCTCTCTCTTTGCCAGTCACAATTTTTCAAATAAATATCTAACTTCTTTCAGAAATGGAAAATATTTAATAAATACCAAATAATAAATTTTCCACCTAATAAAGCGGATGCCATCAACGTAAATCGAAACCGAGACCATGAGATCTTCAGTCTGATGTTCTACGAACTGGGCTATATAGATTTTCTTATAAATAGATCTTAAAACATTACTTTAACAAAATAATTATAGCTTTGACGTAACATCATAGATTTTTAATTTACGTCATGTTTCAAAACATGAATTCAAACAGAAGTGATAATAACAAAATAAATAAATGGTTAAACATTATCAATAGTGTTGGAAATTCTTGTAATAGTCCAAAACAATTTATTTTGCTTTAACTACGTATTGGCGTTGAAAACTATTTAATATATAATGGAATTGTGGGCATATATATATATATATATATATATATATATATATATATATATATATATATATATATATATATATATATATATATATATATATGTATACACACTAGACAAACTGTCTAGGTCCGAGGGGTCTAGTCTACCTTTTTATTTACCTGTTCGTGCTATTTTATTAGCAAATCTCTCTGTGTCAGGTGAAACCATCGTGAAACCCTCGTGGTTTCATCTCATTCAGAACGCGGACTATTCCATTGGGCATAGACATTTTTTTTAATGTAAAACGTCACTCATCTGGATGAAACCGAGGTACGTTTCTGAAATATGTAACATATAGTTTTCAAATTATATATATATATATATATATATATATATATATATATATATATATATATATATATATATATAGTATACCAACCCGTGTTAGTTTACCCATCTAGCTGTATTTAACCTCTCAGTCTTTTGGTGTAAATTTATTTTTCTCGCTTATCTCTTCCTTTTTTCTTTGATCAGATATTTATTTTCGTTCGGTCGGTCGGTCTCTCTCTCTCTTTCTCTCTCTCTCTCTCTCTCTCTCTCTCTCTCTCTCTCTCTCTCTGTCTCTCTGTCGGTCTCTCTCTCTCTCTCTCTTTCAGTATATGTATCTGTCTCTCTGTCTCTTTCTCTCTCGCTGTCTCTCTTTCTCTTTCTCTCTCTCTCTCTCTCTCTCTTTATGGATCTCTGTGTTTCTCTTTCTCTCTGTTTATAATCGCCCATCTCTTTCCACCTATCTCTATTATTATTTATCTATTTACATTGTTCCTCTTCTCTCTCTCTCTCTCCCCCCCTCTCTCTCTCTCTCTCTCTCTCTCTTCCTCCATTTTTAACGTACTTTTCTTTCGTCTCTTTCTTTTCTTTCCCTTTCCACCCGAATCGTCTGCAAGGACTCATCACACTTCTGAAGTCCTGTATAAATCCTAACAAGTCTTTGTTTCCGCCATTGTTTTTATCTGCCTTCCCCTCTGCATCATACAAACGAAAGGCTTTGTTTATGGATTTCATAGACAAAACAGCATTGCATAACGCGTCCCCTCGCCGCCACCAATTGATGTTCAAACCAACGCTCATTACTCGACAGATGCCGTTTCTCTGAGGATACGCCGACGAAGCCCAATTGTACAACATGGCGCTGTTGTTGGTTGCAACAATTCCGATTTCATGATAGATAGACTTACATGGAAAAAAGGCACGTTAAGTGGATAGTTGAAAGAGAGAGAGAGATCGAACAAGATAGATAGATAGATAGATAGATAGATAGATAGATAGATAGATAGATAGATAGATAGATAGATAGATAGATAGATAGATAGATAGTACTTCAATGGAATGAGCTCTGAATTAGGTGCATATATGTATATCTATATATAGATATAGATATATGTATATATATGTATTTATATATATCTATATATAGATATATATATTGTGTCCCTTAACTGCCCCCAACCAACCTGACAATCAGCAAAATCCCCTTTTCACTGTTGAGGTCCTCAAATGCTTCTTTTCTCGAACTTTGGAATTCCTTCCCTGCTCCAAGTTTCCCCGACTGTACCAATATGTAGAAATTTAAATGCAATGTGAACAAGCACCTCGCTGCACAACTCCCAACTTAGGATGCCCTTATTAATTCTCAGTAGTTCCTTGCGTCTCATTGGCAATGTGTCTTGTTTGGGATGAATATAAGTAAAAAAAAAATAAATAAAATGAAGACAGATAGAAAGATAAACTTACATCGAAAGATAGATATATCAAATAGATAGATCGATATGAAAAAAGATGGATAAAAAGATCGGCTAGATACAGAGACAGACTTGCCCCGAAATACACACACGATTTAGGGCTGCAGATGTTACTTTATAATCATGCATGTTTCCCAATGTAATTCTTTTTTATATAAATTATACACAAAGTTGTTGCTTCATATGTATTAAAATAAAGCAATAAAATTAGAAATATATAAGTTTAAATGGATTAAAAACCATTACGTAAATTAGACAATCAGACTTACTCTAGTATTCACCATTTTTTTTTTTCATTTATTACGAATATTTACTATTCAAAATACGCATTTAACCATTTTAGTATTAATATGTAACTAGCGAGGCCCGTGAAAATTCCACAGGTGTATTCTTCATCTGTTTTCTTTTTCTTTTTTTTTTTGCTCCAGACACCACGATATGATTGTACCACCTTTGTTTAAACTGATGTATATTCTAGGTAATGTAGTTTTAGGACGTCA
>OY744528.1:102408729-102436229 GCA_963556195.1 Sepiola atlantica | reverse complement strand
TATATCAATTAAAGATAATAATTAAAAGAAGGAAATTACTGGTAATAAATAGGCAATTACAAGCTACACGTCATATACGGAAAAAAACTTGTCTATAGGAATTATCGACTTATTTACATCAATGCAAATGTGCAAAGAGCCAAAATAACTACTTAAAAAAATGCACAAACGAAAATCGATTAATTCACCATAAATGATAAACTACCAATGAGTCCATTGCTATTTTGTCTAATTGGTTAAAAAGCATCAAAACCTTATCTAATATATAAAATAACGTTAGTCAGAAGGTTAACTACTTATTCTTGGGTCGTACATCAATTTATGATGAAATGTTCACGATGTCCGTGCGCCATGATGTTCTTTCACTCATTGCAGCCAGAAGCTTCTATCCAAAGAGGCTAGTGTCCGTCCCCATAAGCGTCTTGATTGTACTATGAGGTCTCCCAGTCTGTTACTTGACCCCTGGGGACCACAGAAGTACTTTTGTTCTGCAGGTACATCGTGTCGAGATACATGTCCAGCCAGCGCCTTAAGTCGGCGTTGAACAACTGCAGATATGCGTGGAAAACAACTAAACAAGATTGTGTGAACATTGATCTCGCCACGACGTGTTTTAAATGACGTGTAGCATCTTTGTGTATAATCCATCAAGTTTCTTTGATCGAGCAACATTTAATTCCTAAGAGTCTGATCCGTAGAGTGGGATAGATTAGACAGATGCCTTGAAAACTTTGAATTTTGACTCATTCTTGAAAGCAGCTTACAGAGATTTTGTTGAAAGAGGGTATTGTCCTCCACGCCTGGCCAATAAGTTGTATAGCATTTAAGCCGACGAATTAAACTTTGATTCTGACTAGCCAACTTTCAGGTGTTATTCGATCATTCAATCTCTCAATATACAATCTAACGGAAAGGCTGAATATTATATAACAGCGAAATGCTGTTAAATAACACATATATTTATATACCAAAGTAGTTGAATATAACGACTGATGTTATTTAACATTAGTTACGTTTTTGCTCGTCACTCCATCCCCCCCTCTCTCTCTCTCTCTCTCTCTTTCTCTTTTTCTCTCTTTCTCTCCCCCTCTCTCTGGCAAAAGACTTGTACTGTTATACATACATACGTCACCATCTACCAACCTACTCGCCTACGTATGTTACTTGTTATAGCTTCTGAATACGATTTATCATCGCCAGTCATTGTTTAGTCGGCGCATATCACAACGAAAGGCCCAGGAATGTCTCTTACCTTCATTGTATGTGTAGATTGGTAGCCGGCCCTCGGCTAACACTATCACTAGAAGTGTGTTGATGTATCTTTTCTCTATAAAATTGGTGATTTCTTTTTATTACTTATTTGACTTTGCATAGTTGTATTGTGTGTGAGTGTGTATGTGTGAGTGTGTATGTGTGAGTGTGTATGTGTGTGTGTTGTTATTGTGCTTTTTTTTTTCAATCGTCTTAGTGCACATGGGTTCGCTGTCTAATTTCGCTGTGACAGAATAAATAAAAGTAAAATAAATAAAATAACGGTCGCCATCGTCTGAGATGTCAGTTGTTATAAATCATTTGTATAGAACCTCCTCTTCCTCTCTTTCTTTCCCCCCCTATCCCTCTCTCTCTCTCTCTCTCTCTCTCTCTCTCTCTCTCTCTCATACAAGAATAGCGTACGCACACGCATGCGCATAGTCACAAGAACAAGTTCGCTAACAAGAATTACTGTTTGAGCGTTAGAAGCGCAGACGTATGCACAAGCATATACAGGTGGGTACAAATATGCGCACAGACATACGCACACTCTCACAGTCGTATAATCACACAAACAGATACGCACATGGACCTGTGCAGACACCCACGGGTATGCAGATACACTGACACAAAAGAGTTATGTCAAGACGTTTTTTTCTGGTTTCTCCAAACGAATGTATTTTCGTTTAATAGAGCTGTGGGACTGTTCGGCTGCGTTACTCATGGTTGAGCTGTACGCCTATTTTTTGTTCAGTTATAAAAACTTTGTTGATAATTCATAAAAATACAGAACTTATTGCTCTCGCATTCGAAATGGGATTGTCACGACAGCCTCGCGGCAAAAAGCTTTGGTTCAAGATATTCGTATTCGGAGTTCGAATCGTTCGACCGGCGGTACTGTTTCATCATCTATACTGATTAATGTTAGTTAGCACGAAACATACATCTATTTATATTAAATAATATTTATTTATCAAAAATGGTGCTTCTCCAGATTAGGACCCGAGCTAACTTTGACTCCTTAGGATTAAGGTTAGGGTCAGAGTTAAAGTTAGCTCGGGCCCTAATCTAAAGAAATACCTTTAAAATAATTATAAAGGAAACATCCACAGAATAGGAATCTTAAAAATTTCAACCGGGCTCTTAAAAAGTGCTCAATATTAAATAGAGCTTATATATATATATATATATATATATATATATATATATATATATATATATATATATATATATATATATATATATGATTATTTTTATTTATACAGACATGTACAAAATCTGCGACACTGGCATGTCGATTCTATCGACCACAGCTGTTAGAAACTGAGATCTCACCAGGAAGAGTTCAAAGCCGATCGATCCTTACCTCAGATCATATTTGGGAAGAATGAAATGGGAGAGAAAAGAAAAGGAAATTTAAAATTTGGAAAGTCACGTTGAGACCGTTGAGAATCAAATATATCTTTTCTCCTTTCTTTTCTTTATCCTCAATGAATTTATATTTTATTTTATTTCATTTCATTTTATATTTGATTCTACACGGTCTCAAATCTAACCACGTGACTTTCCAAATGTTAAGTTTCCTTTTCTTTTCTCCGCCATTTCATTCTCCCCAAATATGATCTGAAGTAAGGATCTGATTTGAACTCTGCCTGGTTAGATCTCAGTTTCTAACAGCTGTTGATCGATAACATCGACATGCTATTGTCGCAGATGTTGTACATGTTTGGATAAATAAAAATAATCATATATATATATATATATATATATATACTAATGAGTCGCCACTTACCTAGGACAAAAGCCAATCGAGGATACGGGTAATGAAATTGGCAGTTGGATGATGAGCAATACTATAAGAGGTTTGAAAATAATAAATGAAATGGGCAAAATGTTATTACTTAATAGAATTGCTCAACAATTATTTGTTGACATTGTTTTTCCTTCAATGCCACTCGACTAAACCTCAAAATTCACCACTTCGAAACAAATATTTAACCTAAATAAAATTTCATTAAAAATTCATAAAATTTTGCGAATCGATATAATTTTGTATCATTTATTTATTCAAGAGTTTTTTAAAAAAACCTTACTGGGCTTTCGTGTTTTCTTTAGAAACCCCATTATATATATATATATAATTATATATATATATATATATATATATATATATATATATATATATATATATATATATATATATATATATATATATATATATATATGACCCTCCATACAACAATCTACACTATAGAAATTATTCCTACCAAATACTAAGTTCCTTGGTCTAAATAGCCTAAAAGTAGTTCACAGATTTCTATGCACACATCTCTCATATGTAAGTGACGGACCGGTGTGTTCGACTGTGCACCATAGTTTGCAGTGTAGCTATCGTCATTGCTGTCGGATTTGTGTATGCGGCATGTGCCTTGAATGAATTACTGTGGTTAACGCAGAGCCACATAACTTCCATATCTAAGTAAAAACCGAAGTAAGACATCTGGAAAAGGGGGCGAGGTGCAATACGTCACCAAAACGAGGCTGCATAACAAAGCTCTCTATGTAATATCTTTTTCTGTTCTTAGGTCATCCATCGCCAAAAGAGTATTGATTGCAATATGATGCTTCCCAGCACGTCGCTTGACCTGTGAGGACCACATAAACCTTTTTTCCAGCACGTTGTCGTGTCGAGATACGTGTGCAGCCAGCGCCAAAGGACGGCGTTGAACAACTGCAGATAACAACGGCAATATATATATTCAAAAAGATAGCGTCGCGATGGGCTCGGTGCTAGACCAAACATATTGTTATTTTTACATGTCTCACTTAGAAAATAAAGTATTTAATCTCATCACAAAACCACTAATATATCTACGATACGTAGACGATAGCTTAATACTTACTAATAACAATATTGAAATTAATAAATTACAAACTATCTTCCAAATAACCCCATACTCAATTTCACGTATGAATTAAACATTAACAACAAAATCCCCTTTTCTTAGATGTTCTTATAGACACGAAACAATCAATTCTCCACATTCACGTATCAAAACCTACTAAGAAAAATCCATGCACCCATAATTTTCTGAGCGAATGTCTCTTCAGATATAAAATAGGTAGTATTAAAAACTTTTTAACTCAAGCCAAACTAATTTCTCTCCCCACCAATTATCTTCCAACGTCAGCTCAATAATATCAAACAAACTCTAGAAAATAATGGTTTCCCTAACTATATTATTGCGCAACAAATTAGACAGTTTAAAAATAATCTCCATCATAATTATAAAATTGATAAACAGGTGCTAAAAATATTATTAACAAGCCGCGCGTGCATGGTCCTCCTCTGTATGTAACTCGATGTGGCGAGTGTAAAATGCAATAAATTTGGGCAATTTGGGACATTTTTTACCCCACTTTGATTCCCTAGGGGCGCGAACCAGAATTTTTCTGAGGTCAAGGATGCTTATTTTATATCCAGAACAATTGCCTCTACATTTCGGCCAAGTTTCATAAAAAATGAATGGATGGATCAAACGTTGTGGGAGAAAAGAGTCATTTTTTGCCATTTCGGGGCCTTTTGACCCCCTGGGGGCTAACCAGATTCTTTTTTTTTAATCGGAGAATATCACTTTCTAACCTGACCAAAGTTACAACTTCATGCAAAATTTCAGAGAAATTCAATGGATGGTTGCGGAGAAAAATCCGGACGGGCGGACGGACGAACATGCCTCAAAACATAGGTCCCCCGATTTTATAAATCGGGGGACCAATAAAAACGTACTCCCTACCGACCCAAATAAAATAAATAAATAAATAAAACTCATCATTTACTACAGTAAATTAAAAAAAACGCTAATCTTATTATTACCAATAATTCTACCAGAGTTTTAGATATGACGAACCTCGTATATGAATTTAAAAGCCTATTGGGAAGCTTGTGTCATCGACAGCGATAAATAAAAACATATACTCGACTACTACAACTATTTTGAGGAGGTTAACAATGCATTCATCCCCTACCAGCGCCATAACTCCGCACCTTACTAGTCAGCATTCCTGACTCCCGCTATCAATTTAGAAAACTCTTAGTAGAAAACATCAGAATATAAGAACATACCAATAATAAATAAAAACTCTATATATTAGATGCTGTATACATCAACCCCCCACCCCCCCCAAAAAAAAAATAGCCATTGACAGAATCAATTTTAATACTAGTGATATCATTCTAAAATGTTTATAATGCTAACTTTAGTTCCGTAAAAATAATATAATTCACGTCCAAACTACCTATTATTATCAACACTATGGTCTGTGCCTGATTCTCCTGAAGATGGACCTGGATTGGCCTGAAAATATTTGGGACACCAACGATTATGGCAGATTTATCGGCCAATTCCCCACCAAAACAAAAACTCTATTTATAGATAGAGATATATAGATAGATAGATATTTTTATATATATATATATATATCGATATATAGATAGATAGATATTTATATATATATCGATACATAGATAGATAGATATTTTGTATATATATATATATCGATAGATAGATAGATAGATAGATATTTATATATATCGATAGATAGATAGATAGATATTTATATATATATATATCGATAGATAGATAGATATTTATATATATATATATCGATAGAAAGATAGATATTTATATATATATATCGATAGATAGATAGATATTTATATTATCGATAGATAGATAGATAGATATATCTATATATATAGATGTATATATATAGATATAGATATATATATATATATGTATATATATATATATATATATATATATATATATATATATATATATATATATGTAGATAGATAGATAGATAGATAGATAGATAGATAGATAGATAGATTCTATATAAGCATTATTTTTTTCTTGATTTAAATTGTACCTAGAAATCTGAAGATGAGCCAAATAGTTTATTCGCCAAAAACAAGAAATATTTTATTTGCTGGAATCAATTACTTATCCACTGGAAATTTAAGAATTGAATGTCGTGTCTTGTTTACACGATTAGAACAGAAAACTGAGCCTCTTTTTGGCTCGATAATTTGTTGTTTACGCAAGAAAAAAAAGTTTCTTCCTATTTCCGGTTATAGACCCAATGTTCAAAAATAGAAACAAAAATACACTAGATAATAATGGTTCAAGAAAGAGAAAAAACAGGAAACATATTTTGATTCCAAAACAAAACACTTTATCTGATTCTTGAATTTGCAGGGTGGATGATTCTTGTAACGGATATCGACGCGCACTATAGAATTGTTTTTTTTACAAGTTCAAATGGTACCAGTTCGATTGCATTCACTTCGGCAGTAATGTCGCTGTTAAAGTTATGAATACACACTTCAACCAACACCCACGGCTATGGGTAAAATTGCGACTTCTGTCCACTGAATCATTCACTATTAAGTATTGTACTTCTCTGTTACATAACTTTAAAAGGATTGATGTGCCGTGTACTCAACACACTAAAGTACTCATCATTTAGCGACATTTTTCTGTTTCAACCAGTTGAAGTGGAGACGACTAGAGTGAATAGGACTTCTGATGTAATCATCCTTGTAGGATTTGAGGCGTAAGGTTTCGTGTTTGACAGGTGATATTAGTGTTACGGAGTGACTTTGCTGGACATCGTGTGCGGCAGTTTTCACAGCTGAAACGTAACTTCAATTGAACTCATCTACAGTCAAAAGCTTCGCTACTTGAAATACTTGAAACATTAATTTAGAATAATAAACATTTAATTCATAACTTTGTTGGAAACACGTAGCAACATCTTTCTCGTTTATTCATAAAGAGAGATAAGCATTAAGATTTAAATAAAAGGCTTTACGTAATACACTTCATTCTGTGAT
The DNA here is from genome assembly GCA_963556195.1 of Sepiola atlantica. Taxonomy (NCBI): domain Eukaryota; kingdom Metazoa; phylum Mollusca; class Cephalopoda; order Sepiida; family Sepiolidae; genus Sepiola; species Sepiola atlantica. Next base: position 102,429,079 of record OY744528.1, on the reverse strand, counting down.
GCTAATTCCGGCGTCCCGGAATTCAAATTGTTAACGTTTGACTCGGATCTGCACTGGTTCGTTCTTTTGATGTCTAACCGACTTCACGTGCGCGTTCTCGGCTGTTTTTTTGTTTTAATTCTCTTCTTCTCTCCAACTTTTTTGTCCAATTGCTTTTGTTATCTGAAGATGATCTGACAAAGAATCGAAAATGTTCGTGATACATATGGAACATATATTTTTTTTTTTTTATTGTGATACAAAAAAATCATTAGAATCTTTTTTTGATTTTGACACAGAAAAAAATCATTAGAAAAATAAAAAATAAAAAAGGCATAATCAAGCGGAGGAATTCTGTTATGTTTAACAATGTTTGCATAAACGCTTCCATTATTTTGTCTTTTAGTCCGCACATTCCATGAGCAATGTTTATCACAAAGAGGGAAGAACTGCTGTTTTCTGGGTCGGACTCCATCCATCCATATAACATGTATTGTTGGCTAGTTTTTTTTACCTTGAAATAGTATTTTTTAGCTCCTTACATCAAGTGGCTTCATGCCTTGTCTGGCGCGATTTCCATGTAATTTCCATGTAATATATATATATATATATATATATATATATATATATATATATATATATATACATACATATATATATATACATGTATATATACATATATATATATATACATGTATATATACATATATATATATACATGTATATATACATATATACATGTATATATACATATATACATATATATATACACATATATATATACATATATATACACATATATATATACATATATATATATACATATATATATACATATATATATATACATATATATATATATATATATATATATATATATATATATATATATTTGAAGAATACCCGTCCCAGAAAGGGTAAAATTACTTCCCGAACAAAACAGTCTTGCGCTATTTTATGTGTCCTTAAGAACATTTAAAGCAATATATAATGATACTAAGCCTTATGTCTAGAATCCTTATTCTAATTTAGATTGAAATCTATTACATGAAACTACTAAAAAATATCTCAAATTTAAGAACTTGAAATTTTGGGAATCTTGATTAATTGGTGTTTCATCAATATGGATCAAATTTAATGCCAATCTGAAAAAAAAGATTCAAATGGGAAATTGCGCCAATATTATACCGTCTTAAATCACTTTATAATGCTCAAAGGAAACTGAATACAAAATACACACTTTTAAATAATTCGAACAAAAACCAACATTTCTTTTCTGAAACTTGTATGAATGCGTGTTCAGGTATGGATAACATCCCTCCCCCCTTTAGATTTATGGGTGTTACCGCCTACACGCACACCTGGAGTTTGGATGGATCCCCTGCAATCCACAACATTGACCCATTACAATCCCAGGGAAACACACTGCCAGGGCCACTCCGCTCCACAAGGTTAATGCTTCAGCCGAACCACAATCCCACCAATCAACCGATTTTTTTTTTTACCACGGTTAAAAGCCACTTGGGCATAAGGGTTAATGAAGTTGTCAGTTTGATGATTAACAATATTATGAGAGGATTGGGAACGATGAATGGAATGGATAAAATTTGATTACTGAAGAGAACGCATCGACAAGTATTTGCTGACATTGGACTTCAAAAACAACCACTGCAGAGAAGCAGTCCCGATGTAATGTGTCCTAAAGATGAGAAGTTCTTGAAAAGAAACTCTCTTTACGGAAATTCCGTTTCGTTTTTGGTAAATTCTTTGTAGTTCTTGCCGCAAATGTTTTACAGGCAGAGACCAGAGATTGGAGCGGATGGAGCGGATGGAGCGGATGGAGCAGCTTCAATGGAAATAACGATAGAGTAGATAGACTATCAACGTCTCTTCTGTGAGGAAGAGGCTGAACCCAATGTAATGGGGGCCAACAACTCCAGAAGCTTCCACTGCTACTGAAGTACAAATAAATCTGTCCTCCAAAGAATCATACGTATTTATTTTTTATAATTTCTGCTTCTCAAGCGACAAACCCCGTTCAAATTGCGCACCTGAACAACTTGCTGATGTGCAGTTACGAAATGTTACCTCAGGTTTTGCACATACGCCTTCGTCTTTATTGATCACATTTAACTTAAATAGTATCAATTAATGTAAAACAATTAAATTACTCAGTTAGTATCAAAGTGTATTATCTGCTCTCCTCAATTTCAGAACGGGTATTCTGACGTCATTTCTTCAAAAAATTAGTTTATTTACAAACGTTGAGATTCGTTTTACTACAAAGTAAAACGAATCTCAACGTTTGTAAATAAACTAATTTTTTGAAGAAATGACGTCATATATTTGAGAAATGTGACGCAGACACACACCAATTCTCAATTATAATAGCATTGCATGCCGAGTCTATTTAAAACGACGATCGTGAAGTAACCAATAATCTGAACAATTTTTATCATATACGTATGTATTTATTTTAATACTTTGTTTTTTGATTTTCTCTCTTTTTAGGTTCTCGGGAACAAGCTTACGTTTATGCGATCGCCTCGGCCGCCCTGGTGCACACCGTGGCCCGCGCGTGCAGCATTGGGGTGACAACAAAATGCAGTTGTGGATCGTTACCTCGCAGTGCCCCGACGGGCCCATTTAAATGGGGAGGATGTGGCGACGATATACAATACGGACTATACTTTAGCGAGACGTTTACGGACAGCTCATTATCCAATAAATTAAAGCCAAAACGTTCAAAGAAAGCTAATATGAACAGACACAACAACCGCGCGGGTCGAATGGTGAGTTAAACGAACTTCTCTTCCTTTTATTACAGCCTTTTATTGTATTCCTTTTCTTATTGTTTTATTGATAGTGTTGACTTTAGCCTCGTTCTGATCAAGCCGAGTGTTGGTTTGTTAAACACTAAAAATGTGGTGTCAGTTAACCTTTTTACATAAAACCATGTTGTCCGTCTAACTGTATGTCTGTTTGGGTGTCTGATAACTAATTGTATGCTATTAGACCTAGGAACTTGAAATTTGGTAGGAATTATTCCCTACCTATAAAAGAGACTCCTTCTTTTAGTGTCTAGCATCTATGGACACCCCACAACATGTGCTTGTGAGGGGAGTCTACAGTGAAGCAAGGGTTGCACAATCACAACCACACCACTCCTAAACCGGCATTGCTTAACTTACTTGATAATAAAAAGTGCAGGATGACTGGAAATAATGCAGGGGTAAGCAGAGAAAGACTGGTATTATCTCCTGAATCGGCGTTGCTTGTGTCCAATGGCAAGGAAAAGTCCAAGATTACTTGAAAACAATGCAGGGATAAGCAAAAGAAGACTGATGTTATTTCGGAGTTTTCCATCTCCTAGACTAGTTGCACAACTAAGGCTTGTGAGTTTTGTCTACCCTACTATTTAACACATGACTGGAGGGAAGATATATGGATTCATACCTTTCTGAGGTTATTTGTGAAAGTGATGAAGTATCTCTGATAGAACTCGAACCTGGCATGTCAAATCCATTACATACACCTGTCCCATTCGTTCTACCCATTACTTCTTTCTCCGCAGTATTTTGCCCTCCTTTAACACAAACACTTTGGTAATACTCAACCTTACTTCTCCTGAACCAGCATTTTTATGAGTCCAGTGGCAAGAAGTCTAAGACACTTGGAAACAATGCTGGGATATATGGAACCATACCTTTCCCAGGGTTATTAGTGAAAGTGATACAGTAAACCTTACCTATACAATCATAAGTCGATCGTGTTTATTTTTTTTTCTTATAAAGGATGCCTGAAACGTGTAGCTGGTATTTGAGCTAGAGTTAAATTAACCAAAATAGAAACGATTCTCAAAATTTGGGAATATTTTAATCATTTTAAGACTGTTACATAAGGAATGCCGATGTTTGAACGAAAATGTTTGAGTGACACCTAAGGGTCAAAGGTGACCTCAGTACTGACGGAGATTTTCTGTCTCTTTCCTGGCGACACTTCAAGCAGGAGAGACGTGTCCAAGACGCCGTCTTTAATGGGGTTGCGGGTGTGCATAATGTAGCTAAGTGTAACGAGACAAACTATCTTCCTATCTATCTGCATTCCTCTCTTTCTTTCCACTCTCTCTCTCTCATATATATATATATATATATATATATATAATTAGATAAACAATATTATAGTCTTACGTCAATCAGCCAACGTTTCGATGCTATGGCATTCTAACAAAGACTGAATGAAAACAAAATTAAAAATTAAAATTGAAAATTTCGCATTGGAATAATCACCAGCAGAAGTTAGATTTTAAGAGAGAAAGACAGGGGAGAAAAAAGTTATAAGAAATGAAAGATCTAAAAATGACCAAAGTTCGTGTTGCTCAAATATAGGTCAATATACGCTGACCCATTAAGTTTGCACTCATGAATCCACGCTTCCTCGCATATCTCTAGTCGGGTGGCTATTAATTCAACGCCTGTTAGACCGAACAAGCATGGGTGGTTAGAAAATAAACAACTTAACAGATAAATAAAATAAGAGATAAATATATATATATATATATATATATATATATATATATATATTTCTGTGAAAGAACGCTAATTAATTAATCAATTAAATGGGATTAAAACTCACAATGTTTAAAATCGTCGTCAGATATTTTGATCATACGGAGTAAATATATATTAAACCGTATTAATACATATTTTGAAGCCATAGAAGTTTGATTACTACCAAATTTTATCTAGGTGCTAGCATGTAATGGATCAGTAATCTGCGGTTTAGTATTGAAATATTTGGGATATTACATATAAATAAGTGTAGTGTTCATTATTATTATTATTATTAATTATTATTCCTACGACCCCTACACTTACTATTCATTCCACCACCACTACCACTGTTACTATTACTATTATTAGTAGTAGAAGTAGTAGAATTAGTAGTAGTAGTAGTAGTAGTAGTAGTAGTATTACTATTATTATAACTTTTACTCTTTTATTCTTACTATTACCATTATTTTTGTTATAAGTACTACCATTATTAACATTACTACCGCTGTTATTATTACTATGAATATTCCTATTATACCTACTACCAGTATAGTAATTATTATTACTGTTATTATTGTTGCTATTATTGCCCTTTTTATCCCTGTCATAATCATTTTTATTCCTGCTATATTTCCTATTCCTATTTTAAATTACTGTTAATTCTATTGTTATAATTATTATTATCATTACTGTTACTATTATTGTTCTTATCGTCACTATTACTGTAATTATTATTACAACTATTAATACTATTATCATTATCAGTCTTTATTACTATTTTTGTATCATAACTATTATTGTTACTATAATTATTATTACTATTATTTTTATTATCCCTCCTATTAGTATTATTACTATTATTAAAATAGTTATCATGGCTGTTTTTATTGTAAATCCTATTATTATTTTTACTATTCGTATTATAGCTACTATTATTGTAGTAGCGACAAGGAAGGTAATTCTAGGTCATAATTTATACCTACTATACTATAACCTATGTTCTTAGGGGGTGTCCATTATAAAAAAGAGAAATGTACGGGTTTATACATAATTTAAATTGTATTATTTATTTGCAATCTTTTAATTAGGGCTACATTTCTTAATTTTAATGTTTACTTAGGTTCTACCCCTTGTAATAAATTATATCTATCTGTGAGTGCATTATTTTTTTCGCTATATAGTTAGTTTTTTATGTTAATCCAGAGTCAGTAATTGAAAGTGCCTACAGTTAAAACCTATTTCGTCTCGTTGATTTAGTAAGCAACAGTTATCAGGGAACATAACAATGGCCAATGTTTTCCTTAAGGTGTTGAGGACTTTTTTAAATGCCCCACAGGAACAATATTTTCATCTTTTAGGAATTTAATGTAGTTGGATAGTGAAGTTTTTATTTTCTTGTTATTTGGGTTGTTAAATTAGAATGTATAGTTTGTGTACCTGGCCTTAAAATCAGTACTGTATTTTGCGCTATATAGTTATGTTTTTATGTTTAATTTTCTACAAACCATATATATATATATATATATATATATATATATATATATATATATATATATATATATATATATATATATATATGGTTTCGGAAATCTGATTAGTGTGTTTGCTCAAGTGTGAAAATCTTATATGGGGGTTGAATTTTTTTGTTTTTTGTTTTTTTGTTTTGTTTTTTCTGAAGTGATCCCCTTTTTTCCAGGTGAGTGTTTGTCTTTATATACGTCAGTTTGCCGAATTTTTATCAAAAATCAACTTGGATTTTCACCGTATTTCCCCTCTGGTGTTTTTGTTATGACATGTTTTTTCGATACTCGACAGAATATACCGTAACCCTCTGAAGAATGACAAAATTGGACTAATTGGAAAAAATACACTTATGTGCGTAAGGGATAGAAATGAATATCAAATTTGAATAAATTACTTTTGTGTGTAAAATGAAAGATGTAAATAAAGAAACTCATCGAAGTACATATATAAAGAAGTTGTTAAAACCAATGAAAATTATTGTTTTAGATAAATTCACCGTGATCTATGGAATGCAAATATAAGATATATCTTTCTCTCACTCACACACTCACACAAACGCGTGTGCACGCTATTTAATCTGATTCTTTCTGTACTTTTTCTTCTCTTTTTAATAAACCATTTTCATAAATTAACACCGACGTCCGAGTGATTTTGTCAACAAACGATCGAGAATCTAAGTTCCGGGCGGGTGTATAATTGGATTATACACGCATCAGTAAGTGAAAACGTAACACCGCTTGCTGGGTCTTTAACTCCACAAAATTTTACGATTTCTTGGTACTAAGTTATAAAACTGAAATCAAATCAGAGGTACGTTCCAATACAACATTCAGTATGTAACAGAAAAAAAAACAGCGAGGTAATAAGCTAAGCTACTCGTCATACAAAATTGACTACTCTACTTGGCCTTTTGGCTAAGATCAAAGTGTAGTATCTGTTCTGATGGATACTGCACCCCATAGACTGGTATTGTCTTGGCCTTCGGGGATTGATTTACGCCGGTCTATTGGTCTGTTGTGTGCAGTTCTAGGAGGTCCACCCTCCCAGGCTTCGCCTCCCTTCTTTGGGGAGGAGTAAGTTTATTGCTTACTGTCTGAGGCGCCCCTACCGGGGAATGCCGACGGGGCTGCCCAGGCAATTTTTAAACCTCACTTTCCCGACCCGACCTTGGGTCACATCTTACTTGTGGGAGTAAGATAAAAACTGGCCTTGTGCCTAACTCCTGGAGAGGAGTAAATCAATACTCGTCATACAATATCTAGTTTTACCGTAATCCGAGAAAAGCTCAATGTGAGCGTACCAAAATGTAAACTGTGCAGTATTCGGTTCTACAAATCAAATCATAAATATTGTTCTCTGATCTAGCTATAAAGAAAAAGGAATTAAAATTGATTAAAATAATCAAATAATATTTATTAAATAGTTGAAGCCGACTTTATATTAAAAAGAAACGTTGGTTATATTCGATGGTGATAGAATAAGATTATCTTCTAACATTATGTTTTATTCTCGCTTACCTTCTAGTGGGTACCCAGGTTTCTTCTTTGGTGTTCGGTGTGTCTCTTCTAGTTTTAGAAGTTTATTCAACATAAACAGACGACACAAATTGTGTGGTTATTTTGCACGGGATAGAGAGAGAGAAAGACTAGAGAAAGATGTCATCAGGTTATCCTCCGCGTACTGGCAGTGAGCGGACCGGCGCTTCCTCACCTCTGCTCTGTTCGTGAGTTAGGAACAAAAGAAGTCGAAAAAAACTTCTCACCCATATGATGTCACTTCCGACTTCCGCTTATACTCCCACCCCCTTTCATGGAATCCTCTTATCCTCTGTACCCCACTATCAAACAATTATTTACGTTAAATAAATTAATTTGTAAATTTATAGTGAATTTTTTTTAAGTTCAACGTATTGCATAGATGTCACAATTAATAACGACATATTAAAATAATCGGAGAAATATAAGGAAAAACACGATTATTAAATCTCAGATTATTTCACGAGAATGTTATTTTTAATCAAAACTCCACAAACAATTGAATGTTTTCTTATGTAAAACGAATCTCACAGAAAAAAATGAACATATTATTCTTGAATTATGACAGAAAACTTTAGGTATGTTTCTTTATTTTTTAAGTTTCTGTTTACGCTATCGTTATTTTCATGGTATGTACTCGACTGAGCCCCAATCTATGGTTTCTCCTGTAAAACATTCACAACAAAAACTCGTTTAGCTACAACCACTGTAAATAATTTTCCTTGTGTACCTAAAACTAAACGAGACTTCCATGAACAAAGTTTCTTTCCAATAAGTACTCGTACGTTGAACACAATACTATCGGGCTGCTTCCCAACTGGCTATAATATGGTCGTTTTCCAGTCGAATGTTTACAAGTTCTTGTTGGGCCGTCCTCTTAAATAATCAAAGTCTCCCCAGTTTCAACCATCGTTACCAATCCTCACTGTGTTGTTTCAACGTCCACTTGATAAATTCATTAACTCTTATCCTCGAGTGGCCTTTGGGATTGGATAAATGGTGACTTGTTAGGACATAAAAAAATGTCTAAGAATGTCCAATTCCAGCTTGTATTATCACTGAGTTGTTTTTTCCTTTGGTAACTTTCTTTTGATGGGGAATCTTGGACTCGATAAAACCATTTCTGGGCGAGATTCGCCAAGCAAATTAGGGACGGCTGGACGTGATAAAAATGTACTCGAAAATGTTAGCAAGCTTATACATCATGAAAGTAATTCATTTATGAAAAACTACTGAAATTTTATAATAATAAAATCAAACTTATTAATCATAGAAAGTAATTCACACCTAGCATTATCCTGTATCGCTACAAAGCCACCATCCGCCCATGCATGGAATAGTGTTGCCACATCTGAGATGGTGTATCATCTACTAGTCTCTCCCTCCTTGACAAGGTCCAAAAAAGAGTCGCCAACTTAATAGGTCCCTCACTGTCAACCAAGCTCCAGCCTCTGTCCCATCGCCGCAATGTAGCATCCTTGTGCTTGTTTTAAAAATACTTCAATTGATTATGCTCCCATGAACTGGCTATTCTGGTGCCCCCAAAGACGTAAATTCACAAGATCAACTCGACAATCATCTAAATCCCATCCATTCACTGTGGAGGTCCCCATATGCCGGAGTGCCTTCTACTCCAATAGCTCCTTTCCTCGTGCTGCTGGCCTCTGGAACTCTCTTCCTGCTCCGTTTCCCCGACAGTACCGACATGCAGAGGTTTAAAACTAATGTAAACAGACATCTCGCTGCACAGTTCTCAACTTAGAATGACATCCTAAACCTACTCCCTAATTCTCGGTAGCCCCTTACGTCTACAGTGGCATCCTGCCTTGTTTGGGTGAAATATATATTTTTTTTAATGTTATAATAATAAAAACGAACATACTCATTACAAAATTAATTAAAGAAAAAAATACTGAAAATATTATACCTACGCAAACCAAACTAATACATTATAAAAGTAATAAATTAATGAAAAAGTACTGAAAGTGTAATGATAATAATAAAAACAAATACACTCATTATAAAAGGAATTTACTAATGAAAAGTTACTGAAACGTACTTATAAATTATAAAAGTAATTAATTAATGAAAAAGTATTCAGAAATGTTATAAGAATAAAACCGAACTTATTAATTATGAAAGTTATGAATTAATGAAAAGGTGCTGAACATGTTATAAGAATACAAACTTGTTAATAATAAAAGTAATTAATTGATAAAAAAAAGTACTTAAAAGGTTGTTAGAGTACAAACAAACTTATTAATTATAAAAGTAATTAATGAATGAAAAGGTACTGCAAAGTTTATAATAATACAAACAAACTTATTTATTATAAAAGTAATTAAGGAATGAAAAGGTACTGAAAAGGTTATAATAATACAAACTTATTAATTATAAAAGTAATTAAGGAATCAAAAGGTACTGAAAAGTTATAATAATACAAACTTATTAATTATAAAAGTAATTGATTAATGAAAAGGTACTGAAAAGGTTATAATAATACAAACAAACTTATTAATTATAAAAGTAATTGATTAATTAAAAGGTACTGAAAAGGTTATAATAATACAAACAAACTTATTAATTATAAAAGTAATTAATGAATGAAAAGCTACTGAAAAAGTTATAACAATGCGAACAAACTTCTTCTTCTTTTTTTCTATTCTAATATATAAAGTAGAGACGTTTTTCCCCCTGTACCTTCTCGGAGTATAGGAAAATAACCACATGCATCACAGGCTACTAAACTTATCACTTTACTACACTTATTCACTCGAGCGTGTTTTAGTAAATTCGTTATTATTTTTTTCTACCTACCACTAAATATTACATTTGGCCCACTATCAACGAAAAACCAAATCCATATAGGTGGTAGCAAAAACTTTTCTCCCTAACAATTTGTACTGTCACTCTACTCATCGACACCGAGAACTAATACACACAGTTTAATTTTCACAAAACACCGGTTCTTATTTATTATTTGCCTGGTATTAATTTAACACGCATGCCAATAATCAAGGTTAGGTTAATTGGCCTATTTTCACATGCATTTGTAACCCGGAAGCGTGGCACAGTTGGTAAGAAAGCGGGTTTCATGATCGCCAGTTTTAGCGTTCAATCCACTTCTACTCTATCACTTTTATTTTAAATTTTAAACATTCGCCAACACTATAGACGGGGCAGAAAAAACAATAGGCCGTTTCTTTTTTTATTCGACGTCGGGTTCCGCTAGTTAATTATAAAAGTAATTAATGAATGAAAAGGTACTGAAAAGGTTATAACAATACAAAAAAACTTATTAATTATAAAAGTAATTAATGAATGAAAAGGTACTGAAAAGGTTATAACAATACAAAAAAACTTATTACTTATAAAAATAATTAATGAATGAAAAAGTACTGAAAAGGTTATACCAATGCAAAAAAAACTTATTAATTATAAAAGTAATTAATGAATGAAAAAGTACTGAAAAGGTTATAACAATACAAAAAAACTTATTAATTATAAAAGTTATTAATGAATGAAAAAGTACTTAAAAGTTTATAATAATACAAACAAACTTATTAATTATAAAAGTAATTAATGAATGAAAAAGTACTGGAAAGGTAATAACAATACAAAAAAACTTATTAATTATAAAAGTTATTAATGAATGAAAATGTACTTAAAAGTTTATAACAATACAAAAAAACTTATTAATTATAAAAGTTATTAATGAATGAAAAAGTACTTAAAAGTTTATAATAATACAAACAAACTTATTAATTATAAAAGTTATTAATGAATGAAAAAGTACTGAAAAGTTTATAACAACACAAACAAACTTATTAATTATAAAAGTAATTAATGAATGAAAAAGTACTGAAAAGGTTATAACAATACAAAAAAACTTATTAATTATAAAAGTTATTAATGAATGAAAATGTACTTAAAAGTTTATAATAATACAAACAAACTTATTAATTATAAAAGTAATTAACTAATGCAAAGGTGCTGTAAATATTATAATAATTAAAACGAACTTGTTAATTAATAAAGTTATTAATTCATTTAAAGCATTGAAAAGGTTATAATAATGCCAATAATTTATTAATCAAAGAAATGTGTTTACTTAATGAATAGCATTGAAAATGGTTTAAATAATACTAACAAACTTATTAATTATAAACGTAATTAATTAATGAAAAGTTGCTTAAAAGGTTGTAATAATAAAAACAAACTTAATAATAAAAGTAGTTAATTGATGAAAAGGTACTGAGAATTTCCTTGCAAACGGATAATTGACTGATTTTTTGTAATTTTTAAAAAAGGGAATTTGTTGGTATTTCGAATTACCTCCCATTAGTACTGTTTAGAAGTACCTACTATCAGCCGATAAAAAGGCTACCCTACTTGTCTTATCGTCGAAAACCACGGAATTAAACCCCGGTTTTTTCTCTCGGTTCATTTTCTTAATTGTCTCAAGTTATCACTTTCGGAATAAAATCGTAAAATTGCAATTTGAAATGATCAGACGTGATGTCAATGTTTACGAGGTAAACAGTTTGTTCAACATCTGCCCACCAGATGGTGCTGTCTGTTCTGATCTTTCGTCTCGTTTGACTTTTCTCTTTCTATTCGGTCTTTTCTTTTCTTTTTCTTTGTTATTTTTTTTACTTATTTCTAATCAATAAACTTTATTCTCCGTGCTTGTGTCTGCGTATCTTTGCTCAAGCCTGCAGCTCTTTAGTAACGACTGGAACGTGTTGTGACGTATGGAGCGTGCGTGGTCTCACTTTATTAGATACATCCTCGCATCTCTAAGGTAGGCTCAGTCCGTCGGACTATCACGGCTTGCTTTCAAAATGGCGTTTTCATCGCTAAATGCGCTTTTTTTTCCTTGGAAGTCGCCACTCATCAAGGCCAAAAGCCACTCTAAGATAAGTGTTAATGAGGTGGATAGATTGTAAGTTGGGCGAGGAAGAATATTATGAGAGGATTGAACATGATGAATGAAAATAATGTTTACTCATGAGAACGGTTTATGACAAGGATTTGTTGCCATTGTATTTGAAGACGACCATGTTGTAGTCTGCAGGGAAGTAGGACTGTTGAAATATTTAATCTCCAGATGAGAAGTTATTGGAAATAAAAGTGCTTGTCACTTATGATAGTAAAATTAAATTTTAAGTAATTTAAAAATTATTATTTTTTACTAATAACTCACCACTTATCAAGGTCAAAAGCCTCTCGAGGATAGGGGTTAATGAGGAGGATGGGTTGTCAGTTGAAACTATTAATAATATCATGAAAGGATTGAAAATGATAAATTGAAGAAATTAAAGTTCTTTGCAGTCGTGGTAGAGAGGCGAGTTCTTGCTGTGAATGTTTTACAAGGAGGAACCAGAGATTGGAGTTCAGTCGACACATTTTGCCGTAAAACAATCATATAAACACTTAATCTATTTAGTTTTATTCTGGAGAATGTTGTCGGCCTCGCCTGTGACGTCACTGTCTGTGGGAAAGTACCGTACTAGCAGAGACAGTTGTTTGTTTACAAACGGCACTAAGCGTAGCTAAGACTGGTCCCAACACTAAAAAAAAAACAAAGACCTCGTGCCACATCGAGTTTTTTTCCCCCTTCTTTGTCATTTTTGTCTGTGTCTCTTTCGTAGTTGTAAAATCGATAACTAACATGGAACCCTTGTAACAGGTTAGAACAGTTGGCCATGTGAATGAAACCAACTGCTGTGACCTAAATATCAAAGTTATCTTAGAACTATAAGAGAACTATCTCCAAGTATTGATGATAGTAAATAAGGTTTACTAACCAAAAGTTACAAGGTGAACAGAGCAATTTAGCAATCGCTATGTTGAGCTAGCAAATCTCAAGATTTAATCGCATCCCCACGCGTTCAAGATGTGACACAAGATCGAGTTTAACGTAGGAAGTCCAGATCCACACAAAAGGGGACATTTTGGACAGATGCAAAAAATAGACGTGAACGGATCTGTCAATGTTCCTCAGCGAGGGCGTCTCAGTCGATCGGCAATAAACCAATCCTTCTTTCCTGAAGGTGGAGGTACTGCCTGGGATGACGCCTAAGCAGAATTCACCTTGCCCGAATATTAGGCTGTGAGAAAACTGACCAGCTAGCAAGTTTCGTAAAATCTCGTTCGTTTTCGTTGTTTTTATAGAATAAACAAATGATTCGATTCTTCTTATTTACGTATTGTATAACATTTACCCTTGTAAAAAGATTCACTTTTCTGACCTTCATGTATTTTCTGTTCGGCCATCGGTAAGAGGAGAAATCATTTTTGACTACGGACATTTTTATTTTTGTCAAATCCAGAGTGCCTTATCTGGATATTACCGACATAAAAAAAACGACCTTGTGTCAAACTTTGCCTTATATTACCATTGAACAATATAAAAACGGTATGTTGCTCCTGCTGCTTCTTCAAGGATTTAAAAAAAATCCACCGTAAATTCTGATGATAGTGTCTCAATAAAAACACCGGTTTTTGGTCAGCCACTTAACCAGTTTATAGGTTAGGGTTAGGGTTAGGGTTAGCCAGACTTGTAACGCTTTCCTTTTCTATTGGGCCTTTGTAGGGATTACTTTTGGAATCGCCTGTTTTGAGTCCATGGGATTGAACGCTGGTGGTGGGGTTTCTCATTTTATTATCATGATTAGTTCCATACATTAAGTGGTTTAATGCCTTGTTTGGAGCGACTTCTATATAAAAAAAACGTAAATAGGAACACTTTGTCTTGTAAGAGGAGCCTAACTAAACGTTCTCGGGCCGCCAGCTTCTATCAGTCCTGACTCCGATCAAACAGAAGCTTCTCTTTTATATTCTAATCGTATAACGACGAAAGAATTTGAACTTTAATCACGTTGGTTTCTTTTTAAAGTCTATTTTTTACAAAGTGTCTTATTTCCTACGTAATTAGCTGCCAGTCTAGATTAGAATCGCACAAAATAAGTAGAGACAACGACTGTTAATAATCATTCTAAAAGTTATCTTTAACGCATTGGAGCTGAGCAGTCGAATATAAATCAGATATATTTGAAGGTAGGCCAAAAAATAAAAATAAAACAACCTTCGATATTAAACAACATAAAAAAGAAAGCAGAAGACGTCAGAAGATGGAGGTTTTTGTATATCTTCATCCCAAAGTCGGCCATCGTGCCGGCGCACTTCTATTGCGGCTGGGTAGCCATGTGGTGTGTATTATTTTGAAGAAACGCGATCGGGTTCTTCTCTGGCTGAGTTTACGGCTTTTGATGTTCAAGAAGTTGAAGATTGTTGTGCGTCAAGGCAGTCAGCTGTCTTGTGCCGGTCCCCTGTCTTATGTCTTGCCTGTCGTTTCGGGGCCAAACTGGCGGAAAAACGTAAATCAAGAAATGAAGGTGTGTGTGTATCCAAACACAAAAACGACGTGTACACAATATAAAGAACAAATAATTCTGTATTAATAAAAACGAATGTCTTCGAAATAAAATTTTTAAAAACTCTGAAAAAAATACTTATACGGCGACGAATATGACATTGGTTTACACTCTGATGTCGACGATGACCATAATAGCTCTGGTAGATAGTGACAGTTTTAGATAGATAGATATTTTACTAGAATGAAAATGTGACCCGTTGGGTCAACCACTGAGCTCGAGTACGATTGTTTGAATCAGGGAAAAATTAGTTCCTGTTTACTTGCCTTCCCACGACGGCAGGATTAGACACAGCGTCAGTTTTTAATGCAGGTAAAATCCAAGTTCCTAAAAAAGGGACAAAAAATAATAATTGCTTCAGTCGAGAAGGACCTATCCTTCACTGGCCGAGAACAAAACAGATGAAGTGTAGTATCAGAAGAGATACTACACTTTGAAAAAAATGAATTTGAAAACCCAATGAAATATACAAAAACAAAAAGAACAAAATCCAAAATTAGTCGATCCATACGGGTAAATAGTAATACTACCTGTGCGATATTTCCTTTGTTTATAATTGAATTATTGTACTTTTTATTCTTTCTATTCTTGATTGCCTTCAATTATTAATAAACGAAGAGAGAGTGAAAGAACCGAGAGTTATAGATACCGTATAAAATAAGAGCGGGGCGGTCAAAGAACATACAGTAAGAGAGGGTGTGGGTGATAGAAACTTAATACGAGATGGTAACTTGATGAGTTCTTTGCAAATTGTGGTAAATTAGAACAATTAAAAATGGAGCTTTTATTTTTCAAACATACCTGAATTCCAAAACTGAGGAATATTTTAGCATGTATTTTATGTAATTGAAATATATAAGAAATAGACCTTAGGGAAATAAACGTTGATTAACTCAGCTTCAGATAGTATCCTTTTTGCTCCGATAGACAATGGATACTCATTGAAAATGTGTCTAAGAATTGCGTAATTCCTTACTGTACTTAAGTCTAGTGGCAAGAATAAGTCCAAGAAAACTGGAAACAAGATCGAGATAAGTGGCGAAGTTTTTCTTCCAGGTTTGCGAATCTAGTCTATCATATCATGTAATCTATAGCTGGGCTCCACATATGCATCCATACCTTTCCGAAGATCATTCGTGAAAGTGATGCGGTAGCTGACAGGCCGAGTGAGAGAGAAGATAAGATGAGATTCCAATGTACAATTCAGAAACTTGAAACTCGAAATAGTTTTCTCAAAGCAATAAAATAAATATTCTTAAGATGCGTCCATTCAATCTGACGATGAAAATCCCTTTTCAGCCTAAAACGTGACAGACCAACTAAAATGTCATTTCACACTAAAGTGTGACAGACCAACTAAAATACTATTCAAACTGAAGCGTACAGACCAAATAAAATTATATTAAAAACTAAAGCGTGACAGGCAGACATGCTATTCAAACTGAAGCGTGACAGACCAAATAAAATGATATTAAAAACTGAAGCGTGACAGGCAGACATGCTATTCAAACTGAAGCGTGACAGACCAACTAAAATGCTATTTGGAAATAAAACGTGACAGACAGACGAAAATACTATTCAAACTAAAGCGTGACAGACCAACTAAATGCTATTCAAACTGAAGCGTGACAGACCAAATAAAATTCTATTAAAAACTGAAACGTGACAGACAGACAAAAATACTATTCAAACTGAAGCGTGACAGACCAATTAAAATGCTATTTCAAATTGTAGGATTACCGACAGACGAAAATGCTATTTTAAACTGAAACGTAACAGACCGACCAAGAGACAGAGACTTTTACAGAGATTCTTGAATGCATTGAAAAAAAAATGGCGTCCATTACATCTGCGCGTTTAGCGGTGAGAATCCTATTTCAAACTGAAGTTTGAAAAAAGGTTATCGTTTACTTGATAAACCAAACTTGTTATTTTTTAAATCTTTTCTATGTCTTGTGGGGAAGATGTAGAGTGGTCGGATGGTGTGTCCCCTCTTCCCAATTCTTTGGATTTCTGGAATGATCTAAACAACCGGATGGCCTCCGCAATTGCTGCGCTAATGAACTGGAATTACTGCTTTCCCTTTTTTTATGACCTGCAAGACATACGAAAATCGTCTTGTGTTCTTCCCTTATTTCATAAACCAAACAGAACATCTGTGATAGTTGGTGCTTAATCATGGCATTCCTTGAAGAACATTTACATCTTTGGATAAGGGTGAAGCTTTCAAAGCACAGGGAAATTACGAGTACAAATCTGTCCATAAGCTATCCTCTATCTCTGTAACGTGATGATGACTTATCTCAGTCGAAAGTTTCGATAAAAATAATACGGAAACACATAATAAATTTGGATTATTTGGATTATTCAGACTACAAATCATACGGAAACACATAATAAATTTGGATTATTTGGATTATTCAGACTACAAATAATAAGGAAACACATAATAAATTTGGATTATTTGGATTATTCAGACTACAAATAATAAGGAAACACATAATAAATTTGGATTATTTGGATTATTCAGACTACAAATAATAAGGAAACACATAATAAATTGGGATTATTTGGATTATTCAGACTACAAATAATAAGGAAACACATAATAAATTAGGATTATTTGGATTATTTGGATTATTCAGACTACAAATAATAAGGAAACACATAATAAATTGGGATTATTTGGATTATTCAGACTACAAATAATAAGGAAACACATAATAAATTGGGATTATTTGGATTATTCAGACTACAAATAATAAGGAAACACATAATAAATTGGGGTTATTTGGATTATTCAGACTACAAATAATACGGAAACACATGATAAATTTGAATTGTTTGGATTATTTGGATTATTCAGACTACAAATAATAAGGAAACACAATAAATTGGGATTATTTGGATTATTTGGATTATTCAGACTACAAATAATACGGAAACACATGATAAATTTGGATTATTTGGATTATTCAGACTACAAATAATAAGGAAACACATAATAAATTGGATTATTTGGATTATTCAGACTACTGTTCTCATCTTGGTTGTTATTCTCACAACTTTTCATATGCGTCTTATCGAACTTAGAAAGTCTTATATCAAACTCTGGAAGTTTTATATCGAACTCGGGTATTTTTGTTTTGCGAACTCGGGAATCTATACAGAATTTAAAACTGAACAGTTTATTTAATCCACGGGAGTAAATTATTCTCGTTTCGTAAAGCATGGCCGGTTAGACTTCTTAAGTAATGTTCATTTATTTTTAGTTAACATCGCCTGCAGAGAGGATTGAACCTTCAGCCTCCAAAGGATTGTGACTTAGAACTAATTATAAATTTTTTTTTAATTATTCGTTGCGCTACATGTCTATGACAAAGTTTAGATGCTTCCATTATTCTTTATCTCAAGAACTGAGAAAAATGGTTAGATTCCTCGAAAAAGTTAATAAAAGACACAAGGACGTCCGTTTTGTTTTTCAACATTTCTTTAAATGAATGTGCTAACCACTTACAAAAGATATATATATATATATATATATATATATATATATATATATATATATATATATATATATATAAAATATAAATGAAAGAGGGATATACATGTACGAATGACAAATCTATTTCAACTTCGATTGTTCAATGCAAGGTGTACTCAGTAAAAACATGTTTATTATTCTTTCCGTAAGCCAAGGCTTTTCAAAGATTAAAATCTTATCATCAGAGGAATTACATAGATGGATAAGTCGGCAGTACACTCTCACTCTCCATTACTTGATATTTTTTTTCAAATTTTGAATTTTGTCTTTTCCACTGCCAACTTATCCATCTGATGATAAGATTTTAATCTTTGAAAAGCCTTGACTTAAGGAAAGAATAATAAACATGTTTTACCGAGTACACCTTGCATTGAACAATCGAAGTTGAAATAGATTTGTCATTCGTACATGTTTATCCCTCTTCTTTCATTATTATTTTTATAATTGCTCTATCTCGTATATTGAGCTTAAACCATTTCACTATAGGTTCTATCTACTAAAAGTATACTTTTAGTTTCATATTTTATATATATATATATATATATATATATATATGCGTATACGTTTCGACATTTTTAATCGGGACTCATCAGCATATAGATATAACTATTCACTACTGGTCGCGTGATTAGAAACCCCGAGCTACGAGTATTTTACAACTCAAAATCCTGACACCTAGAACCATTCGGCCACAGTGATAATTTAACACTTATTTCGGCGGCTTGAGGTCATAAGAGTGTTCAACTTAATGAAAGGAACGATTCATTGAGCTTAAACACTTAAGTTTGACTACACCACCAATATCAATATATATATATATATATATATATATATATATATATATATATATATATATATATATATATATATATATATATATATATATATATATTGGTGGTGTAGTCAAACTTAAGTGTTTAAGCTCAATGGATATTAGACGTTCCTAGGGTCCTAATAGGTAATTCCAGAGCAATTATGAATTGAGATATTTTAAGACAAAAACAAGGTTTTCTATCGAGCAAATATTGTTTTAATTTTTGTTTAAATAACAGATGTGTTTTATAGCCATGCAATCAGAGCATTGTTAATTACAACGTCTAGATCTTATAGACACATTAATTTTCAGATTTACAAAAACAAAGACTTACTATTGAACATTTTCACGAAAACATCCATTATTTGTCGATACATGTGGCGAATGATTTCCACAACCCGCCATGTTTTTACTTTAGAGAGTTCCCTTTCAGATTTCTTTTAAAACACACAAAAGATGGCTAACACACACAGATTTATTTTTCTTTTAAAAGAAATACAAATAACAACAAAAAAGCAAGCCAGTTGCGTTTAAATGTGAATAGATACAATTAAAATGTAAGAAAAGTAATCCACTATTTTTCATTTTTTTATGAAGCACATCCGTGTTCTCTCTTTTAGACCTTATTTTTATAAGAAATACATAGGTTTAGATGCATAGTAAAAGTGTTTTAAGTGATATTCATTTATAAATTCCTCGCTCATAAGTGATATTTAGATAATAATAATAATAATAATGTAAACTTATACATATACATGGGTATATATATAAATATGTATGTATGCATATATATATGTATGTATATGTATATATATATATGTGTATATATGTATATATATGTATATATATAAATGTGTAAATATATATGTATATATATGTATCTATATGTATATATATGTGTGTATATATATGTATATATATGTGTATATATATATGTATATATATGTGTATATATATGTATA
>OY744528.1:102396229-102403729 GCA_963556195.1 Sepiola atlantica | reverse complement strand
TACCAAAAAACATATTTGTGAAATTTTCCGTACGAAATATGCTACTTAATATTTGAATGAGAGAGTAAGTAACTACGATGAATGCATCTGCGTATTGTTTTTATCGGCAACAAAAAACATAGAAATGATGCTTTTAAGTTAAAATCAAACTAATGTCGATTAGTCTTTGTGTCTACATTTTGCTGATTATCAAAAAAAAAAGGTCACTTACTTTTTTTTAAAAAAACACATGTATGTAATATTTTTTAGGTTAATATGTTATGTTATTTTTTGTAAATTTATAAAATACGTATCCAATAAAAAGAAATCCTTTACACTTACGTGAGATTTGAAATTGGATCGCAAAAACCACTTTGTAATCTGTACTCTGCCTATTCCTTTTTTCGCAGTCAAACATTTCTATTTGCGTAAGAATAGACAAACTCCAAAAACACCATAACTTTTTTAATATTGTATAGATAGATAGATAGATAGATAGATAGATAGATAGATAGATAGATAGATAGATAGATAGATAGAATGAGAGTTAATCAGATAGATGAATTATTCGTTGGATTATGAAGAATATTATGAGAGGATTGAACATGATAAATAAAATCAACAAAGTTTGAATATTTATGAGGGCTGTTTATGCCAAGTGTTTGTTGACATTGGATTTCAGCTACGTATCCTGTGGCGGGGGGGGGGTATAAAATGAAACATTAGTAAAATCCTAGAATAAATAGATATCGCATTAGCTTATTTTAATGTAAAATTCTTTCAGTGCGAATATGTATAACATAGAGAGTGTCTATTTTGGGTGCCTACTTCAATTCAATTATTTTTACAAAAAATGAAACAAGCATGTTTCATTTGCCATGTAGGGAAAGGGTGGTAGAAATTTACACAGAAGAGGATACAGTAGCCCAGCACCTGTCCAAATTCACCTTGAATTGCTGCGTTATTGAAGACTATTCCAAGGTCCAGGGATCTTGATTGGAAAGTCGGCCCTCTTCCGGTTCAATCGAAATCAGCAGTGAAATAGTTTCTTGTGGTGTCCGCGTAGACCTCTTTCTGGTGTAGAAGTAAATAATAGGTCCTGAAGGATATCGTAATGACCATTGAGGAAATTGTGGGCTAAAATGAGATCCATGCGTAATCGTCGGCGCTCAAGGGATAAAAGGTTAAGTTTCTTGAGTCGGCTTTCATAGGTCAGATCACATAGACCCTGCACCATTCGAGTAGCCAGGTATTGAACTCTTTCCAGATGCTGAATAGCACGTATTAGATATGGAGCAGAGGCCTGGACACCATACTCTAACAGTGGCCTGACGAGGAAGACATAAAGTAGGAGAGATATTTCAAGAGTGAGTTTGCAGAAGGAGTGTCGAATGAGAAATATGGTGCTTCTTGCTTTGTTTGCAGCCTGAATTGAACAGAAACGGTTAACTAATTATTATTAAGATACGTCCATTCAATATTTACAACTTCAGCTTGAAAGACCAAAGTATATAATACTTCAAACTTAAACGTGATAGAAAAAAGAACATACTATTTCAACAAAAAAACGCGACAGAAAAAAATATAATACTTCAAACTTAAACGTGATAGAAAAAAGAACATATAATTTTTTTAAAAACGTGACAGAAAAAATATAATACTTCAAAACTATTTAACAAACTATTTAAAACTTAAGTTAAATACCAACGAGCATTCATTTAAAACTAAAGGGTGATAGATCAAAGTACATACTATTTAAAAGTTAAGAGTGACAGACCAAAACACGTATTTTTCACACTAAAGATTGACAGATCAAAGTACATACGTTTTTTTTTATTTTAAACGTGACAGACCTAAGAACTTACTATTTAATACACAAGCTTGAGAGACCTGAGAACATAATATTTAAAATATAAGCGTGACAGTCAAAAGAACATAATATTTTAACTAACACGTGACAGACAAAAAACATACTATTTTAAACTGAAGCGTGACAGACCAAAGAACATAGTATTTTAAACTTAAGCTTAACAAACCAAACATCATGGCAGACCAAAAAAATACTCTTTCAAACTTAAACGCAACAGACAAAAGAACATAATATTTAAAACTTACACGTGACAGACCAAAGAAAATACTATTTCAAACTTAAGCGTACAGACTAAAGATCATACTCTTTCAAACTTAGCGTAACAAAACAAAAGAAACTACTATTTAAAACTTTAGCGTGACAGACCAAATAGCATACTATTTGAAACTTAAGCATGACAGACAAAAAACATACTCATTTAAACTTAAACGTTACAGATAAAAGATCATACTATTTGAAACTTAAGCGTGACAGACCAAAGACAGTAACATGAGGAGCTACTTTTAAAATGAGTTGCATTTTCAGATTACGTAAAGAATAACTAAAACAACAGTTAAAAGTGCAACCGGATGTGGAAATATGATTATAAATTAAGTCGCACATAAATCAGCAGTCAGCAACACATAAAACTACATCCAAGTAAACTTTCCGGAATATCGTTACGCTAACCGGCATCGCATGCGCTTGAGCCTGCGCATATGAACACACTGTTTGTTCACAAACTCATCCTATGGTTCAATTTTTACTATTGGGGTTGCCATCTGTCAAGACCAAGAGCCACCTGACAATAAGGGTCATTGAGATGGGAATCATTGCCAGCCGAAAGATGGGGAACACTATGGGAGTACTAACATTGATCAATAGTAAGAAATGCGTTTGATTGCTTATTGGGCGATCCATGGCAAGAATTTGTTGACATTGGAATTTTAAGACGACGAAGTTGCAGTCAGCAGGGAAGCAATCCCACGATAATGTGTTGCACAAATGGGAAGTTCTACCTTATCCAGAGTGTTTTTATGAGTATATTTCATTTTGATCAAAGTGCGTATAATAATAGTGTGTGATCTGTGTTTACGTCAGACATCTATAAAAAGGAAATGATTTGTGTATAAGAGTCCCCACTTAAAAACAGACAAAGTGTTATTTGTAGCAGAGAAAAAATGTATTACTTCCTCACGAAGATGAAATCGATTTATGTCATTGAATATTTGCTTAAAAAGATCGTTCACCTTATATTTCTTTCTTGACCAAATAGTTTTGCGTGCAACATTTAGAGACAAGGGTGGTGAGTTCGAACCACGGCCGGGTTGTATTTATTTTATATTCTGATTTGGACCATAATTGAACTTAATCATTTGACATTACAATATTAAGCGGATTATTTACTCTTTGTTTCCTCTGCTCAACGAAATTTACGGAAATTAGGACCCCGGGCGACACCAGGTACCCTTGCTATTAATTATAAATGTAAAATTTAAAACGCATTGATTAACTATTCGTTTCTATTGTTTTCAGTTTCCCTGATTGTTTTGATTTAAATATGACACATAGTTCTTTTTACGAATATTTTAATAGCGTGGGTTTTTCTAATATATTGATCATGTGTATTGAAGTCACATTTCTTTTACTTATAAAAAGTAAAAGAAAATAGAATAAAAATAGAAATATCGGATTAGAGGGTGTGAGCAGGAGTTTCTTCATTTCCTTAATTTTCCCGAGCAACGCTGAGACACGGGTTCTGCTAGTATATAATTCTTAAAGTCACAACTCATCCCATAAATCCCAACATTACATCGGGTTCCATGCCTCTAACAAACAATTGTTCAGATATGGTTTTTGTTCTGGTTAGGATACTATTCTCAATTTGATTTTTAAAGTAATAGTTAATCGTCGTTTTGAGAATAATTCCAATAAAAATTTTCTAAATTAAATTGGAGATTTTATCTGTTAATTCTACAGCTAAATTATTAATTCTTTCTTTGGTGTAAATTTTAAACGATTTATAAAAGCTCTTAAAAATTCTTCAGTTGTACATAAAGTGAGGCATCATTTCAAAAGAAAATGTTGGTCCTTTTGGTCTTCCATAATTGATCAATTTCAGACTGACATTTTTATTTTTATTTCAGCGCTTTAAAAGTTAAATGTGTCACTCCTATAAAAGTGTATTTGGTGAAAAATATGTAATTTTTAGTTCAATCGTAGTTTGTGTCATAAATCAAGTTTATTAACAGTTTAATTGAGTGGTTCTCTTTTAAATTGTTCTAAAATAACTGATATCTTAAATTTCAAGAATTTTTTTAAATTTCAAGAAAGGTTTGCTTTTTTTGTATTTGCATATGTAGCAATTAATTTTTTTCTCCCAGATCAACGTCAAGTTATAATTCCTTAAATGCATTCAAATTTTAACTGAAAAAATAATCCGAAATTATAATAAATATAAGAGGATATTGCAGTTTGCTTGAAACACTGTGCGTAGTATACAGATATGTTTGAAGTTTAGAAGGCCGTGACAATGCAATGTATGGTTATGGGTCCCTGGTGAATTTAAATAATATCTGGGTGAGAAACGACATAATAGACATAAAGAAGCAAGCTGTAATGCAATCATTTTCATTAATTATCTACTTATTGTGTTTCATCTTAAATCAATCGTGTGTTATATGGTGTCCAAGTTTTTTTTAATATTTCGAGGTTAAAACCTCCTTTTCAAATCATTACAAATGTGTTTAAAAGTGTTAAGTTCGTAACAAACGTGGGCACTTATTAAGAATAACTTTGCTATAAAAAAAGGGTCAATTTTTTATGTTGGTACGTAAATAGTCATAATCATTAAGAATCATATTGCATTTTTATAACAAACAAGTTTTTGTTTTTTCTTACTTTTTATTTTAATTGTATTGATTATATTATAAAATTTACGTATGTCGTCATTTTGTAATGTTTAAACTACAGCAACACAAAACGGTCCCAATTGTGATGTTATCAGTGATTCGTGAACCATATTTTCGATGCTTTTGACACCTGAACGTCAAATATAGTTATCATTTCGTGCTCCCGTAATGTAATACAGACATAAACAATCTAGAGACATTCGTACTGTGATAATGCAACAAGTAACATTTAAGATTAGAATTAAATGTATTTGTCTGTATTTCGGGAGTGAGGAATTTTCGGACTAGTTTAATCATCTTGGTTGTTGTTATTACAAGGTTTCGGCTGTTAACTCTTCGGTCTTCTTCGCTTGTGTCAGGAACCGTCATAGGATTTTGAATTGACTTTCTATTGAAGCTTTTTAGGGGATGTAACATTGCGGGAGTGGAGGCAGAATTCGATTACTACGGTTCGTCCATAGTCTACTTCATCGACAGAAAAAATTATCCGTCTCTCTGAAGTCGTAGTGGTGATGTGTCAGCCGACAATGTAGCTGCAATAATTAATAAACATAAAAGAAAAAGAATTCTAGAAACCTTGTTGCTCAATGGCCCTATGTTTTTTTGTCTTTATTCTTTACAAGCATTACGTTAGCTTCCCCTCGGCTGCTCCCAGGGGGGGGGGGATAGATAGCTTTGGTAAACAGCACCCGGACACACACAAAGCTCACATGACAAAACAAACAGCGCCTTCTCTTTGCTTCGCCACGTCTTTATTACGGACTCTCTGTCCGTGGCGCCATGTCCCGACACGTACACCTCACCTTTAACTTGACTTATAAATGGAATTTTCCGTTATCTTGCTTAATTTTAACCTTACGTGGAAATTTCCAATTCTAACCATATTTTTATAAACCCGCATCAAATATGGCTACAGTTCGCTAACCATTCTCCGGGATGTGTAGCATTCTTTTAGTTAACCGTTTAAATAGTCTTGGAACATGTATGGGTGCGTTCATTGCAATGGTCGTGGTCGTCCCCACACGTTGTGCCGGTCAAAAGTTGTTGTTTGATTTCGTCAGCACTGCAACAAAGAATTCTCATTCCAAGTCGAATCACAACTCCAGTTTATAAACAAGTAACAAATTTATTTGTTGGATGTTACAAACAATATTTGTGTCTCCCTGTTGAATGACAAACTTGACCAATGAGATCCTTGCCCGACCAGAAAAAAAAGTCCAGCACAATTCTTTAGCTAAAATACCCAGAGGGGCCCATTCTGCCTGGGCAGGCACCCCAACTTCAACTGATCGCCCTGGTCTCTCAAAACCAAACTTCCTGTCATGTCCAGAGGTCCAGGCACCCCTCCTATCTCTTTACTCCTGACCGGAGGTCCTGGATTCCAGTCCTTCTCATTGGTCATCACCGGATCACCCAATCAACTAGAGATAACGGCCAGACAGGGGATTATCATAGAGACAATCTGTGAACATCCCAGCATGTGTCACTTTCTTTACTAGGCTCTTACTTTATTTTAAAGAGAAATAAACTTCTGTGTGGCCCAAAATAAAACCAAGGATGTTTTCACTTTCTTCTGTAACCCCCCCCCTTTCCTTCGGACGAGCATCTATCACCTGCACGTCTGTTATTCGCATGCACCACTTAAAAATTGCAGCCTACTGCATTTTTACAGTTTTGCTGCCTTCTGCTCAGGTTTTAGCTGATAACCTTAGATAACCAACGTCCTAGTCGTCTCGGACATATGTATCTGGGGAAAATAGCATGCGAACTATGTGCCCTCAAGACTCTATCAAAAGATTGGGTTTTAAATTGTTTGACGGTTCCCGAGTTCGACACGAAGCACCTGAAGAAGGCCGAGTGACAGCACGGCCGAAATTTCATAACAACGCTGAAGTACTTGTTTGTTATGAAAATGCACGGAGATTCTAAGAGTTATTAACTATTGGCTTACATATCATCGTCGACTTACGACTACAAATGTTTACGACCAGATGGTCGTAAAGCGATATGGACGTAAGTCGGTCCATCTTAAATTACTGTAAGAATTTAATACTGTGTAATAATATTGTGATCACATTTATCATTTGTGTCAGCAATTATCAAAATTTTCTCAACTCATTATTTTATAGTCGGATTTAAATCATATTTTATTACTATTTTCTCTTTATTACCTTTAAACCCATTGTATTCCACCGTCTTATGTACCGAAGTACTGCAATTAGAACCCCAATCGTTATGGTCGTGAAGTCGTGAAGTCAATCAGTCGTAAGTTCAAACGGTCGTAAGTCGACGACAACCTACACTTACGCAATAAATGGACTAATTAACCATTCTACTTTCTTGGTCTTCGAGCTAAGATACAAGTGTAGTACCTGTTCTAGCCTCAGTCAGAGGAAAAGAAATCCTTCTTGACTGGAGCAATTTTTATTTTTTGCCCCATCCAGAGTGTCCATTTAGGGGGGTGGCTGAATAATCCCCACATGAAAACTGACTTTGTGTCTAACTTTTCCCTTGTGGGGAGGTAAGTAAATTATTAAAAAATTTATACGGCGTGTTTTTTTTCATGGTGGGGTTATTGTAAAGAAGTACCGAATGATGTTGAATCAGTGTGGCCATACGTATATTTTATTCATCCTTCAACACCGATACCGATATGATAGACTTCCGCTTTCAACTTTCAGATAATGCACTTGACGTGTTCAAAAGAGCAAGCTCGGATAACACTTTCGACAAAATAAAAGAACAGCATTCAAACGAGGG
>OY744528.1:102366229-102391229 GCA_963556195.1 Sepiola atlantica | reverse complement strand
TATGTATATGCATATATATATATGTATATGCATATATATATATATATATATATATATATATATATATATATATATATATATATATATATATATATATATATATATGCATATATATTTAAATAAATTTCTAGTGGTGCAAAATTTTATTAAAGCAAGGAATATAGACGTTTAGGACATTTTTGGGGTTATAATGAAATTGAAAGTGTACAAAAGAGAGGAAAAAATACATGAATATGCTAAGCCGGCTTCCGTCCACACTCATCAGACTAAATACGTGAAAATAATTCAAGCATTACGACTAAAAGCTTTAAAAAGTAGTATGAAGACCAGTGACAAGTTTAGGAAGAAAATGGGGGAGGTTCACAAATTGATCACATTGAGTCCTAGAAGCCACTTCTTTTTGTTTACAAAGAGATGGTTTAAATGACTTAATATATATAGCTTCCAGGACTTTAAGGTCGGATAACGAATGTGATCTACTCATGACAGAAAACCAGTCACTAGTGTAAGTCGACGCACATTCGGCGCTATTTATATGATGGTCAGCAATAGCTGACCCGGATGTGTTGACTAAATTATTTAAATTATTTCGTCGGCCCTGGCGTATTGCAGGGGGTGTGTTGTTTTATTCTGGATTTAAACCTTTGCACTCTTCTTCCCACGTATACGGCATCGCACCGACATTTAAATTGATAAATAATATTACTGATATGTTGAGGTGGGAGAACATCCTCATGAACGGATTTTAACAAAGGTCGATCAGAAAAAACAATTCTAGAGTTAGATGCCTGATAACACCGACGCACAGCTACAGAAATTTGGTTAGCAAATTTTATTCTAATATTACCTAACCAGGGTAATCTTAGGTACGGCTGACATTTTGGAGGACCAAAAAGTTTAGGCTTATAAAAGTGGGTGATCTTGGTACCGATATTAGAATTAACAATATCGAGAGGGTAACCATTTTCAACGAGCACTTCTTTGATAAATTTAATCTCCGAATCAATCAAGGATTCAGAGCAAATTTTTAAGGCACGATGAACCAAACATTTAATCATATTTATTTTTCTTTGTTTGTGGGAAAAGAGACCCAGTGACAATATAAACTAGTAAATGTATGTTTGCGGTAAACAGATGTAAGAAACAATGAATCAGATTTATGCACTAGTACATCCAGAAAAGAAAGGGTGGAATTGTGTTCCCTCTCACAAGTGAACTGTAAGGCTGGGTGTAATTGATTGAGTGCATTAAGGAATAATATGGAATCTGACTCATTGTTAAGCACGCAAAATGTATCGTCAAGGTATCGAAAGTAAGTAAGTGGTTTATTGATACGGGCCAAAAGACTATGCTCGTGAAAACCTACGAAGATATTGGCCAACGCAGGACCAAGGGGTGATCCCATAGAAATGCCGTCGATTTGCTGATACATTACATCATCAAAACTGAATTCGACAGACATGGTAGTAAACCGCATCAGTTCTACGAAGAGCTTCTCAGAGATAGTGGGACAGGCTGAGAAACCACGATATAGTACATCAGCACACATATCGATTGTTTCATGTAAGGGAACGCATGTAAATAAACTGCTGATGTCGAAAGAACACATAAACTTATTCTCAGCAGAAAAAGGGCAATTGTGTATATATTCAGCAGAAGTGAATGAATCATTAATACAGTTGGCCGAATATACTTCAAGCATAGGTTGAAGCAATTCAGCCGACCCGACTATAGAGAGAATCAGTCTTACGGGTATATTTTTCTTATGTGTTTTTGGTAGGCCGTAAAGACGTGTTCTTATAGACCTTATTCGTCGGATAATGTCGTATATTTTCCCAGGAAGAACACCTTTCTTAACCAATTTGAGTAATCTTTTTTGAAAATTACTTTCAACGGAAAGGGTCTTATCATGCGTATTAACAGGTCCGAGTCTTTTTACATAATGCTAATTTCCCATATCTCCCAAACAGATCCAATCTTGCCGACCCAATCCTTACTCTTATCTGTAAACCAGTTTAAATCAGCATACATATTTAATCAATCCATAAGTATTAATTATACCTTAGTTAATAATGTTAAATCCCGAATAAAAATCATTCAAACCCCTGCAGAGTTACTGCCCTTAGACCGCCCGGATAATATATTTATTTAAATTCCTTTGGGATTGATTTAAAGTCCTTTAATCCAGGATTTCAATTTGACTTTAATCTTGTTCCTTTAATCTTTTTATCTTTTCACAAATATAATCCTTAACCCCATTTTCTCTCCCTAATTCCTTTCTAAGACACATTATTAAACCCCAAAACAGTAACGGCCAAATATACGATACTCATAATATTGGCTCACGGGATTTATATAGAAATATTTTTTATATCTCTTTAAATCCCCTCCCGTTTAAATCTAAACTGTTACTTTTAAGCACCCACCCCCATTTTTAAAACTTAATTAAACCTTCCTTACAAAACATACGTAACACTCTAAGCAAATAACGCGTCCAAACGAGAGTGACACGTGACTTAACATTTCCGACACAGATGACAACAGAAACTGAAGAGAGCCGGATGACTAAGTCCTTCTGTGCTTGAAACCGACGGTACGTATGTTGTACTAATTATTCTGTACCAAAATAAGTAAATAAATATATATATATATATATATATATATATATATATATATATATATATGTATATATATGTGCATATATATGTATTTATATATATGCATGTATATATATATATATATGTATATATATATATCTTTTTATATATATGTATATATCTATATATATATGTATATATCTATATATATGTATATATCTATATATATATATGTATATATATGTATATATGTACATATATATGTATTTATATATATGCATGTATATATATGTATATATATTTATATATATGTATATATCTATATATATATGTATATATATATATATTTATATATATGTATATATCTATATATATGTATATATCTATATATATGTATATATGTATATATATGGATATACATGTATATATATGTACATATGTATATATATATGTATATATATATGTATATGTATATATATTTATATATATATGTATATATATGTATGTATATGTATGTATATGTATATATATATGTATATATATGTATGTATATGTATATATATGTATATATATATGTATATATATGTATGTATATATGTATGTATATGTATATATATGTATATATATATGTATATATATGTATGTATATGTATATATATGTATATATATATGTATGTATATATATATATATATATATATATATATATATATATATATATATATATAACAGCAAATATTATGTTTTACTTTATTATATTTTATTCATAACAGATTCGTGTAACAAAATTATACACAACTTTCTAGGGTTAGATTTTATGCACAATCCATTGATGTTAATTATTATTTAATCCGAGCACTTGATTCGCGGGAATTTGCGATAAAATCTACTACGAGTAGAAATGGGGTGTTTGGTTTTCAAGAACAATAGAATACAACTTAGATTTAACTATTGCACTTTTAACCTATTCAAAATAATAATTGTCTACACATGTTGCGCTTTCGTTTTGTAATATATCAAGACCACTTCTACTTGCGGGGAACGCGGTGTGCCTTTTTTAGTATTATATCTTCTACACTATCATAAAGGGCAATGTGTTTATATATATATATATATATATATATAAGTTTTTTTGGTCCCCCGATTTATAAAATCGGGAGACCTATGTTTTGAGGCATTTCCGTCCGTCTGTCTGTACGTCCGTGTATCCGTATCGTAACATACATTTTTGGTAGTAAAAAACTGCTAGGCGAATCCTTTTAGGTGAATTAAGAAGGCAAATAGCAAGTCAGACAACCCCTCACTTTCAATTTATTTTAATAATGATCCGTTTTGTTTTTCGGTTTTCCTTTTTGCTTCTTATCTAACTTTATACGTTTTATTTTTCTTATATTCATCCAGTTTGGGACGGTTTCTTTTGTTTATAATTTATTTTTCTTTACTCATTGATTCAAACGTTATTTTAGATTAATATGAATATTAGTGCGAAAACTGGCAAAAGATGATATTTTCCGTCATTTTTAGATGGAACGTATACACTCGTATACATATATATATATATATATATATATATATATATATATATATATATATTAAAATGACAATAAAAGCCCTTTACAATGCACGACAATTTTTTTTTTTTTTTTTTTACTTTTATCTTATATATTTCGGAGACATTCTCTATCTTCAGAGATTTTTACTCTTTTTTTTATATAAAAATAAACAAACTTTTAGTTTTGTTTATCGAGAAGACGTCCTTGTGTTGATACGACGTATTGTCCGCTGTGATGGAATTCGCGGTTCATTAGTAGAACGGAAGTGCCGGGTATGCTGGGAGTTTATTTCCAAATATTGGTCGTTCTTTTTATTTTATTTTAAGCATTGAATGATAAGTATTAAAATGACAAATGATAAAAAAGAACGACCAATATTTGAAAATAAACTCCCAGCGGACAAAACGATGTATCAACTCAAGGCCAAGATTTAAAATTTGAAAAAGTAAAATAAAGATTGTAGCGAAAAAACACAAGGCAAAACTTGTCTAGCGGAGAAAGTGAAATGTAGATAGGTAGGTCGTTAAAAGGCACGAGAAATGACAAGAGAGGACTTTTTGACAACGGACTTTTTTGCAATCGGACATTTGCTTGCATTCGGGCAGAGTTTTGCCTTGTGTTTTTTTCTACAACCGGGAAGTTCTTGGAAAGCAACTATGTTCATTGAAATTTCGCCTGACGCTCGGCACATGGCGGGAAATGGGAAACTTATTTTCACTTGCAGGGAAAAGGCGAGTTCTTTCCGAGGCGAGTGTGTAAAACACTCGCCTCGGGGGAACCGGAAATTTGAGCTCAGTTGAGCACCTTCCAACGATAGAGTATTTATTTACTCCTCTCCAGGAGTTAGGCACAAGGCCAGTTTTATCTTACTTCCACAAGTAAGATGTGACCCAAGATCGGGTCAGGAAAGTGGGGTTTGAAAAGCCAGCGCCCGAGAAGGTGAGCACTCTGGCCTACAAAAAAATGCCTGGGCAGCCCCGTCGGCATTCCCCGGTAAGGGCGTCTCGGGCAGTAAGCAATAAACTTACTCCTCCCCAAAGAGGGGAGGCAAAGCCTGGGAAGGTGGACCTCCTAGAACTGCACAGAACAAACCCACAGACCGGCAGAACTAAAACCCGAAGGCCGAGACGATGCCGGTCTATAGGGTGTAGTATCCATCGGAACAGATACTACACTTTGATCTTAGCTAAAAGGCCAAGAAGGGTTTTATTTACTCCTCCCCAGGAGTTAGGCACAAGGCCAGTTTTATCTTACTCCCACAAGTAAGATGTGACCCAAGATCGGGTCAGGAAAGTGGGGTTTGAAAAGCCAGCGCCCGAGAAAGTGAGCACTCTGGCCTACAAAAAAATGCCTGGGCAGTCCCGTCGGCATTCCCCGGTAAGGGCGCCTCGGGCAGTAAGCAATAAACTTACTCCTCCCCAAAGAGGGGAGGCAAAGTCTGGGAAGGTGGACCTCCTAGAACTGCACAGGACAACCCCACAGACCGGCAGAACTAAGACCCGAAGGCCGAGACGATGCCGGTCTATAGGGTGTAGTATCTATCGGAACAGATACTACACTTTGATGTTAGCTAAAAGGCCAAGAAGGGTGCGTGTTATCTCTGAGAAAGGGAATGTAGAGAACAATGTAGAGAACAGAGAGGATTGTTTCTTGAAAAAAGAGAAATAATATAAACTGTTGTCGTCGACCAAACTTTTATTTGACAGAATCTTTAATGATCGTTTATCGTCTGAAGGGGAAAACAATTTTTAGATATTATCTTATCACGTATATTTTTTTCTGTTGAATCCTTTCTTTTCTTTTTTTTTTCTTTTTTCTTCTCCCCGACACCCCCCCCCCTCTCTCTCTCTCTCTCTCTCTCTCTCTCTCTCTCTCTTTCTCTCTCTCTCCTTTCTCTCTCTCGCAGTTTTTGTTCCTCTCTGTGTGTTTGTATAACCATTATATATTTCGAAACTACATTAATCAGAGTACTTGGATGTTTCATTTTGACCAAAGAAGGCGATAAAAAGAAAACACGACGTGGTTCTTTTATTTTCAACATGGAAACTAAAAATTAAGAATAAAAATATTAATATAGGGTTTAAGGGCTTGGAGCAAGAGTGCACAGAAGCTTTCACTGATTCTCGAATGACTAAGTGTGCTACGAGAGGTTTAGAAATTATACATTTACCCTAAATTATTTGAACTAAAGTCACTTTCTTTAAACCTTCTTCCTACCCTATCAATGCTGAGTATATCAGTGGGCCGCACCCCAAGAATTGAATATTATAAAATAAAATGAAAATAAAAAAGGGCATATGGTGTCATACGCGTGAGCGCAAAAGGGGCATAGGGTCCTTTATTCAATATCGGATAACGTCGGGTCTTTCTGTAAACAAACACACACACAAACGTATCTACCCTCTTTACTTTCTCTTTCTATCTCTCTCACACACACACACACACACACTTTTTTCATATCTA
This sequence comes from Sepiola atlantica, assembly GCA_963556195.1. Classification (NCBI taxonomy): domain Eukaryota; kingdom Metazoa; phylum Mollusca; class Cephalopoda; order Sepiida; family Sepiolidae; genus Sepiola; species Sepiola atlantica. The sequence continues at coordinate 102,384,618 of OY744528.1, read as the reverse complement.
TGTTTATCTATCACTCTAAGTGTTTTCATATCTCTCTCTCTCTCTCTCTCTCTCTCTCTCTCTCTCTCTCTCTCTCTCTACCTCTCTACCTCTCTATCTATCCTTTAAAGTATCTTATCTTTGTTTGTCCTCCTAGCTATTTATTCATTTCTATCTAAATTGTTCACATCTATTTTTTCACATCTCTCTCTTTCTCCCTCTCTCTCTCTCTCTCTCTCTCTCTTATATATATATATATATATATATATATATATATATATATATATATATATATATATATATTACTATTTCATGTATTCACATAAGATTTTATAAAGAGATATAATATTTTATGTATAAGTTTTCAGTATTTACTTCAACCGTGCTCAACACGTAAGTAAAGCAAGGTAGTAATTTATTAAAATATATTTATGGCAATTTAGCTACACAGAGGCTTCCGCATTTCATCCCCGGGGGGGGGGTCTTCAGGCTAAAATGCATGGAGTTAGTTTTGCCGGGTGTTTTTATATACACGGATAGCTAGTTAACCAATCAGATTCTTTGTTGTTCTCTTAGCTAATTGTTGGGCTTCTAACGAACAAACATCCGGTTAGTTTTACTTCCTATTTCCTGTTCTATTGTTCTGTTTTCTATAGAGTGGCCTGTATCCCGTTTCTTTATTGTATCAATATAATGGGTGAACTTATTTTAACACGTGGTTCTTTGTTTTTCTATTTTAGGTTTTAGTTTTTAAGTTGTTAGGTTTAGTTTAGTTTAGTTTTTTAATTATTTGTTTATTTATTTATGTATTGTTAGCCTAAGGTTAATGAAAATCAACCTTCTGTGCAGGCAGCTGTTTGCTATCTCACTTCTACAGTTTAATAGATTTTGGGGTTCTTTAAAGTTTAGGATTTCAAATTTCTCATTCAGACATAATCTACACAAGTCGTCTAAATTTCTTGAAACGCGGGAGTCTCTAATTGCCATAAATATATTTTCATAACTTATATATATACATATACATATATATATATGTGTGTGTGTGTGTGTGTATATATATACATATGTGTATATATATGTGTAGATATATATATATATATATATATATATATATATATATATATATATATATATAATGTTTAATCACCTCTCTTTCTCCCTCTATGTGTAAGTGTATTACTACTATCTATATATGCATTTCTCTTTTTAAATTTGTCCATATCTATCTATCTATCTATCTATCTATCTATCTATATCTCTTGCGCCCTTCTTTTCATTAGCTCTCCTCTCGCTATTCCTCTCCCCGCCGGTCCACAGCAGTTGTCAAACTGTCGTTAATTCGCTTCCAATCTTAAGTAGATGTGGGCATTTATAACGCTCTTGTTTTTCGTGTCCCTTCATTATCTGGCCTTGTATCTGTTTGTTTGTGCAGATTTATGACGCCATAAACCAGTCTAAGTCTTTATTACCTCCCTTGGGAGAAACTCTCCTGTCCAACAGCGACGCTACAGTAATGTGACTTAGCCTAACACAATAACCAAATGCGAAGGAAAATGATTGGCACGCTCTCTCTCTTCTCTCCAAGGAATGCTGATTATCAATTGGTACAAGTCGAGAGAATAATAAGCAACTTATTCTCTGGTTCTTCGTGATGTTGTTGTCATCATCAAAACCGGCCATTAAATTTCTTTTCTATCTAATTTTACTCGGTACTAGCTGGTGTACTCGTCCTAGGACGTGTTCACAACTTAGACACTTTGTCAATTTATTAATCGTACACGCGAAACGCGGGAATAAATAACCAAAAGGGGAAATAACTAAAAATGGTAAACTGTTGACATAAATTATTTTAAAGGAAATACAGTTGGGAAATTGGTTACCAGACAGAAGGCCACCAGACGAAAGCCAATCGGACAAAAGCTCATTGCACAAAAGCCCACCAAAATATTTTTGTATTATTAGCAATAATTTTTTGTCAGTAATTTGGACAAACATTTATTAATAATTATAAAAAAAGTTAAATATCAAAAGATTTTTTTCAATGTTTTAAAATTAATTTATTTTTATGTTGGTGGGGTTTTGTCCGTGTTTGAATTAATTTGGTGGGCTTTTGTCACCGGAAAATCAGTACCAAACAATTTATTTTGGTTTACTTACTCATTAGTTACCTATGAACTTAAAAAAAATATTTAATGTTTAATATCAGATATAAGTATTTTAAGTTACAGTACATATCGGTTCTGAGCAAAGTAGCCATATTGTTTAGTCACAGGAAGTTATGTACCTAACGTAAACGAGTCACGAAACGAGATGACTACTTTGCTCAGAACCGATATTTATGATGAATTAAAATACTTATATATATATTATATTATTTTGTGTGTGTGTGTGTGTGTGTGTGTGTGTGTGTGTGTGTGTGTGTGTGTGTGTGTGTGTGTGTGTATCTAGGCAGCATCTTCTCTTGCAGACGGATATTAATGAATATAAGAGACAACTCATGTCTAGATATCTTTTGGTAGATCCTTTTAATAGTCCGATCAGGATCTTAGTTTCTGAAGGGAATTGGCTGATGAATTTGCCATAGTTTGGATTTGTCTCCAAAGTACTTTCGGACCCATCTGGATCAATCTTCGGGAGAAATGAGGTTAATCAGGTAAAGACCATGTGTTAGTATTTATAGAAGGTTTTTGGCGGGAATTATGTACTAAGTACGAAACTATATTTGGAGCTATAGACATTTTAGAATATTATTACTGATATTAAAGTTAATTCTATTAATTAGGTGTTTGGGGGTTTTATATATAGGGCTTCTAATATATGGAGTTTTTGTTTGTTAGTACTAAATACTAAGATTTTGGTATTTTCTACTAAGAGTTTTCTGAATTCTGTGGTCGTTAGTTAAGTGTTGAGAGATTAGACATATCTATATATATATATATATATATATATATATATTATTATTATTATTATTATTATTATTATTATTAGTCGTTAGTTAAGTGTTGGGTATGGCGCTAGTATCAGACAAATGTATCATCAATCTTCTCGACAAAGTCGTGGTAGGAAACCTATGTATATGTTTTTTTCTTGGTTATATTCAACAATATATATATATATATATATATATATATATATATATATATATATATATATATATATATTAAATATTCATTTTAAACGCAAATAGGTCACAAAAGAGTAGGAAACTCCAAATAAATTGTTTTTTACTAATTTCCCAACTGTATTTCTTATAAAATAATTTATGTCGCCAATAGTAATGTTTACCCTAAAAATCTTGCCATTTTATTTATTTTTTTACGAAAATGATAAAATAATGTTTTCTTTTGCTTTTGGTTACATACAGGTCATTAAAATTTAATAACTCTGTCCCTCATTAAAAAATTTTACCCCTTTAAAATAAAAACAAGGGCAAAACTTGGAGTTATCTCCCTTCTGGAATTATTTATTTGTCTACATGTTTTTTGGGGGGAGGAGGGTCAAATCTTACGTGTACAATCAAACTTAAGTGTTGGATCCGCCCGATCCTGTTCAGTCTTTCATTAACTTCGGTTGATTGAGGACGTCGGGATGGGGTAATACCAGTTGAGGATCTGTTCTCGGCAATCAGTCCGGCAGGAACTGGGCCATTTCGGTGGCCTTTTATCTGTCGGGCTGATGTATACTGTCTTAGGTTGTCCTAGGAGGTACACCTTCCCAGGCCTTGCCTCCCCTCTTTGGGGTGGAGTAAGTTCATCGCTTACTGCCTGAGGCGCTCTGACCGGGGAATGCCGACGGGGCTGTCCAGACTATTTTTGCTAGGCCAGAGTGCTCCTTCTTTAGGGGCGCTAGTTTGACTCTTCCCCCATCTTCCTACCTTGTGTCACATATTGCTGCAGTGGGAAACAATTGAATACCTATACAATTAAACTTGCATTAAACTTACTGTTTTTAATGTGTAATATTAGGGTTTTTTTTATTAAAACATGGTTTTAACTAATAAAAAAAGTTGTTTTGGAGCCATGCTAAAAACCTGCCTACTGAAACGCATTTCACTGAGAAAAAAAAAGAAACAGTTGACACGTTGCAAAACAGACAACACAAAAACTAAGAAGAAAAGAACCGCCAAACTGTTTCACGTCTTAACCACGTGTCCTCTCTTGCTGACGTCACATTAGCACTATATGACCCAACAGGTGTTCACAATCTCACCGGCAAAAACGGTATGGATTTTGATTGACAGATACCCAAAACAAATGTCGATATCAGCTTTTGAATTTTCAAAGTTTCACTTCAAATATATACTTTTATCTAGTTTTATCCCGTCAAACTGGTTAAACTTTCTATACTACTGAACCTTCAAGATATACACACTAAACATTAAACAGGTTATTTTAAGATGCGTTCATTCAATCTGCGCGTTTAGCGATGAAAATTATATCTTATACTTAAACATGACAGAACAACGGACGGACAGAGCTTTTTATTGAGATTATTGGACGCATCTAAACATTGTATTATTTGTACTAATACGTAACCACTTATCAAGGCCAAAACCCACTCGGGGATAAGGGTTAATTAGATGAAATGATTGTCATTGAAAGATGAAGAACATCATGAGAGGATTGGGGATGATTAATGGAATGAACTAAGTTTTGTTACGGACGGTTTATAACTTGTGATATAAGATTTTAAAATGACCATGTTGTAATATGCATGGAGCAGTACCGTGGTAATGCGTTCCCCTTGCGAAGAAGTTATGTTTGTGGAAATTTCGCCTGACGCTCGGCGCACGGAAGATTTTAAAGCTTAAACGTGACAGACCGACGAAAAGACAGACTGACATATAGAGATTAAACGCATGTAAAATAAGATACGTCTATTCACTCTACGCGTTTAGCGATTAAAATACTATTTAAGACAGAAGCATGGCAAACCAAATTATGATACAATCAGTCTGAAAGTGGTTTTGATGCTGTCAGACTGTGATATTGTTTGGTTCAATCCTAGATGGTCCACACTCCCAGAGTTTACCTTCTATGAAAAGTGGTTAGTTTATTGCTAATCGCCTGAGAATTGGACACAGTCAATGCTATCAGAGAATGACGGGGTTGCTAAGGCATTTTTGTAGGTTTATCCTAGTATTATATTAGGTATAAAACCTCAATATACGGCATAATCACGTTGACACACCGGTTCCCGTTAGATCATCGAAGTTAAGCTACGCTGAGCCTGGTGAGTACTAAAATGGGTTACCATTTAAGAATATCAGGTGCCGTATGTGCTCTTCGCTTATCTCGGCATTGTTTCCAGTCGTCCTGAACTCCTCTTTGCCACTGGAATTAAGCAGTGTCGACTCAGGAGATGGGTGGTTAGTATTGCGCAACCCTTGCTTCACAGGGAGTATCCATTGTCCTTGAAGACTGAACGGAGGCCATGATAACTTCTCAAAACCACGTCTGACCTTGTATCTAACCTCCTGGCGAAAAGGTAAATAATATATGACAGACCAAAAGACCAAAAGGTAAATAATATATGAAAGACCAAAATACCAAAAGGTAAATAATATATGAAAGACCAAAATACCAAAAGGTAAATAATATATGACAGACCAAAATACCAAAAGGTAAATAATATATGACAGACCAAAAGACCAATAGTTAAATAATATATGACAGACCAAAAGACCAAAAGTTAAATAATATATGACAGACCAAAAGACTAAATCCTGAGAGAAAAAAATTACTAATAAGTCATTACTTATCAATGACAAAACTACTAGAGGATACTGGTTAATGTGATGGATGGATGACAGTTGAATGATGATGAATACTATGAGAGGATTGAAAAGCTCTATATACCACCCACCCAAAACAACTACCCATCCAGCAAACAGCAATTCTTCCTCCTTTGTCAGGAACATGGCTCATTTAATGTGGTAACTAAATGAAAAAAATAAAGAAGCGAAAGTTACGAAACTGCTGGAAGTAAACCCAAAGTCCACATTCTACTATCAATATCGAGACTAGTTTTTCACTTTGTAGTTTACCTTGTTTATTCCCAACCCCGTGGATTAAATTAACCCATTACTGAATTATATTACCAAGGCAAATATGAGCATCAGCAATAAAAAATTTAAAAACAGCGTAACACACAATATATGGTGGGAAATAAATTCCAATGTACAATATAAAAGCTAATATATATATATATATTTTTTTTTTTTTTCATTCAATTAAAAAAGCCTAACATCAACCATGCCCGTTATGAGGGGTGCGAAGGCGTGTTGAAATGCTGTTGAATGTTTTTAATGTTTTTAATCACATGGAAACGTCTTCTTAAATAAATTCACCAATTTTATTTTGCATTGTTCAATCATCCGCCTGAAGATGACCAATGATGGTCGAAAACGTTTGCGTCAAATATGAAGATTTCCTACACTCCTTGGTTAATAGTACAAGATTGGATCAGAAAAGGAATAAACAGAAATTGGCACTCCTGTCTAACCATATATATATATATATATATATATATATATATATATATTATAATATAAAATGAAGTAATAAAATAAGGTGTCAATCAAATTTTATTAGAATTCAAAGTTCATGCAAAGCATCCTTAAGTCCTTAGCTCATGAGTTTTCAAAGATAATTCTTCTCTTCAGAGGACCATTACCGCAGTTATACTACTACAGGCAATAAAATTACGCTTTGAAAATATATAAAATTATATACACAAATATATAAAAATACATAACATCAAACATATCAATCCAAAAACATACTTTTGTTGAATCCATACAGTCCATCCAGGTCATACAAGTTGAGAAGCATAATCAGGAAGGACATTACTCCAAGATACAAACAGCAGTCCAAATATGTGAAATTGAAGGGGCCGGCAAAGTTATCCAGTCGCGAAATGTGTCCATATTCAATGTTAATGATAAATAAATCAATCAAAATAATACAAAAAGTCCAATCAAAGTTCCGAGATCCCAACATGTGCAACTCTAATCAAATCCAAATTCGTTGTTTAATTAGAAAACCCGCTAAATCCGAATTGAGCAAAATAAGACGGACTCCCATCACATCTAGCCAGAAGAGCGAAAAATATATAAGTGATCTTCTCTCCAGACATGACAAATCTCTAACGAACATTTTATATATTTTCAAAGCGTAATTTTATTGCCTGTAGTAGTATAACTGCGGTAATGGTCCTCTGAAGAGAAGAATTATCTTTGAAAACTCATGAGCTAAGGACTTAAGGATGCTTTGCATGAACTTTGAATTCTAATAAAATTTGATTGACACCTTATTTTATTACTTCATTTTATATTATAATATTAATGCTCTATCCAGTATATTGAGCTTCAGTTTTTTATCCGGATGTTTCTCTAATTATAAGATATTAGTTGACGCTTATATCTTTTGTTGGATTGCTTCATATATATATATATATATATATATATATATATATATATATATATATATATATATATATATATATATATATATGTTAGCTATTGCCTGCATCGAACTGATACTGCATTTATATGCTGACGAGTAGATTGCTAAAAATTGTCAAAGTGATAACAAATTAGAAATTTCTGAAACATATGTGCACAAGGATAAATATTGTTAGTATTGAATTTTTCGGAGACGATTACAAAATAATAATTACATCGTAAATTTTGTATTCTACCGAGAGATTAAACAGCCGTCGTCAAGAGTGTTCGACTGCTGAGGGAACGTGCATTAGAGCTACGATGACAACTGTGTTAATACTACTCATTACAGTTCATTTTATCTACATACGTATACGTTTCACCATTACGAAATAGTCTGTGTAGAGATGATTATTCATACCGATCACAGGACTCGAACCCCGGAACACAAGTCATGTGCTTAACTCTAATTTCGACGCTTTAGCCCACACGGCCACTATAAACAACCCGATAAATCAGCGAGAGATTAGACATATATATATATATATATATATATATATATATATATATATATATATATATATATATATATATATATATATATATATATATATATATATATATATATATATATATATTTTGATTTTATTCCATTAGTTGCGACAAAACAAGTTTCGTTTCATTGGTGCAAATAGCTACCAACTCATCGGGCTAAGCGATGGAATTCAAATGGCAAAAGTTCACCTTAACGGGAGATTGAAAATTGAAAATACATTGGAGGGGGAGGGGGACAGAGTTGGGGCTTTGTCTATAACGGTGACATGGGACATGAAAGCCCCAACTCTGTCCCCCTCCCCCTCCAATGTATTTTCAATTTTCAATCTCCCGTTAAGGTGAACTTTTGCCATTTGAATTCCATCGCTTAGCCCGATGAGTTGGTAGCTATTTGCACCAATGAAATGAAACTTGTTTTGTCGCAACTAATGGAATAAAATCAAAAAATATATATTTTGCTCTGAATTTTCATTGAGCACTCTCATAAACCCGGTTTCAACTTCCTTCGGATTCATACCCCCTGGATATTTGTAACAAGTTAATTATATATATATATATATATATATATATATATATATATATATATATATATATATATATATATATATATTATATATATATATATATATTATTATTATTATTATTATTATTATTATTATTGTTATCATTAAATTATTAACACCTACAGATGCTAGCGTTTCAAGCTTATTGCTCTCATCAATGCAGGAAAGTAACAATTTCAAACGGTCAAGAGGCGCGAATCCGGTTCACAGAGTCAGCCTAGAATCTGCAAACAGTCGCCATATCCACTCGGCCATCGGAAACTGTCATGTAATTAAGGGAAATTAAGATCTATATGCACCTATAAGCAGGCACAGATAGAAGACTAGTCGAAGGTATTCGACGAACGTATTCGGAACTCTGTGTGTGTGTGTGTGTGTGTGTGTGTGTGTGTGTGTGTGTGTGTGTGTGTGTGTGTGTGTGTGTGTGTGTGTGTGTGTGTGTGTGTGTGTGCACATAGATAAATACTAAATATTTTTTCAGTTATCCGAACTATATTTATATAAAAACAGTTTAGACTTACTTTTACTCAATTCAATGATACAACAATTTTATTTACGCCGGTCTATGGGTCGGTCCTGTGCAGTTCTAGGAAGTTCCACCCTCCCAGGCTTTGCCTCTCCTCTTTGGAGAGGAGTAAGTTTATTGCTTACTGTCTGAAGCGCCCCTGCCGAAGAATGCCGACGGGGCTGCCCAAGGCAATTTTTAATGGCCAGTATGCTCACTTTCTCGGGCGCTGGCTTTTTAAACCCCACTTTCCCGACCCGACCTTGGGTCACATCTTACTTGTGGGAGTAGGATAAAAACTGGCCTTGTGTCTAACCTCCTGGAGAGGAGGTAAATAAAGACTCAGTAATATATAATTGTTTTATTTGACCAATCCACGTCCCGTTTTTTATTTATTTATTTCATTATATAACCAGTTTTAATAGAAAATTCATTTTAATTTTTATGCTTATACAAAATCAAATCCCTTGATCTTAAATATATATATATATATATTATATATATATATATATATATATATATATATATTAGTGATAGGATGTTTCCAATATCTTCCTGATTACGATACAATTACCGATTCTCTTCTATATTCCCGATTCCGATACAATTATTGATTCCCATTCAAATTCTTTTAAAATCTTAAATATTGGGCAATAAAGTTATTGTATTTTGTTAATTTTCGGATTACCGTAAAACTCTATGTAATATGTGCATATATTTTCACAAGCGTAAGAATACAGTGATCTATAGATTTGTGATTTACTGGTAGTTTAAAATCAATAAATATTTATCGTTTTATCATTAGAAAATTAAGTTTTGAATAATAACAAACAAAAAAACACAATTACAGAAATCGTTTTTGGTATCGGAAAACAGGCACAGCTTTTTCCGATTCCGATACTCTAAAAAGTTCCGATTCCCGATTCCGATTAATCGACCCTTTCTTATTCACTTCCGCTAAAGTCTTTGATGTTAAAAAGTCCGGCGTCATTTTTTTTTTTTTAATGTATAGCCGCCCCTTATCTCCTAATAATCAAATTAAAAAATAAAAAATAGACTGAACGATTGGCGTTTTTTTTCTTTAGGTCATCAGAAATGATAATAATAATTTTTGTATAAATAATTAAATTAGTATGATTTTATATGCTTATTAGTGCGAACATTGGTGAAGCATATTTTTCTGTTATTTTTTTTACAAAAGGTGTACACTAGTAGATAGATAACCAACGTACACGGGTACTTCAGCTAGTTTCTATTTAATCTTTTAAATTGAAGCGATATTCTACATTGTGTTTAGTCTAGAGTGGAATGTTCCTCTCCGCCCCATAATTTTAACGCACGTCATGATAATACACCTTCGACGTCCCTAATCTCTCGCCTGGTCTATTCAAATTGTTTCCGAAACAAAACAAAACAAAAAAATCGGTCGCCAGTCCGAAAGAAAATATCATTTTATCAGTATCTCACTACGCATGCGTCGGCGCCTCTGTTTCTGTGTGCCGTATTTACACAGAAGATAAAGAGTTCGCATCCATTAAGGGACCTTTCACTTCTATCTTGCCGATCAGTCAATTGAATACGAGGTTACAGTGTGTGTGTGTGTCACCTTTCTGTCGAATAGCACGTCGTTTTCTGCTATAAACACAAACACTCCGCCTTCGTGGACCTTATTTCCAGCGACAGTTGTAATCATGGCGGATCTGTTCAATCTAGACCCCATACAAGGGGAAGGGGAGACAACCGTTTCTTCAAAGATCAATCTTTGACTGGCAATGTTTATCTTAGGTTTGTTCGGCGCGTAAAGCAACGAGTCAACATTTAAACTGTCAACTCGTTGTTTTCCTTTATTTTTACTTTTGTTTACCCTAAAAAGGCATATTGCCACTGAGACATAAGGTGCTACTGTGATTAAGGGGCCAGATTTATAAGGGGCATCCTAATTGGGGTGTTGTGCAATAAAATATTTGTTCACATTACATTTAAATTTCTGCATGTTGATACAGTCAGCGAAACAGAGCAGGGAGGGAATTCCAAAGATAAGCGGTCCGGGGGGGGGAGTAGCTATTAGAGTAGAAACATTTCCGGCGTCTGGGGACCTCTACAGTGAAAAGGGTGGGATTTCGTGGCCGCTAGTCGGGTTGATCCAAGTTATTTACATTGAGGAGATACAAGTGAAGTAAGTTCATCGGGGCACATTCCGTGGAAGTACTTGTAAAACATGCACAGGGATGCGACGATGGGACAGGGCCTGGAGCTTGGTAGACAGTGCGTGATCTATTCGATTACCGACTCTTTTTTTGCACTCTGTCTAAGAGAGAGAGAGAGAAAGAGAGAGAGAGAGAGATAGAGAGAGAGAGACTAGTGATTGGAACACCAGCCCAGATGTGGCAACAATACTCCATGCATGGGCGAATGGTGACTTTATAGAGATATAGAATACTGGCAGGTGTGAGAAGTTTTGTTTTTTTTTCGATAAAGGGAGCCCAACACAAAGTTAAGATACGATATAAGTTACCGCAAGTAGTGGCATACGTATGGACAACAGTTTGGGGTATATAGATCGACCCGTGTCACGTTAAATTCATTGCCAGTGAAAAATAAAATTGGACCCTCAGAGTCAATCTCATATGAAGTACCAGTCACCAGGAAAGGTCAAAGGTTGAAAAATTTAAAAACTTCATTTCCTCTTTCAAAAAAAAACTTTCCGGGACTATTTATTGCAATTTATTGTCGATTAAATATTAAAATATATCTAAAATTAGTGGAACCCGTATTCCGGCTTTTCCCGAGAAAACTCCCACTCTTGAACCCCATATTTGTATTTGTATTCGAATTTTTCAATTTCTATAAGTATCAATTTAAAAATCTCTATGTATATAAAAATTTAAGTATTTGTATATATTTATATATTTTATGTACAGGATTCACTCCTAAACTAATTAACCGATCATTATGATTTTTAGAACACGGCTTATATAGATCGACCTGTGTCACTTTAAATTCATTGTCAATGAAAAATAAAATTGAACCCTCAGAGTCAATCTCATATGAAGTATCAATCACCGGGAAAGGTCAAAGGTCGAAAACTTTAAAAACTTCATTTCCTCTTTCAAAAAAAAAAACTTTCCGGGACTATTTATTGCAATTTATTGTCGATTAAATATTAAAATATATTTTTAATTAGCGGAAAGGTGGCTAATTTGGGCTATATTTAATTCAATTTAGTTCTATGCAAAGGGGGTAAAAAGGAAGTGTAACCCTTCGATTTTTGTTAAATTTTAGAAATAGATATTAGACATCATGTTTTTATGGAAGTCGCTCCAGACAAGGCATTAAGCCACTTGATGTTAGGAGCGAAAAAAAAATACTACTTAAAGGTCAAAAACTAACCAACAATAAGTGCTAGATGGATACATTCTGACCCAGAAAACAGCAAGTCGCCCCACTTCGTCAGAAACATCGCTCATGGAATGCGAGGACCAAAGGACAATATAAGGGAAGTGAGAGTTACGAGGCTACCGAAATAAATATTCCTCATTTCAGTTTCTTTGGAGTATTCTAAAGGGTTTTTAGGTGCGAGGCATATTATGGGCACTACCTTCCATTTAAAAATTTAAGTATTTCAAATGTACATTATATTTGATCCATAGTCATTAGACACCAATAAAAAAAGATGATTTCAATTTCAATTTCTTTTTAACCTTTAAATGCTTTTTTGTTTTAAATGTGCCTCATTCCAACAAAATGCCTATTTAATATAATATTCAATGAAAATATGTCAAACTGCAACTTGTTTCACATCTGCAACGAGCCTGTTCGCAAGCGTGCATTGGTATTGGTATGATGTTGCATCAGCACACCCGCTAAATAGTCAATCAGTATCTTGTCAAACTAATATTAAAAAAATAAAGCATTTAAAGGTTAAGATGCAATCAAGCATTACCCCTTAAATTTAAGACATTTTCTAGAATCAAAATCATGTAAAGAGTTTTGCTCAAAATTAGAATGAGGATTTTAGACATAAGGTTTAGTAACATTATATCTTGATTTTAATTTTCGCACGGGAGACATAAAACTGGTGCACAACTTTTCTGTTCGGGGAATTAATTTAACCCATGCTGGGACGAGTATTCTCGTTACAAATAAAAGAAAGTAAAACGATATGTTTGCTGTGTTCGGATGTCCAGTGAAAATAGAGAGATGATGATGATGGACGCAAGGACCATAGCTATAAAATAAGAGCGGAAGGTCAAACAACATACACCGAGAGAGGGTGAGAGTGATAGATAGAAACTTTGTATGTGATGGATCACTTAGGTCAGTTAATTGCAAATTGCGTCTAATGAGAACAATTAAAATGGAAGTGAACTCTATAGGGAAAAATCGTTAGGGAAACAAACGTTGATTAACTCAGCTTTAGTATAATAATAGATAAACAGCCAAGGGCGATTGGTCTGTATTATCTTTTAATCAATAAATGTTTTATTAATAATTCTGCGTGTGCCTAGCTAAGCAATAATTTTCTCCTAGTGAGTCCAGATGAAATCGAAGAAAAATTTCAACAATGTCTTCAGATTTCTCGAAAATTTAAAACCTTATTGAAACTTATTTGAATGTTCTATTAGGTCATTATAAAAATAATGGCTGATTTAAGAAACATACATTCATTCATTAAAATTATTTCACCTTTCCAATACTTTGTAAATGACGTGAAACTGTTGCAGTGCTGACAGCAAGTGTCTGAGACATTTCTTTGACACTTTGACGTGGATTTTGCTCAACAAGTGCTTGCAATTTTTCATTGTCAAGATTACACTGCGGTTCTCTTCCTTCTTCATCTTCAAGGCTACCATCTCCACTACGAAATTTCTGGAACCACCTTTGTACTATCCTATCGCTTGTAGATCCATCTCCCCATGATAGTGGCAGAAGTTTCGGGGGCATTGTGCCCAAGTTGATCTCATGCAACATAAGAAGGCGATGGACTTGTTTTTGCCATGTTCATCATTGAGTGTCTTGTGTGCTTCAAAACTACTTTTTATCTGAAAAAAGTTACAAATTATTATTGAGAACACATTAATTATTATGTATGTTTAAATTTACCAGTAATAAAATATAAATTCTGTTCTAAAATGACTTTTTAAACCCCAGCGCTTAAGGCGGCCATTATTTTTGTAACGACCTAATAACTGTTAACATATCGATTTTTATAACACATAAACAAACATTGACTGATATATATATATATATATATATATATATATATATGTGTGTGTGTGTGTGTGTGTGTGTGTGTGTGTGTGTGTGTGTGTGTGTGTGTGTATTATATAGTATTTAGTAAATATAGAGTATTTAATAAATATATAGTATTTAGTAAAGCTTTGCGAAAAAAAAAACGAACGGTGAAAGAGGAAACAAAAACAAATAATTGAAGACAATATATGTGATATTTTTCTTACATCTTTCACATACTGTAAATAGAATCCGGAATACTGGAAAATATTTTGATATTTCGAGAGAAACTCTCCTCTTCGTAACAAAACAAAAGTTCATTCCATTTACAAAGAGACGCCCCAAGATAGCTGTTATATAAAATTATTAGTACATGAAATTAGTTACCTATGCGATTAGAAAATAGTATTGAGTGTTTGTAAAAAAAGAAATCCATTTCATTTAGTCGACATAAATACCACCTTCGTTACGTTAAGTTGATAGATGCCACTGAGATGTGGTCACTATTTAGTTGATGTTGCCACCATGTTGGTTATCGTCGACATCATAGTACCAATAATAGTCCCAACCAATGTCACATTCACTGCCGTTTATAATTGTTTGTCAGAGTTTCTTGCAAACACACAGATAAGTAAACACACAAACATTCGCTTTGATGTCTATATAAATCTTGTTAATTAGGAGTCAAATTTGTTAAATTAAGATCGTTTTAGAGTTGGCTCGGGTGAAAGAACATATCTGTGTTTAAGCTTAAAATAAAACTATATTTATTAAAAATGAAAATTTGATATCTCTTTCAATGAAGCATGTATCTATATATACACTTACTATAAATAATATACTTATTTTAAATTAAAATTTAATTTCGCTCTCAATAAATTACTTATATGCATATAAGCTTAAAATAAAAACATTCATTCGACCTTTTACCACCTATACTATCAAAACTCGGAGGATATTGTTTAATTTCTAGCACACCGGATCATAAAGTAAAGACGTAAGCCAATAAAACAGGTTGAAAACATCGAGAATATCCTTTATGACTTCATAAAACATTTATTCATTAGTGGGCAATTGTTTTTGATTCTGCAATTGCATAAATTGGTATTGGCATCATTGTTAATTATATTATTATTGCTACAGTAAAACTCTGGTAATTATTACTGTTACTACCATACTTCGTATTATTAATTATTTTATTATGTTTGTTTATTATTGTATGTATGTTTTCCAAACAGGAATAACAGATTTATATTATTTCAATTTAGAATTTTAGATGGTTTATTATTTCTAGGGAAATATTTATCTATTATCCCAACAAATACTTTCTAAATCTGTGTTTTACTTAATTATTTGAAGGTGGTTAAACCATATTATATTTCGCGTTCTATTATTATTATTATTATTATTATTATTATTATTATTATTATTATTATTTGTACCCACTATAAGTTCTCACACAAGTTAACGTCAGTGATTGCTCACCGACAACTATCAGTAGCGTTTCCTGGAGTCTGAGTGACAACAAGCCTCCCCAGAGTTCCAATATTCCTCACTTCTTATCGATTACCACTGCAAATGACATTGCGGTATTGCAATAGCCGCCTACCATTGATTTCTCGCTGGCAACGACCATTGGTCTCCTCTGGGATTTGAGTGGCAATAAACCTCTCCAACGCCCCAGCAGTCTCCGCACTCTTCCAGTAGACGTCTGTTTAGTGTTGTCCCTTCTCGGTTTTCCCAACCTCTTTGACTTTCTAGGACTATTTTGTGTTATTTCAGCCGAGGCCCGTGCACTATTTTTGTGGGGTGTAGGGGCTACTTATGATGTTTGTTGAAGTTTCTGTTCCTTAGTTTGTGATGTGGTGTTCTTCCTCTTGCTTTGTTTTCTTCCTATGGTAACTTCCATGTGACTGGTTACCATTCGTAGCTTATGCGGGTTGGTTTCCGCCTTCGAGGATTTTCCTTAAGATTGCAGCTGTTTTGATCATTGCCGTCATTTGTATGGTCTCAGTGATCCCTTTGATTCCAATTTCTCCAAGTCTTTTCTCCAAGGTTTTGGGGGACTATTTTTAGTGCTCCTACGATTATTGGTATTATATTACCTTTCTTCATGCTCCATATTCTTTTAATATGTCTGGCTAGTTCCGTGTATTTGCTTCTTTATTATGTCTCCTTAATTTTCACTCCGTGTCTGCTGGAACAGCGAAGTCTACGATTTGGCAGTATTTTTCCTTCTTGTCGATTATTATCACATCGCATCTCCTTGCTTGTATGAGTTTATCTGTTTGTACATCAATATCCCAGAGGATTTTGTGTTTTTCGTTTTCCAGTACTGTCTATTGCTTATGTTTGTACCATTTTTCTGCGTGTTCGAAACTCAATCGTTTGCACAGTTCCTAATGTACTGCTATCGTGTCTGTTCTTGTATTTAGGGGGGGTAGTTTGCTGCATTTACTTATTATATGATTTACTGTTTCGTCTCTTTGTCCACACAGTCTGCATTCACTGTTTTACTGGGGTTTATCTATTTTAACTTTAATGTAGTTTGTCCTAATCGCATTATTTAGTGAAGCCGTAAGTAAAGATTCCGTTTCTCGTTTCAAGTGTCCTAGACTTACCAGTCTTCTTCCCTCATTGTTTGTTTTCATGTTTTGTTTGTGTGTTTTGTATTTTCGGTGTAGTGCGTTGTGCATGGTAATTAATTTTCTAACCTTCTGGTCAAGGTGCCTGAGTTGTTCTTTAGTCCAACCTATGAATGGTCCAGAGTATCTTATTAGTGATACTGGCAAGGTGTTTACGATTATATTATTATATTATGATTATTATTATTATTATTAGTAGTAGTAGTAGTAGTAGTAGTAGTAGTAGTAGTAGTAGTAGTAGTAGTAGTAGTATATGTTACTTTAGTGTATCCCGTGTTTTTTAAGGCTGTTTCATAGATTGTTTTTTTGGTTTGTAAAATATAGTGATATTGCTGGAGTTTCTAGATAATTTATAGCTTTTTAAATGGTGGTAATTAGAATGCATATTAACATAGAGTGGGATCATATGTTGTTTTATGGAGGGCTTATACGCTTTGTTACTTAGATTAAACGTTATATCTGAAAAATTATTTCTTTTAAATGAATATTTATCAATAGTAACACCCCGAATTTTAAAAAAAATAGTTTATTTCTTCTTTTATGTAAAGTTCTTCTTGTTGTATTTTGAAATATTATAAGACCATTATTGATATAAATACCGATATATTTCTCATCAATTATATATGTATTTGCGTGTGTGTGTTATCTACATACGTATATGTTTCATGTTTCCGGAATGGTAAGTGTAGAGATTATTATTCAAGACGGTCGCAGGATTCTGAATCCCGGAACTAGTCATGTTTATAACTCAAATTCCGACATCTTTACCTATGCGGTCATCACGAACACCTGCATAAACGATGAGAGCTTATAGGCAGCCGGTATTCACACAAAAATTACATAATACAAAATGTATTTATTAATAAATAAGATATTATAAATCCAAGGAATATATAAAATACTGCATATAAAACTTAGCTCAATAGTTAACATGTTATGTTAAGCAGAGCTTTCATATAATTTTATAGATTACAAAATTTATTACATAATTATTTATAATCATATATATATATATATATATATATATATATATATATATATATATATATATATATATATACTAGCGGGGCCCTGTGGAAATTCCACAGTGTTTTCTACATCAATCTGTATAATTTACTGTTAATAATAGTATCCGGTGGCTAGAAATATGCACATATTTTACTCACCAAAATTTTGCGTGACGAGATGGCAGAATATAAATTTATTTATATTACTCGGTTGCCGGGGCAAAAGCTGTCTCTTCAGCAGTCACCATCGGTCGCGACTCCCCTTTAACTCGCTCGCTCCCTCCCCTCTCCCTACCCCCCCCCCCCCGTTGTCAGGGGCAAAAGTAAATACTATATCTTCTAAAATAGGAGTGCCAGATCGTGACACACAAAATAAATAACACACACTCTATTGTATTAAGAAGAAGAAGAAGAAGAAGAAGAAGAAGAAGAAGAAGAAGAAGAAGAAGAAGAAGAAGA
>OY744528.1:102353729-102361229 GCA_963556195.1 Sepiola atlantica | reverse complement strand
TTTTCGTTGGTCTGTCACGCTTAATTTCAAAGTAGCATAGTCGTGATTTTGCCACCTTAAAATTTCGAATAGCATTTTCATCGTTAAACGTGTGAGCTGAATGGGCGCATCTTAATAGTATCCTCTCCTGTTTTTATGAAGCTTTTCTGCCTTAAGTCTCTATGCTGTATCAGTCATGTGTGGTTAATTAACACGGAAACACAAAATGCATAATTAAACAACATATATCCGATGTGATTCGAAATCCATAGCCGTTAAAGATAGAGGCATACTAGTAAAAAGACTTTGAATGAGTCCGCCCATATGCTCGGTCGACAGAGTCCGCTCCTATACTAGGTCGACAGAGTCCGTTCCTATACTAGGTCGACAGTCTGCTCCTATACTAGGTCGACAGTCTGCTCCTATACTAGGTCAACAGTCCGCTCCTATACTAGGTCGGCAGAGTCCGCTCCTATACTAGGTCGACAGAGTCTGCTCCTATACTAGGTCAACAGTCTGCTCCTATACTAGGTCAACAGTCCGCTCCTATACTAGGTCGGCAGAGTCCGCTCCTATACTAGGTCGACAGAGTCTGCTCCTATACTAGGTCAACAGTCTGCTCCTATACTAGGTCAACAGTCCGCTCCTATACTAGGTCGGCAGAGTCCGCTCCTATTCTAGGTCGACAGAGTCTGCTCCTATACTAGGTCGACTAAGTCCGCTCCTATACTAGGTCGACTGTCCGCTCCTATACTAGGTCGACTAAGTCCGCTCCTATACTAGGTCGACAGAGTCTGCTTCTATACTAGGTCGACAAAGTCTGCCAATATGCTAGGTTGAAAATGCTCGGTCGGCATTCTTCCCTTTTCCGAGGTCGACAGAGTCTTTCAATATCAAGGCTGAAAATCTGCCCAAATGCTAGGTTGAAAGTGTCCGCTCATAAGTTCGGTCGACATAGTCCGCCCACATACTAGGTCGACAAATGCCGCCCATATACTAGCTCGACAGAGTCTGTCCATATTCTAGGTCGACAGAGTCCGCCCATATACTAGGTAAACAGTCTGCCCATATACTAGGTTAACAGTCTGCCCATATACTAGGTTAACAGTCTGCCCATATCCAAGGCTAAAGTTTTGCCCAAATGATAGGTTGAAAGTGTCCGCTAATATGCTAAACTGAAGGAGTCCGCCCCTATTCTAAACTGAAAGTTCGCCCCTAAACTGAAAATAGCCACACCTTTGTTAAATTGAAAGCGTCCGCTCTCCTGCTAAACTTAAGGAGTCTACCCCTATGTTAAATTGAAAGAAACCGCCCCTATGTTAAACTCAGAGAGTCCGCCCATACGTTAAACTCAGAGAGTCCGCCCCTATTTTTAGCTGAAAGAATTCGCCTTTATATTAAACTTAAAGTCCGCCCCGATGCTAAACTGAAAGAAAAACATTAAACATCTCAACTAGTACATAACTTATATCATTTCTTGGAGCATTCTAAGACGGTGTGTAAAATGGTATCATTAATGAGGCGAACAAGCGTAAACATCGATGGGTGTAAGTCAATCGCTGCGATAGAATCGGTCGAAGAATGAAACAGAACAAGAATGCTGAATGAAATTGCGATATGGTACCGGCAGCAACAGAGATTTTGTTGACTAGAAATATTTTCAAACTTCTTACTTTATTTGGAAGAGGTTTACTTTTTATAAAGAAATAGAAGGGCCACCCAGCGGTCAAATGAGAACCTTATTTCCTGCTTCTCATAGTCTTAAACCACATATGACCATTTTTATTCGTATTTTTTTATTTCTATAATTTTGAATTTTCAAGTTATAAAAAATAAAGAAAAGTAAGACGTCGCGTTTGCTATTTCTGGATTTCCCCTTGTGTTGGATCTTAGTATAAGTCTGTGTTTTCGATTGGATCTGCGGATAGACAGACACATCATAAATATAGTTCAGATACTAGCGTTTTTGTTAGTATTAGAAACTAGTTGTATTAACTCGGCGTTGCCCAGGTTCCATTACATTCAAATTTGTTTTGTTAATATTCCCATGTACTATAACCAGACCTTTTTGCTAAATTCAGCTTAGATAGCTAAAAAAAAGGCAAATAACTTTTGCTAAAAGAATAAGAGTTGTTCTCATTAGCTGATGTTTCTTTTTATTTGTTTATTTAAGAATGTTTCTATATTATCAAAATGCAAAACCGGATGAAGTATTTATTTAAATAAATTGTAGCGAAGTACGTTAGTTTATTGCCAGTGACATTGTACAACAATAACAGAATGAAAATTGGCAAGTCAGAATCAAAGATCGATTTCTCAATTTAAATGCTACTTAGGTGCAACTTTTAGCGTTATACATTAGAAGAAGAAGAAGAAGAAGAAGAAGAAGTATTAAAAGTATTAAGTGATGGTGATGGTGATGATTGCCGCCAGTTATGGTCAATAAACGTTGGCCAGTATCGGCTGAACTCACTGACTTGCATCACTGATACAACTCGAAAGCAACCGCCCAATCATTGGAGCGATTAATTTCGACACAAGAAGAGAATAATGCTGACGGTTATTAGTTGTAGACTGGTGTAATATTGGAGGGCCGGGCGGAAGAAGGGGGGGGGGAGCTTCGATGTCTGGGTGATTTCTCTCCAATCCTCCCCCCCCCCCCACGTCTCCGGTGTTTTATTTGTCCTGGTGTATTTAGGAGTGATGCTTGTTGATCGAGTACACAAGTATTTTTTGTATTAAATAACAGCTTTTCTATTCCGGACAATTGTTAGATAAGATGTAAACTCATCCGTGCAAGATGCCGGTTCAAAACCGATAGCTTGATGATTTTTTTTTTGTGTGAAATGAAGGCATTTTAATGATTAAAATGTTTATCTCCTCGGATGTTTAATAAGATAGCAAGCTCAGTGATTACAGGGTTTACACACATCCTACGTGCAACAGTTTTACATATAAAGAGAAAACTTCATCGTTCAAATTTTAGAAACGGGATTTTGTTTTCGGCTCCTTGGTACACGTTCCCCTCCCGTAAAATATTCGCAACAAGAACTCATTTAGCTACAACCACAGCAAAAAACTTACCTTTGTTTCCCAAACTCTCTCTCTCTCTCTCTCTCTCTCTCTCTCTCTTTATTTCTCTCTCTCTCTTTCTCTCTCTCTCTCTTTCCTCTCTTTTTACAACAAACCAAACGAAACTCCACGTGTCTGCTTCCCAACCGTATACAACATGGTCGTCTTCAAGTCTAATGTAAACAAATACTTGTTGGGCCGTCCTCTTGGATAATCAATTCCTATTAAGTAATCTTCTGCCAATCCCACCCATTGTTTCCGGTCCTCTCGTCGAGGCGATCATTGTCAACACTTACGAAAAGACTTCATCCGTGTACATTCGCCATAATCAGGCCGAAGAAAAAAATAAAAATGACACCGTATTCGTTTAATTTATATTATATTCTGAGCTCCAGTTGTATTGCACGCTATTGAGCTACGACATAAACTTTTGTGTGAACTTGAATTATATATATATATATATATATATATATATATATATATATATATATATATATATATATATATATATATATATATATATATATATATATATTGTTGAATATAAGAGACAACTCATGTCTAGATATCCTTTGGTAGATCCTTTCAATAGTCCGAATCAGGATCTTAGTTTCGGAGAGGAATTGGCTGATGAATTTGCCATAGTTTAGATTTTTCTCACAAGTACTCTCAGACCCATCCGGGTCCATCTTCAGGGGAATGAGGTTAGTCAGGTACAGACCATGTGTTAGTATTATAGAAGGTTGTGGCGGGAATTACGTAATACGTACGAAACTATTACCTGATTAACCTCATTCCCCTGAAGATGGACCCGGATGGGTCTGAAAGTACTATTGACTAGGTACTTTCTCGAAAAGGGACGCTTAAGTGAATTCACCGGAAGACCTTACAATCATCTTTGAACTTCATATTTCGATGTGTTTTCATTTCGTGTCGCTGATGATTTGAATGGGCTCTACCGACCTTTTTTAACGACAATAAAAGGTCAAACTATTTCAATGAAACCACGGTACGTCTCTGAAGTATGTAACGTATAGTTTTTAAATAAATAATTTGTATATTAGCTCTCATATTTTTTGCGATCTAGCACTTTGCTGATTACTTTTCAACATACACCGAAGCTATAGATAGATAGATAGATAGATAGATAGATAGATAGATAGATAGATAGATAGATAGATAGACCTAAAATTTATTGTGTTATCCATCTGTCTGTCGGTATAACTTTCTCTCTCTCTCTCTCCCTCTCCCTCTCCCCCCTCTCTCTCTCTCTCTCTCTCTCTCTCTCTCTCTCTCTCTCTCTCTCTCTCTCGTTAACTTTTAATTTATTTTTCTCGATCATTTCGTTTTGTGGCCTCTTCAGGAATTTCTCTCTCACATTTTTCTGCTTTTTATTTTCGCTTTAGTCTTAAAACTTTCACATTTCTCGTATTTGTTACGTTAATGGACCGGAAATGACAAAGAAAGCCTTTGATTCCAGCTTCATTATACCTGGTCATGAATTTCCGCCACTTGTCAGGGCCCTCACCCTCCTTCAACAACCCATCCTACGCACCCTTCTCCTCCCAGATAACAAGGGCCCTAGAAAAGCTTTCTTCTTTTCTGTTTATTTCTTTTTAAGGAGGGTGGCAAGAAAACACGGGTCCGTCTTTGGGTGGGTTGGAAATTAACCTGACATGTTATTTTTCAACCCCTTTCGAAACCTACATAACTTGACACTTAACAAAACAAAGCTGACATTTTATTACTACTACTATTATTATTATTATTATTATTAGTAGTAGTAGTAGTAGTAGTAGTAGTAGTAGTAGTAGTAGTAGTAGTAGTAGTAGTAGTAGTAGTAGTGTTATTATTATTATTATTATTATTATTATTATTATTATATTTCTTTCTTCATCCTGTGATTTGCTCGAAAAGTAGCCTGGTGGTAGAAACAACGCTTGCCCTATCTATCTATCTATCTATCTATCTATCTATCTATCTATCTATCTATCTATCTATCTATCTATCCATCTGTCTATCTATCTATCTATCTATCCATCTGTCTATCTATCTATCTATCTATCTATCTGTCTGTCTATCTATCTATCTATCTATCTATCTAAAACTTTGTGGCTCTTGATTGCTTGCTTACATTCATGATTGCTTAGCACCGTTCACACTAGATGACGTCATAAAATGATGACATCATTATGAAGTTTTCATGTTCTGACGTCATTCATTAAAAAAGGGGGATAACCGGGCACCAATATAACGTCATAAAAATGATGACGTCATACATCAGAGAGAGAGAGAGAGAGAGAGAGTAAGAGGAAGAGAGAGATGGATAGAGAGGAAGAGAGGGGGGATCTTTTATCTAGACAACCGTCTAGAACCCTAGGGGTCTAATATGCGACGTAAACGATGGCATGCTTCTCTGCATCCCGTGCATACTGATGACGCCATCCATTAAAACAGAGAGAGGGGTAGGGATAACCGTAGACAGTGAATAACACCGCTAAAGGAGGGCTATATCCATTAAAATGGAGAGAGGGATAACAGTGCACATTCGCTGAGGTCACACAATGATGGTGTCATCCATCAAACCAGAGAGAAGGGAGGATTGTTTATGATGTTTGAGCTAGACAACTTGTAAAAAGAACAGGCGAGTGGCATAATTATTATTCCTTGGCCTTTTGGCAGCAGGAAAGTGTAGTAGCTGCTCTTATACTACACTTCTTATTTCCGTCTTCGGTCAGTGAAAGAGGAATCCTTCTAGACTGAGGCAATTGTAATTGTTGTCCCAATCCAGAATGCATGTTTTTTTTGGGGGAGGGGGGAGTGATGGATTATTTCTACAATAAAAACCGACCTCGTGTCTAACTCTGCCCTCGTTGGTGGACGCAAGTATTATTTACCTCCATTTCAGGAGGTTAGACACAAGGCCAGTTTTATCTTACTCCCACAAGGTAAGATGTGACCCACGGTCGGGTCGGGAAAGTGGGGCTTGAAAAGCCAGTGCCCGAGAAGGTGAGCACTCTGGTTATTAAAAATTGCGTGGACAGTCCCGTCGGTATTCCCCGGTAGGGGCGCCTCAGGCAGTAAGCAATAAACTTACTCCTCCCCAAAGAGGGGAGGCAAAGCCTGGGAGGGTGGAGGCAAGTAAATAGGGACATAATTAATTTTTAAAAAAGAAAGAACAGGTGAGAGAAAGAGTCAAATAAGAGAAGAGAGATGGAGAGAACAAGTGAGAGGGAGAGGGGAAGATAGAGATTGTTAAAAAGAGGAAAATAGAAAGGAGTGAAGAGAGAGGCGGAATATAATAAATATTGATCAAACAGGTCGATTAAAATTGTCTGTTTTGAATCTTTACCGGACATACCACAAATCCACGTCAAAAGAAAACTGCTGAACCCCGATTCTTTTTTTTTAAGCGAGTGCACAAGATTAAAAACAAAATGTTCAGATTCAGTATTTCGAATCTATCGATTCAAAAGAATGGAGGGGTATTCGAAAATTATCTTTCCGAACTCCAAAACTAAAACAAAATATTTTTTTAATATTTTTCAAATGTGCTTCTAAAGAGTATAACCATGTGTCTTACAGAGACAAGGTAGTAAGTCGCAGTGTTAAGTATCTGATTGTGTTTGTTTGTAATTTAGAGGAGATACGTGGAGAACAAATGTCTCCGTTGTGAGGAAGATCCAGACATTTAAGGACACCTGCCTTTGGAGAACATCCACGATTTGCTGACCAATTAACATCAGCAACACGGAACTGTGACACAGTGACAGATTAATTAATCCTACAAAAGCATTTCTTTTACTAATGAGTTTTTAGTTATCAAGGTCAAAAACCACGCGAGGATAAAGATTGATGGATTATCACTTGAATTATGGAGAATATTATGAGATTGAAAATAACGAATCGAATGAGCAGAATCTTTGTTCTTATGAGAACGGTTTATGGCAAGTATTTGTAGACACTGGATTTTGAAGACGATCACGTTGGAGCCCATAGGGAAGCAATCCTATGATAACGTGTTCCACGGATAAAAGTTTTTTGCGGGTATGGTACAAGACCAGTCCTTGCTGTGAATGTCTTACAAGGAGTAAGAGCCATTGTTAGATATTACATGATAAAAAAGTTATTAGCATGAGTCAAATTCGGTAGATGACAAAGTAATGCTTGTTGGTCCAACCTGAGGGAATTCGTTCCGTGAATGCAGGAAAAAATAAACACAAAAAATGATAGGGCATGTATTAAAACGATCTATTAATAAATAAATAAATAAATATATATATATATATATATATATATATATATATATATATATATATATATATATATTTACATATATATATATATATTTACATATATATATATATTTACATATATATATATTTATATATATATATATATATATATATATATATTTACATATATATATATATATTTACATATATATAT
>OY744528.1:102293729-102351229 GCA_963556195.1 Sepiola atlantica | reverse complement strand
TATATATATATATAAACGAAATATATATATATATATATAAAAACGAAATATATATATATATATATATATATATATAAACGAAATGTATATATGTATATATAAACGAAGTATTTATAAATATATAAACGAAATAAATATATGTAATTGAAATAAATGTATACATATCTATATAATGTTTGATTTCTCTTCCGCTCTATCTTTCTCACACACTCTTTCTCTCTCTCTCTCTCTCTCTCTCTCTCTCTCTCTTTCGCTCCTCTTTCGCTTTCTTTCTCTCTCCCCTTCTTTCTCTATCGTTTTTTTCTACTGTCTGTCTGTCTCTCACCCACTCCTTCTCTCTCTCACCCACTCCTTCTCTCTCTCTCTCTCTCTCTCTCTCTCTCTCTCTCTCTCTCTCTCTCTCTCTCTTTCTACTGTCAGTAGAATTTATTGTCATCATTTTGACGAGCGACCATGCATGAGAAGCAACTTTTTTTTGTTCGTGTCAATTTAGAAAAATGATGGCAAAAAAATGGACTCTGCTGAACATGAAAATATTTTACATGCGTCCCTGTAACACTATGAGTCTGTCTGTCGGTCATGCCTTACATTGAAGTAACATTTTCATCACTAAACGCGCAAATGGAACGGGCACATCTTATTTTAGATATGTCCAAGCATCTTTAGAGTAGGCTCTGTCTGTTGGTCGTCTGTCACGCTTATTTTGAAATGGTATTTCCTTTTTTGTCTATTACACTGAAGGTTGAAATATTATTTTGATCACTAAACGCGCAGATTGAAGGCAGCCATTCTTATATTAATGACATTCATTCGATCTGCCAGGCCTTCGTTTAATTCAAGTTTTTAATAGGATGTTCGTCGGTCTGTCACGTTTAAGTTTAATACAAGGATTTTATCGGTCTGTCAAATTAAAATCTAAAATAGTATTTTTGTCGGTTTGTCACGTTTCAACATAAAATAGGATTTTCGTATATATATTTATTTTGGTGCAGAAAAATTAGTACAACATTCGTACCGTCGGTTTCAAGCACGGAAAGACTTAGCCATCCGGCTATCTTCTGCTTCTGTTGTCATCTGATGCTTGGACGTATGTTGTCATCTGATGACAACAGAAGCTGAAGAGAGCCGGATGGCTAAGTCTTTCCGTGCTTGAAACCGACGGTACGAATGTTGTACTAATTTTTCTGCACCAAAATAAATAAATATTACGCTCTTAATTTTTAACTTTAAATCTTAATTAATCGAGCACTCTGCTGGGATTTTTCCTGCTATATTACAAAGAAGTATATATATATATATATATATATATATATATATATATATATATAGAGAGAGAGAGAGAGAGAGAGAGAGAGAGAGAGAGAGAGAGAGAGAGAGAGAGAGGGAGAGAGAGAGAGAGAGAAAGATAGAGAGGGGGAGAGAGAGAGATAATGGTAGTTTGCTTGAAGCCTTGCAAGAAATAGTAGTAGTATGTTTTAGAAGCCTGAGGGCAATGCAAAGTGACGGGTAGGTTGTAAGCTGGAAGGAACAAAAATAATAAATCGAAATGGGACTTACTATTTCACCAAAATGGATGCCATTTTAGTGAATTCTCTACACAGACGGATTTTTCATATGGGATTTTTCATATCGGAAATGAAAAGGAAAAACCAAAAAGGATGTTTTTTTTATATATTCATCAACGTTTCGTCTTTATTTGTAAGACTTCCTGAGGATGATAATTTTAAGAAAAATGTCATGCAAGTACGTGAAAATATTTTCACGTACTTGCATGACATTTTTCTTTAAATTATCACATTTCTTAATGGTACTTATAGAAAAGACTAAAACTAGCCACATTACGTCTGTGAAAGAGGGGGTGTAGAGAAGAAGAAAAGGTGGGGACCAATCAAATTAGAGATACGTTTCTGCACCTTATCAAGAACCTTCAAATGGAACAGAGATTTACCAGCCCAAATATGACAACAGTACTCTCTCTCTCTCTCTCTCCCTCACTCTTTATATATATATATATATATATATATATATATATATATAATAATTGAAACCCGATCGCATTATCAGAAGTCGAAAACCGTTACCACTGTGTTAACTTTAAGAATTAAAAATAGAAAAATTAAATAAAATATACTACCTATTATCCGTTAGGTCAGTATTTGTTACATATATCTCCCTCCCTCTATATTTCTCTCTCTCTCTCTCTCTCTCTCTCTCTATATATATATATATATATATATATATATATATATATATATGCCAACTGTAGTAACCAGAATTAGTAACCTACTTTCATAGTTTCAGAGCCAGCATATATACACGAACGATCGTATGATCGATATATATGCCTTGCCCTTCATTTAAGGGGTTTCCTTGGTTTATTGGCGGACCCATCCCTCTTTTTTTATTCGAAAGAACAGTAACTTCTGTAGACACTACGGTAACCGGATCCATTTTTCTCTCCCTTTGGCGATATCACTTCTCGACGTTTTACACCATTCGAGACATTTAATTCCACTTCATATAAAAACGAATAAAATGCTTCGTATGCTTCCACGAAACAAGATACAAAGTTATGTATTCACTCATTCAACCAAGAATCCGTAAAAAAAAAAAAACCTCCCCCTCTCATTCTTTATTCTTTTCTTTTTTTTATACCGTTCAGTAAATGATCGGAATGTCATCTAATCCGATTAAGCAAAGAGTATCATAGCTTAAGTACTGGGTTCGAAATCATGAAACAGTCTAAGATATCATTCAACTTGCGAATAAAGGATTTTCTCTTGCGAGGATAAAACACGGTTTTTGTCTATCGCCAGGGGTCTGGATGGGTTGTCTAGATAGAATGTCATAAAACGTTTCTTTCCCCAAGCTCCCTCTTGTTTGATGAATTACGTCATCATTATATGACGTCATTTGCTGTGAACGGTAAATAGGTGACGTCATCTTTTCGCAACGTAATAAACTATGCACGGTTATCCTTACTTATTTTTTAATGAATAACGTCACAAAATAATGACGTCAGGCAGTGTGCACGGGGACAAGATTACAAACAAGATCAACAGTTTTAGTATACTATATATATATATATATATATATATATATATATATATATATATATATATATATATATATATATATATATACAGAGAGAGAGAGAGAGAGAGAGACAGAGACAGAGACAGAGAGAGACAGAGACAGAGAGAGACAGACAGACAGAAATTTTAATTAAGTAATTTATAAATTAATTAATCATATATATGTGTATATATATATAGTCTCGGAATGTTTCTCAACCATTAAAACTAAAAAAAAAAAATATTTTTTTTAAACCCTTAAGTCCCAAGTCGTTCAGTGGAAAATCACTCATGTAAGTCAATTTAGTTTTTACAGTTATTATATTAGTTTGCTTCTAACATTATTTAAGGCATCAGCAGTTGTTTACCATGAAAAACTGTTTCGGGAATTTAAAAACAAGACAGTATTTAATTTCATGGCTTCCCAGCAGAGTTGATCAGACCCCACTTCCCTTAAAAGGCAAAAACATAAACGTTCCGTATACTAAATCTAAGTTTTGTTCCGTATAAATGTTTTGCTAACTTATATTAGTTATTAAAAAAAAAAAAAAAATAAATAAAAAATATATAAATAAATAAATAAATAAATATATATATATATATATATATATATATATATATATATATATATATATATATATATATATATATATAGATAAAAAATAAAATTTCCTCCTTACCTGTGTTGTTCGTTTGTCTAATAAAATGTATCCGTTACTTACAAAAATGTTACTGCATTTTAAAGTGTTTAGACGAATCAATTACACTACTTTTTAGGTAATTAATGTATTTTTAGTTTTAGTTTTATATTAAAAATATAAAAAATATATCATATCAAAATATTTAAATATTTATTTATATATATATATATATATATATATATATATATATAATTGATGACACGTCCGATTCAGGGCGAATTAAAAAATGCGTTACTCTGCATATTCTTAAAAATAAAACAAACCGCCCAGGGTAGTGGCATAATAAAAGCGACATTTTAAATAAATATTTATTATTATTACTTACTGACATCGATGTTTCATGCTCATGCAATCTTCAGTGTAGGAAATATTAATTCTTGCCGGTCGAAGGGTACGAACCTGGTGTCAAAGTCTACCCCTAGGTGCCACTAATTAGCACGGAAATTAAGTGAAATTAAACTCTGTATACGCTAAATCATATATATATATATATATATATATATATATATATATATATATATATATATATATATATATATATATATAATAGTTATAAATCAATATTAAATTATTTATAACCTACAGACGTTAGCGTTTCAAGCTTATTGCCTTCATCAATGCAAGTAACAATTTTAGACGGTCGGGAGGCGCGAACCCGGTTCACAGAGTCAGCCTAGAATGTCGCGGTCACATGAAACTGTCACGTTATTAACTGAAATCAAGGGCACAGACAGAAGACTCATCGAGAGAGTTAGAGCTTTTTGACAGTCTGTTTTTGACAACCTCATTATAATTAATTATGTGGATAAATTGCAATAAAATGAAACTGTAATTTGCTTTATCTACTTTCTTTAGTTTACGAGTTAAATTAAGTAAATATTACAATGAAATAGAGTTAAATGGAAGAACCAACGTTTCTACTATGCCATTAAATAATTTTTAATTTAGCTGTCTGATTTTGAATAACGTAAATTACCCAGAATTAACGATTGCATCATTTGAATCATTGTATTTTAAATTTATTCTGTGTCTACAGTTCGTGGCTATTTCGCTTTTACCATTAATATTTTTTACACTACGCTTCTAAGAAAAATTACACGGATCATATACCCATCTTAATATTTTCCATTGAACTACCGGCAACTGCTAAACTTTTAAAAACAGCTGCTCGATGTGGATGTTTCTCTACAACGAACTTTTTTATGTTTTCCTTGACTTTCTGTAAGACGTGTTGCTAAATGTGCTGATGAAGTAACGTTTTGGATTAGCTTTATTAATTTATAAAATAAAATAAAGTATTTCCAAACTGTTTTGGAAACGATCGTACGCCATACTGGACTTAATGTTCTACTTCTTGGAACAATTTTCATGTTTTAATTTATTGAATGTTATATATATATATATATATATATATATATATATATATATATATATAGTCATCCACATACAGTACAGCCGGGATCAAAACGCAACCGTCGAGCTGACAGTCGGCGATGTTAACCCCTACGCCATCATGCGACACTGACTGAATGTAAGTTGTATCTCAATGTAATAAGCCTGAGCTCGAATTAGTGTTTACCTAATGAGCATTGCCTTTTTTTACGCTAATTGGCGATACCCTTACAAACATAAGCTCTACCCGGGGGGGGAGCTTTTTTATATAGTCATCCACATACAGACTGTTTCGCTGTTTCACAGCTCATCAGTGCGGCTAGACCAGTTAGTGCCTCAAGCCGGGATTGAAACGCATTGCCTTATTTTTACGCTAATGGCAGTTGGCGATACCCTTACAAACATAAGCTCTACCCGGGGGGGGGGGCTTTTTATATAGTCATCCACATACAGACTGTTTCGCTGATATATATATATATATATATATATATATATATATATATAATGTGTGTGTGAGTGTAGGTTTGTCTTATTTGTTGACCCAAAATATATAGATGGCATTTTCCGGATTACACCGGTCTGATTTGGAACTCATGTGAGAACGGATGTTCAGCAACATAGTTGTGATGCTTCTAAGCCGGCATGTTGAAATACCCACACACACACCCGGTGTCGTTTATGAAAATCTGTTTAATTTCCATCTTTTAAAAACGCCCATAACATTGAGAACGACGAAGCATTTAATATACATTTGTGAGTTATTTTAAACCCGCACATGCGATGCGTATTAAGAGTTCAGTCGCACTAATCCTTAATACGTTGATTCAATTATTTCCCAGTATGGCAATAAAGACTCATTTTTTGAATGACAAAAAGAAAGAAAAAAACGTCTTGGGACACAAAGGCGCGAATTAAGAACGACGTAGTTCAGGTTTAAATAGCAGAAGGACAGAAGGTCGAAATAGTTAAAATGAAAACGATTACGAATTCACCACGAATTTAAAGATTAAACTAAAATTATTTAAAACTATTAACCCTACGAACTAATGAACTGATATAGTAAAGTCGTTATTTTTAAAGCACCATAGAAACGACTATTTAATAAATTCTAAACGAATGGGAGGTTTCGAAATTCCACGGCTAATGATAGAAAATAGTTTCTAATATATATATATATATATATATATATATATATATATATATATATATATATATATATATATATATATATATATATACTTTGGAACTGCACTAATACTGCACTACCCTCTTTATATATATATATATATATATATATATATATATATATATATATATATATATATATATATATATATATATATATATATATATATATATATACATAAAGATAGATGGACGAAGAGTGATAAACATGCACGAATGTCCAAATTTATTTCAAACTTCGATTGTTCAATGTATGGTATATTCTGTAATAAAATTATATTTATTATTCTTTCCTTAAGCCACGGCTTTTCAAAGATCGAGATCTTATCATCAGAGGAATTATACAGATAGATAAGTTGGCAATAGAAAAGCCAAAATTCAACATTTGAAAACATATTAAGAAAATGATGGGTGAAAAAAGTTCGTGTAAAAAGATATTGGGTTTGTCCATGTGGTAATTGTCCGCCGATAAGGTGTCCAATGGAAGGAGGTTTTCGATGGAGAAGAAAAAGTTTCGTGGAGGCATCACAGAAAGGCGTTCAAAATGAAGTAAATCCAAAGGTGAAAATTTACTTCAAGTCGTAGATGGAGCGCACTTAAACGGAATTAAAATGAAGAAATCTTGCCATTTAAAAACAATGCTTCCTCAGCCAAGAAATGAGTCGTTAGCGAATGACATTAGCAATGGAAAATTTAAGTAGTTCTGAGAAAAGAGGCCCTAAGTTAAAATCAAGGTGAAATTAGGAGGTGGGAACTAAAGAGGAATGTGGGGCAAATGGTAGGAGGGTTAGATGAAAAAGCCATGACTGCTGATGGAATATATATATATATATATATATATATATATATATATATACATAGTAGCCCCTTACGTTTACAGTGGCGGCCTGCCTTGTTTGGGGTGAATCATGTTATATATATATCTATATATATATATATATATTTATATATATATATTTTTACATATATATATGTATACATATATATATATGTATACATATATATATGTATATATATATATATGTATACATATATATATATATGTATATATATATGTATGTATACATATATATATGTATATATATATATATATATATATATGTATGTATACATATATATGTATACATATATATATATGTATATATATATATGTATACATATATATATATATGTATACATATATATATATGTATACATATATATATGTATACATATATATATATGTATACATATATATATGTATATATATGTATATATATATATATATGTATACATATATATATGTATACATATATATATGTATACATATATATATGTATACATATATATATATGTATACATATATATATGTATACATGTATATATATGTGTGTATATATGTATACAAATATATATATATATATGTGTATATATATGAAAAAATAAACGGAAAAAACAAATTTAATGTTTATGTTAGATGGTGATGAGAGAAGTATTATAACGCTTTCGACGCACTTGCGACGTGAGAGAGGGTATTCGGTATTGAGGAGGGTGCAGTTTTTAAAGTCAAATTGTGGGTAACAGTGTTTCTGTGTATAACTAGCGCGTTAGTGGGATTGTTGTGTTTGACAACGCACTGGTCATACACAGTAACACTTTTACCTACAATTTTGACATTAAAAACTGCACTCTCCTCAATACCGAATACTCTCTCTCTTACGTCGCAAGTGCATCTAAAGCGCTATAATACTTCTCTCATCCCCATCTCACATAAACCTCAGACTCGGATCTTATTCCTTAAACAAACATCTGGCAAGAACCGCACTGAAACAATGCAATATATATCGCCACTGCAATCCTGGTTAAAGTTACTTTTATTTTCTACTACACTTCATCCATATTTTTCCTTTTCTTTTCATTCTTTTTTTTCTTTCTCCCCCCGCCCCCCAACCTGATCCCATTTTGACGTCTCTCCGCACGCGTTTTATTATTCTTTTTTTATTATTCAAATAGTTAAACGCGTGCCAATGACGTCTTTTGTGCTTTATTCTTTTTCCTAAAAATAACAGGTTGAAAATATTTTCAACCTGTTGTTTACATTTCAGAACGCTGGGGATTCCTTATGGGTGATAGACACTTTGTAAAAAAATTAAAAGCCAGTTCATTTGAAATATGTAATGTATAGTTTTTAAAAATAATTTATTTGTATTTAGCTCTAAGATTTTTTGCGATCGTGCACTTTATTGATTTCTTTTCAACATAACCTGACACACACTATATATATATATATATATATATATATATATATATATATATATATATATACTAATTTCAAATAAATAATATTAAATTATTTTACCAACATACGCTAGCGTTTCGAGCTTTCGCTCTCATAATCTCGGACGGTCGTACGGTTTGAACCCCTGCCACAGAGTCAACCTTAGACTCCGTAAGCAAGCGCTGTAACAATTAGGCCACGGGACATTATCACATTCAAGAAAAGAAGTTCTATTTAAGCGAAGAGTGACATATCAAGAAAGAGTGACTTAGAGATTCTACGAACGTTGTCGAAATATGTCTTATATAGCTACGTGTCAGTCTATTTTAACTTCCCCGAACAGGGCTCAACTTTAATCTTATTAAAGGGGCTTATAATATTAATTTTAAATAAATAATATTAAATTATTTTTACCTACATACGCTAGCGTTTTGAGCTTTCGCTCTCGTCAGTGCAGGGATGATTATATATATATATATATATATATATATATATATATATATATATATATATATATATATATATATATAAAGTAATCCAACAAAAGATATAAGCGTCAACTAATATCTTATAATTAGTGAAACATCCGGATAAAAGCTGAAGCTCAATATACTGGATAGAGCATTAATATTATATAGAGAAGAATTATCTTTGAAAACTCATGAGCTAAGGACTTAAGAATACTTTGCTTGAACTTTGAATTCTAATAAAATTTGATTGACACCTTATTTTATTACCTCATTTTATATTATAATATATATATATATATATAATCAGTTAGGTATGTTTATATGTTTATATATTTGTATGTACAGGATTTACTCAAAACTAATAAACTGGCCTTTATAAATTTTGGAACACACCTGCTAGTGGTAAATGGTCCAAATGTGAGCTATATTGCGTTTAATTTAGTTTTATGTAACGAGTATAAAAAGTTTGTGGAATCCCTTCGTAAAAATTCAGATACCTCCAATTTTTATGAGATTTTAACAATATGTATTAACTATCGATAAATAAATATTCCTCAATGTTCAATTTCTTTGCAGTATTTTAAATGGTTTTAGGTGGCATAACATAGGTACAACCTCTCATTTGAAAATCTCATTGCTTCTTACGTCCTCTTTCGATCGTTTCTAGAATCAAAATCATGTAATTTAATGAACATTATAATAAGGATTCTAGACATAAGGTCTATTATCATAATATCTTAATTTAATCTTCGTAAGACCCCCTAAAATTGTTGCAAAACTGAGAGAGAGGGGAGAGAGAGACAGTTATTAGAAATTTCTTACAATGCGAGAATAAACAGAAGGTTGTAAGAAAGAAACTTTAAACAAGGCAATTTTTAGATCACGAAGTTTTATGTGACACCGGAGTTTAACGATACTTCGTGTATATAAACTCTTACTCAAGTGTTTCTATTTCTCTGTCTTAGGGCCACTGCGTTGGTTGTTTTTTAAAGAATCGCAAAAATTGTATCTTCGCAGAAAGAAAAAGTCCAATTGTTGCAGAATTGAGAATCCTTGCAATATGTAAATGCCATGTGTGTTTTTTTTATATAATTATGCTTATTTCATATCAAATTTATTTTCTTGTCTTTAGACTAACAAAATTATAATTAAAAGTTATGATTTTATATATGCTATTAGTTATACTTACTAGGTTTGAAATAGCTATTTCAGATGCATGTGTGACAGACCGATGAAAATGCTATTTCAACGTTTGCGTGACATACTTCCGGTTTGTGATAGCATTTTCATCACTAAATGCGCTGCTCGAAATAAACAGCATATTAAAAATATCCGTTCTTATTTCGATTATAACCGTGAATTTGTTGTGAGTTTCCGAACATAAATAAATGTTAATGAGTCTCACTGACCCGGTCTTGGAGTTAAATCCCTAAACTGTTCAATTCTAGACGAGAATCAGAGGACTCAGAAGAGTCGTAAAAAGACCAGTTTGATCCGAAAAGTTATTTTATTGCTGCCATAGTCGTGCCAACTTCCGATACGGAACGCTAGTTTTCCGCGCCGGCGCAGTACGTGGTAATTTTTATTTTTTCATTCGTTAACTCTTTTTGCTTATTATAGAAAATACGTTTTAATTTCTGTGTAGTTATGTAATTATATATATATATATATATATATATATATATATATATATATATATATATTATATATATATATATATTATTAGTTATTATTATTATTTAATTTTACTTAAATATTGTTTCTTTTAAAGATCCATTAGTGTGACTATATACGGCTTCAGAGCCACTCTTTTACTTCGAACCTAGGACCTCAGTCACCACTGACTCTTAAGGTCCAACATCTTAGCTAACACGACCAACGAGAAAACTGCGTTAATAAGAAGAATATATCATATATATATATATATATATATATATATATATATATATATATATATATATATATATATATAGTCATTTTTACGATATAAAGTTTTCAAGACGATTTAATTTCAATGGTATATATATTATTAGTGATATTTATTTGAACATAAATACTTTTTTAATGCCTTTCGACATATACACTGAATACACAGATAATAAGCATTGGTTATTAAGGAAACTATTTAAATAGTTTTGCAGATAAAATATTTTAAATTAGAAAAACTGAACATTATCGAATATTTTGTCTAACCTAATAGTTTTATATATTATATATTAAACAGGATAGAATTTACTTTTAGCTATATTTATTTAAAGAAAACTTGTACCACTAGACATCGTTGTTTATTAATTTATTAAATAACTGATAATTTAACTGAACATCAATAGCAATAATCAATGTTGTAAATTTCAGTTTAATCATATATATATATATATATATATATATATATATATAAAGTACGCAATCTTGATAACTGTTAACATTTAACAAAAGAGCATATATAAATAAACAAAGGTATTTGAAATTCCAATAACGAAGTTTTATTCATACTTTTACTTGCCGAATTTCAAAAAAATTGAGAGTAACTTTTGACAATTGTTTCGCGCAGAAACGAACAACCAGGAATAAACATATAATTACTATGATCTTTCTTTCATGCTGCTCATCAGAAGATAACTTCCGGGGGAAAATCCTCAAGCAAAAAAAATAAAAAACCTTTTTTTTAGACATTTCCCACCTCAAACAATTCCCAAAAAGAATCAGAAGTTCCATTCATAGACAACCAGCCTTTTTGTATCCCAGGGAACTGCTTTCTGTGAGAAACATAGCATGCTTAATAAATGCAGTGGTGAGTGTGTGTAAATGTGTGTTATATTAAAAATTCGGCGTTGAGTTCTAGTCTGTTATTAATGTGTGGTCTGTGTTTGGATATTGGGATGGAGTCAATTGTATATATACTTTTTTTTATTTCAGGTGGTCAGCGAAAGTCTTTCGGTCGCCTGTAAATGCCACGGAGTTTCCGGATCTTGCAATATAAAAACATGCTGGAAATCACTGCCGGATTTTCACATAATTGGAGTGACGCTAAAAACTCGCCATGCCCTGGCGGTTGAAGTCAAGACAAAACGGATAAAGAAAAAAAGAGTGTTCGTACCAATTCGACCAAATCTAAAATCAATAAGTTCCGATCAATTTATCTATTACACAAAATCCCCGGATTACTGTTCGAAAGATCCAGACATGGGTTCAATGGGAACAGTAGGAAGGTAAGCACCAGACAGAATTCTTTTGGATCTTTGTTTTGTTTTTATATTGTATTGTTTATTTACTAGTACACACACATATATATATATATATATATATATATATATATATATATATACATATATATATATATATACATACATATATATATATATACATACATATATATATATATATATATATATGTATATATATATATATATATATATATATATATATATATATATATATATATATATATGAATTATAAAAGAAAAGGTGCGAGATCTAGAACTCAATGTTCCGCCTGCTGTTGCGTTGGCTGTACCAACAGCTCGGCAAAACATTGAGTTTTAGGTCTTCTGCTTTTCCTTTTTAATTCATACCGTCGAATTTATTTTATCCTTTTATTTATTATATATATATATATATATATATATATATATATATATATATATATATATATATATATATATATATATATATATATATATATGATACTTTACACTGTAGTAAAATGAAAAACAATGATATAAACAATTGCGCCTTATGGGACGGTTAGAATCTTTAAAAAAATCTGCCAATTTGAGTCTCTGAAATAGCGGGAGAATGTCTGTAATCAGGTAGGATGCCCTATCCCAGCAAAAGCAAAAGATAAACAAATTGAATATATATATATATATATATATATATATATATATATATATATATATATATAGAGAGAGAGAGAGAGAGAGAGAGAGAGAGAGAGATTTATACAAACATTATAAATTACATATGTGCATACATGTTTAGGTTGTACTCTTCACAAAGAGAGTCAACCTACTTGTTATTGAGCACTTT
This sequence comes from Sepiola atlantica, assembly GCA_963556195.1. Lineage (NCBI taxonomy): Eukaryota > Metazoa > Mollusca > Cephalopoda > Sepiida > Sepiolidae > Sepiola > Sepiola atlantica. The sequence continues at coordinate 102,338,121 of OY744528.1, read as the reverse complement.
TTATAAACACTTTAGTTTCAACGGATTTACATCTACAGAAAATAATACAATACATGTACTATATATATACATGTATATCTATCTATCTAGCTAGCTAGCTAGCTATATATATATATATATATATATATATATATATATATATATATATATATATATATATGGACACATATGCTTTAGTGCCAACAGACACAAGTTAACGAATATACCTATAGTCATATATTCGGTTTTATCAGATGCGCTAAATCTTCTCTATAAGAATCTTTGTCCATCAGTGAGTACGTCCATTGGTCTGTCAGACTTCAATTAGAAATAGCATTTTCATTGCTAAACGCACATATTGAATGGACGTATCTTATCTATAAAAAAACATTCGCAACAAGAACTCGTCTAGCTATAACGATTGCAAAGAACTTAATTTTTTCCTCTGTTTACCTAAAATCAAACGGAGCTTCTATGAACAGAGTTTCTTTCCAAAGAACGTCTCATGTGTAGAACGCAATATCACGGGACTGCTTCCTTTCTGGCTACAATAGGGTTGTCTTCAAGTCCAATGTCAACATATACTTATTGAGTCGTCCTCTTAAGTAATCAAATTATGCCCTTTCCATCCATTGTTTCCAATTCTCTCATATTATTTTACATCATCTAACTGACAATTTCATTAACCCTAATCCCTAAGTAGCTTTTGGCCTAGGTAAGTTGTGACTCATTAGTATAAGAGACTATGCATGTTAAGATTAAGATCAAAATAACACGTTTAGACTTGAAATAGTTATTATACATCTCTAAAAGCGTGACAGACTCATTGAAAATACTATTTTAAAATGTTGCGTGACAGACGTACGGACACACGTTTCACGCTTATATTTGTGTTAATATCACGATATTTCGAAGAATATCAACTTTTGTCAAGTGTTTCTATTTGTCTGTCGCAGGGCCACTGTGTCTGTTGTGAAATTGAAATTGCTGTTTTTTTAGTATCGCAGATATATTTTTATATAATTATGCTTATTCTATATCCTATTTATTTACTGTCTTTACATTAATTAAATTTTAATGTGTATATATATATATATATATATATATATATATATATATATATATATATATATATATATATTCAATTATTCAAAGCTCTCGCTAGATTGAGCACTATAAGTAAGTTAACAACAAGCCGTTATCTATAGCTGAATGCAACACTCTAGAACCTGCCTATGGAGTTCTCTTGACAACTTGCTAATATGGCCGCTGAATTTGCCATTTAGACGTTAATTCACTCTCTCATTTCTACGGCAATACGTGATGCACACATCAGTACGCGCTCCGATTATTGAGTCTAATATAACTTTCGTATTGGGGTTCGAACCGTGTGACCGGCAGTGACTGTCTCTTCCCATACTGATGATTGCAGGTTTGGTATGAAACACGTGTATTTGAGTTAATTTGAAAATATTATTTATAAACAATTATATATATATATATATATATATATATATATATATATATATATATATATATATTACTATTTCATGTATCCACAAAAAAATTTATAAGGAGATATAATTTTTTATGTATCAATTTTCAGTATTTACTTAAACAGTGCTCGATGCGTAAGTAGAGCTAGGTAGTAAGTATTATGAAAATATAATTATGGCAATTAAGCTACACATATATTTTCATAACTTACTATATATATATATATATATATAAAACTTCTTTGGTAAGATGGTAGGAAAAATCCCAGCACAGTGCTCAATCAATTAAGAAAATCAAAATTAAGAGCGTAATATTTATTCATTATTCGGTGCAGAAAATCAGTATCGTGTGTGTGTGTGTGTGTGTGTGTGTGTGTGTGTGTGTGTGTGTGTGTGTGTGTGTGTGTGTGTGTGTGTGTGTGTGTGATTAGTTATATTTATTTAAACATAAATACTCAGGGTTAAAATAGCTATTTTAAGTGGTGCCCGGAAAACTCGTCACAGGAAAATTCGTAAACGGAAAATTCGTAAACGGAAAATTCGTAAATGGAAAATTCGTAAACGGAAAATTCGTCACTTTTGGCCAAGTAGGAAAATTCGGCAATTATCGAATAAATATCGATTGAAAATAGATTTTAGAACCGTTTTTACAGGAGATATACTTGTTGTAAATACGAGGCTACCCACCTCCCCAGTGGAGAACATTTTTTCATATTATTTTTTTGGTACTTGTGCAGTTTACTAACCGGGCTATTTTTTAGATAAGATTTTCAAGTTAAATTAAATTTTTACGATATCTTTTGTTTATTAAATTGTTAGGTAAAAGTACAGAATAGTTAACCCCCCCCCCTCACTCCATGTTAAGAATGGCTTTCTAAATAATGTTATTTCAACCCAGTTCGTAATTACGAAATTAAAGGTTTGAATCGGGTTATTTTTTACATAAAATTTTCAAGTTAAATTCAATTTTTACGATATCTTCCGTTTATTAAATCGTTACGTGAAAGTACAGAATAGTTAACAAAGCCACCCACCCCCCATTCTTCTCATGTAAAAAATCGTTGTCTAAATAATGTTATTATTTCAAGCCTGCTTCGTAATTAAGTTACGAGATGAAATCCATCATAATTCATTTAGATTTATTCGTAAACAAGTCAGCCATTTTAATTGACAAAAATATCAATTACTTCGTGTGTGTGCAAAACTTGAAAGGAATTAATAAACTATCGAGTAACTGGCTTTAAATTCTTAGAAAATTTCCATGTATTTAAAAAAAGCAAAATTGTTTTCTAACTAATTCAGTGTTTTTATTTCATCTTGCCTAAAACTTGTTTTAACTAACAACTTTATTTAATACTTAAAAAAAGACATTCTTCTTTCAAATAAATCGTTGTATGGTCGGAACAAAAAAATCAGAAAAATACAGCCAATTCATTGTCTGCCATTTTAGTTGTGAAACGATGGATTAACCAATTTTTCTCACAGTGATTTTGAAGTAAAAATTTAATTTAACTTGAAAATCTTCCCGGTTCGTAAACTGCACAAGTACGAATTTTCCGTTTACGAATTTTCCTGTGACGAGTTTTCCTAAATTCATTTTAAGTACATCACTAAAAATGCTATTTCAAACGTTTGCGGAACATACATCTCTGGTCTCACGTTTCACGCTTTTGTTTGTGATAGCATTTTCATCACAAAACGCGCTGATCGAAATAAACAGCATATTAAAAATATCCGTTCTTATTTCGATTATAACCGTGAATTTGTTGTGAGTTTTCGAACATAAATAAATGTTAATGAGTCTCACTGACCCGGTCTTGGAGTTAAATCCCTAAACTGTTCAATTCTAGACGAGAATCAGAGGACTCAGAAGGGTCGTAAAAAGACCAGTTTGATCCGAAAAGTTATTTTATAGCTGCCATAGTCGTGCCAACATCCGATACGGAACGCTAGTTTTCCGCGCCGGCGCAGTACGTGGTAATTTTTATTTTTCCATTCGTTAACTCTTTTTGCAATAAAATCTTCGTTGCACTTTCGGCCTTCGAGTTTATAAGTAACCGAGCCAGACAAAATGGCGACGGTTGATGGACGTCTTAAGGTCTGTTCTGTGCCGGTCAAAAAAAGGGGCAGGAACGACGAGAAGGCGGGCCGTTTGGAAAATAAACTCCGATCAGATAATGTAGCCGAGAAATCGGGTTAGTTTGGTGTATTTTTGTCAAGTTATAAAGTTGATTTCAATTAAAACAAAGTCTCTCGAGACAAAATGGGGAGGGGAAGTCCTGCGTGTGATACTAAATCAATCACATTGACAGACAAATCGACTCAAGAGAAATTTGCTCGATCTCTGGGACTTTTCGAGTTGGTAAATTATTTACTAAAGTAAATCTGATGAGTATATTTACCTCCTCTCCAGGAGGTTAGACACAAGGTTAGGTGTGGTTTTGAAAAGCCACCGTACTAAGATTAACGGGTTCTGGCCTACAAAGAAATGCCTAAACAGTCCCGTTGGCGTTCCCCCAGCAGGGGTGCCTCAGGCGATCAGCAATAAATTATCGTCTTCTCAAATAGAAGGTAAAGCCTGGGAGAGTGGACCTACTGAGACTGAACAGAGCCACACCTCAGCCCAACAGAGCAGGACCAGAAAATACCACAACAGCCCATCCTCTGTCGGACTGATCGTGGAGGACGTATCCTTAACTGGTACGAATACAACTTAGTCAGGCTGCGCCAGGTAGGTAAATCTAATGAGAAGTTTTAAAAACTGAATTTACCTTTTAAACAATTGCTAGCTAAAGAAACGGCGGTTTAAAGTATATCCCTTGTGAAGGGTTGTTGGAGTTTTTTTATTATAGCATTATTAGTACTAGCAAACATATGCGACTAGACCGCTTTTTTTTTTCTAGTATATCACTACCCCTCTCCCAAAAAAGAAGACGACCCCTAAAGGAGAAGATAATGCTTTGGGGAATGGTCTCAGGACAACAGAACAGATACTACACTACCTCGCTACTCCCCCCAAAAGGAGGATATAATGCATCGGAAGACGGTTTCATGCAAATAGAACAGATATAACACTATACCCATGTATTGGCATAAAAAGATAGTACATAAGTCTAAATTAGTATAATAAACTGAATTGAGCATTAAAAGATAGTACATGAGTCTAAATTAGTATAATAAACTGAATTGAGCATTAAAAGATAGTACACTATTGCAATAGAAGTAATAGTATAGTTTCGGATTCAGATAGACTTATCGATACCAAATCTCCATTAGTCATCGAAGTACAATAGTGCAATAAATAGAAGTAATAATATCGTTTCGGCTTCAAACAGACATATACGAAATCTCTACTAGTAATATATTATTACTTTAATTGGATCCGTCATATTAAAGGCTCTTTATGGCATATTTATTGAATCCTAGCTGATAGTTTTGGGGCAATAAGTGTTTAGTGTTATTACTATTACTATTGATAGTAATAAAAGTATACGGCATAATCATGTTGGCACATCGGTTCCCTTCAGATCGCTGAAGTAAAGTAACGTTAAGCCTGATCAGTACTAAATGGGCGACCATTTGGAAATACGAGATGTTGTATGTGAGGTGGACTCTCTGCTTATCCTGACCATGTTTCCAGTCGTCCTGAACATATGCTTGCCATTGAACTCAAGAAATGCCAGTCAAGGAAACGTGCGAGTCGGCATTGCGCAACCCTTGCTTCACAATAGACTTCCCGCGCAGGAACTCTTACAGATATATGTATTGTCTCTCGAGACAGAATAGAGGTTTCTACAGAAATAGTAGTAAAAGTAATTAGGCTACACAGAGGCGTCCGCGTTTCGTCCCGCTGAGCTCTACTCACGTATTGAAATAAATACTAAAAGTACATACACAATATATCATAGAACCTTATAATATTATATATATATATATATATATAATATAATATAACCTTATAATATTATATATATATATATATATATATATAATATAATATAACCTTATAATATTATATATATATATATATATATATATATATATATATATATATATATATATATATATATATATATATATATATATAACATTTTGCCCTTGTTATGACGCACCTGTTATGTCCAAAATGCTTCGTGCCACATTTGGTGGAATTTTACCCAATAGTTTTTAATCTGGAAGTGTTTATAACGATTATTATTTATCAGGAAAAGTTATCATATCAGTCATTACCAGTGATCGCTCATTGGCCAAAACCAAATGATGCTCCCAAGAGTTCGAGTGGCAACAAGTCTACCCAGATTTCCAGTATTCTCCGTATCTTTCAAGCACCGTTGCAAATCATTTTGCGTTCTCACAACAGCCGTTTACCATTGAGTTCTCGCTGATAACGGCCGTCGGTTTTCTTCGGAATTTGTGTGACAATAAGCCTCTAGTACTCTCAACGCCGTTTTCAGTGAGAGATCTGGTTGGTGCTCTTTTTCTCTCTCTCTCTCTCTCTCTCTCTCACGCTCTCTCTCACACATTCTCTCTCGCTCTCTCTCACCCCCTCTCTCTCTCACTCTCTCTCTCGCTCTCACACACTCTCTCTCTCTCTCTCTCGCTCTCTAGCCCCCCTCTCTCTCACTCTCTCTCTCTCTCACACACACACTCTCTCGCCCCTCTCTATCTCTCACACACACCTTCTCTCTCTCTCGCTCTCTCTCACCCCTCTCTCTCTATCGCTTTCCCTCTCACCCTCTCTCTCTCTCTCTCTTCCTCACTATCTTCCTCTCTCTCTCGCTCTCGCTCTCGCTCTCTCTCTCTCTCTCTCTCGCTCTCGTTCTCGCTCTCTCTTTCGCTGGCTCGGTCTCCCTCTCCCTCTCTCTCCCTCTCTCTCTCTCCATCCCTCTCTTCCGATCTCTCTGACCCTCTCGCTCTGACCCTCTCTCTCTCCCTTTCGCTCTCTCTCACCCTCTCTCTCACCCTCTCTCTCTCACACACACACCCTCTCTCCCCCTCATTCTCTCCCTCTTTCTCTCTCTCTCTATTGTTTTTTCTATGACTTTTTTCATCCAAATTAAAGTTCTGATGCATTAATTTATTCTACCGTAACGAAATGCATCCAAACTTTAAATTGGATGTAACAGCTCTCAAAACTATAATACATCTCGATATATATCTCCTGTCAACTGTAATCATAAAATTAGATTCATTATTTATTATAAAAAAAATTGACAACATTAACCCTCGTTGTTAAAAATGACTCTTTCACAGACCCAAAACCAAGTAGAAATAAAAGAATGTTATATGTATATATATATATATATATATATATATATATATAGTGAGTAGATTTTAATTTTGTGTTGAGAATCTGAATAACAGAGCTCAATGTAATTTAAACAGAGCAAAACAGAATTATAAAAAGGAAAAAACTATACACACATTAAGGTTGTATACATTATAACTTATTTCGACCCCTTAATTAGGTCTCCTCATTTTTTGACGTGGTTGTTTATACATCTGAGGAGACCTAATTAAGGGGTCGAAATAAGTTATAATGTATACAACCTTAATGTGTGTATAGTGTTTTCCTTTTTATAATTCTATATATATATATATATATATATATATATATATATATATATATATATATATATATATATATATGTTTCAATGTCTTTTGGGAGAATGTATCTCAGACAATAATAATAAAAAATTAACTATTATATTGGTTTTACTACAACGACATGGCCCGTAGGCTCACCTGACATCTCTTCCACACTAGCTCAATCTGACAACACCTAAAAAAAATATAACTGCCCACTTCTCTATATAAACACATTTTAGGAAAAAATACAAAAATAATTAACCACGATACGAACATCAAAGGATTTTAAAATTCTGTAAGCTATTTACATAAAAACTAGACATCCCACGATTAATAATATTAATTACGAAACTAGTGACAAAATGTTTAAGTGTCTATCGTAGTAATTAACATTATCCGTTAAACAATCATCCTTTTGTATGTTGCACGTAATCACGTTCGCATGCAGCGTCTTATCACTACAGACGCTTGTTTTAAAACCGTAAATTACTAGCTGTTAAAAAATCACTAGTAAAGACATAGTTGTAGACACACTGAGACTAAGCCCGCTTGACGATGATGAGTCAAATCGAAAGTACTCGCGAAAAAAGAAATAAAAATGGAACAAGAAATCCACGGAACTTATATGCACCAATTAGACCGAAATACTAAATGGACTATTCGAAAAATTGAAAAAAAAAATGTTATGTCCCATCAAACAAAAGTACTCCGTGTTATTTAATAACATTTAGCTATATATATATATATATATATATATATATATATATATATATATATATATAAATAAAATATGAAACTATAAGTATACTTTTAGTAGATAGAACGTATAGTGAAATGGTTTAAGCTCAATATACGAGATAGAGCAATTATAAAGATAGATGAAAGAAGAGGGATAAACATGTACGAATGACAAATTTATTTCAACTTCGATTGTAATTTTGGCTTTTCCACTGCCAACTTATCTATGTATGTAATTCTTCTGATGATAAGATTTTAATCTTTGAAAAGCCTTGGCTTAAGGAAAGAATAATAAACATGTGTTTTACCGAGTACACCTTGCGTTGAACAATCGAAGTTGAAATAAATTTGTCATTCGTACATGTTTATCCCTCTTCTTTCATCTATCTTTATATATATATATATATATATATATATATATATATATATATATATATATATATATAATCCAGGTAAAACATCCACAGGGTAGTAATCCAAAGAATTTAAACCGGGTTTATAAAAAGTGCTCAGTATCAAATAGAGCTTTTATATATGATTATTTTTATTTACACAGACATGTACAAAATCTGCGACACTGGCATGTCGATGTTATCAACTTTTGATGTACATGTCTGTGTAAATAAAAATAATCATATATATATATATATATATATATATATATATATATATATATATATATATATATATATATATATGAGTTGAATGTAAGGTACTATTCAAGGTAACTCCGGTTACAGAGCTCCATGTAATTATAGAACAGTATTGACAAAACTATATGGAAAAACTCAAACCACCATATTAGCATATGTAATAATTTATTCCATCCGCCTAGCGAAATCTTTAAACAGAACTGAACATCAGATTACACTCCTGACAAAAGTTAGAAGTTCACATTCGGGTTATTTATCTACCTCCCACAGCGGTAAGATGTGACACAAAGTCGGGAAAGTTGGATTTGAAAAGCCAGCGCCCGAGAAGTTTAGCACTCTAGCCTACAAAAAATACCTGGGCAGCCCCGTCGGCATTCCCCGGTAGGGGCGCCTCAGACAGTAAGCAATAAACTTACTCCACCCCTAAAGAGGTGAGGCAAATCCTGGGAGGGTGGACCTCCTAGAACTGCACAGGACAAACACACAGACCGGCGGAATCAAGCCCCGAAGACCAAGACGATAACGGTCTATAGGGTGTAGTATCCATCGGAACAGATACTACACTGTGATCTTAGCCAAAAGGCCAAAGAAGTTCACAGTTTTATTTACTCCTCTCCAGGAGTTAGGCACAAGGCCAATTTTATCCTACTCCCACAAGTAAGATGTGACCCAAGGTTGGGTCGGAAAGTGGGGGTTGAAAAGCCAGCGCCCGAGAGGTGAGCACTCTGACCATCAAAATATGCCTGGGCAGCCCCGTCGGCATTCCCCGGTAGGGGCGCCTCAGGCAGTAAGCAATAAACTTACTCCTTTCCAAAGAGGGGAGGCGAAGCCTGGGAGAGAAGTTCACAGTCTGGTTTCAAAAACATTTCACTCCAAAACAGAGAAGAAGGCCTTCACTTATTTTTTTTTTAAGAGAGTTCAAAGTTGAATATGTTTCTCTTTTTAACCTTCGATAATATCTGGGTGGCAATGGTCTCTCCTGTTACATATTAAATAATTCACAAGTAGGTGCGAAATACCTTGAGTCTACCCATATTGTATCATCCCCATACCCACATTTTCAAACCCCCTCCATATCTATATATATATATCTACACAACACACGCCTGAACACATCCGCACATATATCCATATACACGCAGAACTCGGCTAAAAAGTATGCTTTATGTCCTTTGGAATTTGTTAGTGAACAATACTTGTACCGATACATGTAAACTTAATATAAGAATTAACAAAACCGCATTTAAGTCTCTCCTTAATATTTGTAATAGAATTATGATACAAATCAGGTCGACAGTGACTTTGTTGCTGTCGGGCTGAGGTATGGTTCTGTTCAGTCCTAGGAGGTCTACCTTCCCAGGCATTATCCTCTCTCTGAGAAGGGGTTAGTTTATTGTTAATCGTCTGGGGCAAGTCTACCGGGAAATACATGCATTTTTGTTCGCTTATCCTAGTGCGCTGGCTTTTCAAGACGACACCTGAATTTGTGTCTATAACCTCTTGACAAGGAGTTAACGATGTCGTTATACTATTTATTGTTGCATTATGGGATATAAATATAGGTGTGGTGTGGATACATCTATATATAAGAAACGCGTGCACACATGATAAGCGCATGTACACTATATGCAACCACACTCGTGGAAAAAAAACAATTAAGTTCAATCATATGTCATATGTAGGATTTTATTACGATTAATTATGATAAATGTACAATTTGATCAAGATAGGTACTGACATATCTTATGAGCATCACACTGTTAATAAATGTACCCATCTTTACCAAATTAAAAAGACATTGAAATTTTTAAGGTGAATAAATCTGAAAAAGATTTAATGAAAAACAACAATCTGAAATTGGATTTGATGTGCTTTCTCATTTTGTTTCCTGCCGGGTAAAATGAAATGTGTCAAGATAGAAAATATGGAAATGTCAGACCTCATAGGTTTGTCAGAAACAGACTTAGGCATACTGACCCTAGATTTTGAAGAAACATCCAATATCTTATTTACAATGTTGACAAGGCAGACAAAAGAGGTTTGGATGCTGCAATTTTTGCCATGATGAAGTCAATGAAAACATGAAAAATGACTTTGGCAGAATTCGACCAAAGATTACAAAATAATGATAAGCGCATGTACACTATATACAACAACACTCGTGAAAAAAAAAGCAATTAAGTTCAATCGTATGTCATATGTAAGATTTTCTTACGATTTATTATAATAAATGTACAATTATAATTAGTACTGGTCTAATTTTAGAGAAATAAAGTAATTTGTGCGCTTACCGATTTATTATTTTGAATTTATTCCTGTGTCGACATCGCGAAATTAGCTCACTCTTCTGGTTTAATATTTTATTGTATTATTATCTCAAAATGCGAAACTTCTTCTCCATGCACAGACGTCATACGAGGCGGCGCTCAGCTGTAAGGAGGTTGATTGTTTGGTTGGTTGATTAGATATTGAGTGTTGCGGCATGTCAACAGTCGAGGATCTTTTCATGCTGAAACCGTGCATTTGTTTTGTACACGATTTCTTTGTTTCGTAGACGAATATTTTGTAAACAAAAATGTAAACGATTGTTTCTATGTAATCAATGGGTGGGGCCTTGGTCGGTACTACCACCACAAGTCAGAGTAGACCTGGGTAGAAGTAACTCGATTGAGCATATTTAGATAGATGGTTGTGTTGTATGATGGGGTGTGTTCTTAATCGATTCGATACTGTATATCTGGATTTCTTCTTGTTCCGCTTGCGTTGGCCGTCTTTGACCGTCTACGGTGACGTGCAACTGGGAACCAAACTGTTTGAAAACTTAAATTAAACTCATTAAGAAAACTCTTTCTAGCAGAGTAAATGAATAAGATCAACTCCGTTCTTGTAGTATTTTAATAGGGTCTCACATACAGTCATGGTGAGATCATTAATTTTTTTGATCTACATATTAATTCGTGTTTGTTCGGCGTCGCTCCTAGCAACCAACCGAATTATCAATTCCTTTTCTAATCACCTAATTTCTTATCCGGTTCTGTTTGCTATATTTTCTCCTTCCCACGTTCGCCTGTTTTGACCTCAAACTCTGCCAGACGAGTATGTCGTTAACATTTCTACGTAGAGCTGAATGAAAAAGAAACGTTATTAAAATATAGCTTACGTGTCCACCTCAATATTTGACAGTTGAACCGATACAATTATTTTTAAAAAACTAATGTTTTATATTAAATGTTTGTTTGTGGGTTTTTTAATTTTATTTTTTATTTGTTTGATTCTTTCAGCAGTGATTAACTTTGCCACTACGTGAAACTAAATCATCTACCGTAACTGGTACTACCACTGATTTTGCCACAATCGCGATAATCGTTCAAATGTACACTTTTCCTAAAGTATTGTTTTTATTATCCCTTTCAGATTTTGTGACAAAAACAGATCCGGAAGCGGTGGCTGTCGGACGATGTGCTGTGGGCGTGGTCACCACACTTTCGTTCGGACCATATCGGAACGCTGTCGATGCCAGTACGTGTGGTGCTGCTATGTCAAGTGCGATGCCTGCACAAAGAGAATCGAGTTGAGCACTTGCAAGTAAATACTGCACCCCCAACAGAACAATTACCAATATTGTCCTTGAAGAGACGGAAAGAGAACAAAAAATCTATTAAAAAAAAATCACAAGACTTTAAAATTAAATAAAGAACGCAAGAAAAGAAAAATATTAATAAATATTAATAAATATATATATATACATACATATACACATATATACACATACAAATATATATATAAATATATATATATAATGAAACATTCTACCAACTTTGGTTGTCTGTGGTAAAATTGGTAAATAGCATGTATTGGATCAAAAAGCGGCCAGTACTATTAAAAGTAGAACAGTTATTAAAAAAGATAATTATATGGATTCTGACAAAGTTTCGACCTAATGAATTCTTCAGACACCCAAAAAGAGCACATAAGGTCGAAACATTGACAGTTTCGATGTAAGCTATATATATATAATATATATATATATATATATATATATATATATATATATATATATATATATATATATATATATATAAATTCAATATGGCTGACAAAACTTTCAAACTTTACTCGAGTAAAAATTTTCTTTTAGATGAAGAGACTCGACATACTCGAACTTTGTGACATCAAATCGAACTACCCACTTTCAATTTTTTTCGTTATTTTGGTCAAAGACGCAGTGTTTTAAATGTATTTCACAGTTAGACTCCCTACTTTTTCTCGTCGTTGTTGTCGTGTGACGTCAGTCTATAGGCACCGTCTTGTTTGAACTGTAGGTTCCATAGAGATTCCTACTACTCTTGAAAATGGCCGACAATATGGCCTCGAACGCTGGAACAATTCCTAAATTATATATATATATATATATATATATATATATATATATATATATATATATATATATGGACAATTATTTCAATCTTTTGATCAACATGTATGCTTTCTAGGGTATAAACAGAAGTAACACAATCTTCGTCAAGAAAATTCAAACTCCTCCCTGTCAGTTGTATTCAACGAAGCATGTATTACTAAAGGTATACAGCACACGCATACAAACACACATATATGAAATTATGAACATACACACACACACATATATATATATATATATATATATATATATATATATATATATATATATATATATATATAAATTAACATATATATATATAAATAAATGAACATATATATATATAAATAAATGAACATATATATATAAATAAATGAACATATATATATATATATAAATGAACATATATATAAATAAATGAACATATATATATATAAATAAATGAAAATATATATATATAAATGAACATATATATAAATAAATGAACATATATATATATAAATAAATGAAAATATATATATATAAATGAACATATATATAAATAAATGAACATATATATATATATAAATAAATGAACATATATATATATAAATAAATGAACATATATATATATATAAATAAATGAACATATATATATGAATGAACATATATATATATAAATAAATTAACATATATATATATATATAAATGAACATATATATATATATATATATATATATATATATATATATATAAATGAACATATATATATATATAAATAAATGAACATATATGTATATAAATAAATGAACATATATGTATATAAATAAATGAACATATATATATATATATATATATATATATATATATATATATATATATATGAGTAGAGATAAATAAATGTACAACATTATTCATTACAGTTCCAAGACTTCAAGATAAACGACTGTTTTCGAGACGTTTAGAAATTGTACTTTATTTACTTTTATTTTACATGAATTCTAATTTCACTTCTTTGGAACCTCATACAAAAAGTAAAAAATATGAGTTTAGCGGAAACATCAACATATTCTACTTATGTAACAAACGATTTATATTTTATAGGAGAAAAAACGAAAAATACATGTACATAAAATTATATTAGTTCCTTCAAACACAACAACAACAACAACAACAACAACAATAATAATAATAATAATAATAATAATAATAATAATAATAATAATAATAATAATAATAATAGAAATAAAAATAATAATAGAAATAAAAATAATAATAATAATAATAATAATAATAATGTATAACATTTTTTTCTGAAATGAAAGAATGTTGCCAAAATACACACAATATATGAATTAATATATATATATATATATATATATATATATATATATATATATATATATATATATATATATATATATGTATATATATTCTCGAGATGAAAGATAAGAATAAAAGATTGTAAATATTTATTAGAACATTAAATGTTCAGGGCAAGGAGCTTCATATCCTTAATCTATGCATTTTCAAAGATAAACTCTTTTCATCAGAGTATAGAAAAAAATCGACAATGTTATTTTAAATATAATCGGCAACATTTAACTTTGGAAATTTTACATGAAATCTATATATATATATATATATATATATATAGATAGATAGATAGATAGATAGATAGATAGATAGATAGATAGATAGATAGATAGATAGATATATACATATATATATACATATATATATACATACATATATATACATATATATATGTATATACATATATATATAAATATATATAAACATATATATGTATATACATATATATATATAAATATATATAAACATATATATATACATATTCACACACATGTATATATACATATACATATATACACATATATACATATATATATACATACATATATATATATATATATATATATATATATATATATATATATATATATACATACTATTATACTAGGTTTTTCATGCTTATCCACTATTCTATATAATAAACATTATATTTATCTGAAATTCAATTTCTTGTTTTAAACTCGTGTGTGTGAAATACACAAAAGATAAGGTTTATGAAGATGGCATCAAACATTTTAAGACTTTCTGTAGAAAGGTGCACGAACCTTACACAATTTTTTTTTATGAGAGACGGACAGTTCTAGTTACGGATGGCTCAAATAAACAATAACTGTTCATCTCTCCTGAACACTAAGCAAGCTGTAAAGGCTTTAGATAGAAAACAGAAACATACGAAATCATGAAAAGAAGCCAACAGTAAAATATACTACGTTTCGGAATTTTTTAGATAAGGATAGATAATTTGTATAGCTGGATTTTCCGAACTACTGTTCACATCTAGGTTGTTATTTTCACAACGTTTCGGTCGAAGTAACCTCTGACCTTAATCGGGTGCATCGTTTCTCACTCGGAAATCGTTATGTCGAACTAATAAGTATAAATATTAGATTAGCATAGCATTAATATGTATATTCGCTGATATATGAAAGTACAGAGATTAAAATAACAGAAGAAATGTATGGGTGTGATTGTTCGACAATATATGAAGATCAGGAAATTTAAAGAATAGACGAAAGGTAGGGTTATGGATTGATTGCCCTTTTTGTTATTGGAATGCACTTATAATATATATATATATATATATATATATATATATATATATATATATATATATATATAGATAGATAGATAGATAGATAGATAGATAGATAGATATAGATATATATATATATATAATTTTACTATGTGTATCTCTGTTCATTTCGCGAAGAGCTTCACTACATATTTGAGAGCAAAATTTCGCATATCCGTCGTTTTTTTTGTTCGATCATCACATGTGTGGTTTAGCAGATGATACTGAAATACTTGCTAATGGCATGTTCAGGGTTTGATAAATATACATCTCGTCAAAAATGGAACAATGCACCTTCCCATTGTAAGGAATAGTCGACGCCGAAGCATCAGTATTTTTATGAGTGTTACCGGGACTACAACGGCCCTTAAATAAAACGAATAGAGATAGTTTTGTCCAAGAAATACTCCTCTCTCTCTCTCTCTCTCTCTCTCTCTCTCTATATATATATATATATATATATATATATATATATATATATATATGTTTATGTATATATATATGTACCTGTATATATATGTATACATATATATGTATGTATATGTATATATATATATATGTATATATGTATATATGTACATATATGTATACATATGTATATATATATGTACATATATGTATATATTTATATGTAAGCTCATACTTATATATACCTATATATATAGGTATTTATGTACATATATGTATATATTTATATGTAAGCTCATACTTATATATACCTATATATATAGGTATTTATATACCTATATATAGGTATTTATATACCTATATATAGGTATCTATATACCAATATATATGTATATATATATATATACAACATATATATATACAGATATATATTTACATATATATATATATATACATATATGTATACAGATATAAATATATACATATATATATATAAATACATATATATATAAATATATATATACATACATAAAAATATAAATATATATACATATATATGCATATATATACATACATATATATATATATATATATATATATACATATATATATATATATATATATATATATATATATATATATATATATATACATATATATATATAACACGGCCGCCCAGACACACCAAGTTAACAATCCATCAAGAGGATATCCAATACTCGAGTTTTACCCTTTCTGAGGGATCTTCAGTAAGTTAAATTCCGACCCATAATTTTAAATGCACCGCCCCATATGTAAGAAAGCTAAACAACTGCCACAGCAGATACTAACCATAGTGAACCTGCTCTTCTTCGTGTTGTCATCCAAGTAGCAAACTTACAAACCGAATGGTTCACAGAATAATTTATAAACTTAGTTAGAACATGCAACTCCAGTGCAAGATCATCTATTGATTATTGGCTTGGTGGGTTTAGGCTATGGTGTGGTTATGCTTGTCGAAAAGCAATATACACACATACACACACACACGATATATATATACATATATACACATATATATATATATCAATATACATATACATATATATATATATATATATATATTAATATACATATATATATACATATATATGTCAATATACATATACATACATATATATATACATATGTATATATCAATGTACATATACATATATATACATATATATATCAATATACATATACATATACATATATATATCAATATATATATATACATATATATATCAATATACATATATATATAATTATCAATATACATATATATACATATATATATAATTATCAATATACATATATATACATATATATATATCAATATACATATATATATACATATATATATATATATATATCAATACATATATACATATATATACATATATATACATATATATATATCAATATATACATATATATATCAACATATACATATATATATATAAATATATATATATATGTATATATATATATCAATACACACATATATATATAAATATGTATATATATATCAATATAAACACACACACACATATATATATAAATATATGTATATATATATATCAATATACACACATATATATATATATATATATTTAAATATATGTATAGATATATATCAATATACACACACACACACATATATATATTCACGATTACAACTAACCTTTGAGACCTGATATAATATTATCATCTACAGGGAGGTGACAACGAAGAAATGGATTTGTTTTAAGCTCTAATTTTCTTTTCTGACCCCAGCTGCCATAAAAAAAATTACAAAAAGAAATTCTTACGCTCGATTTTTACATGTTTACCCTCCCCCATACTTTGGATATTCTGGAGTAAGCCCTGGCATGAAGACTTTTGGGGGAAACGGCACTTTAGATGCGTCCAGTAATCTCTAACAGAGGCACAGTCCGTCGATAGGTCACGTTAAAGCTTGAAATAGCATTTTTATATACGTCAACATCTCTCTCTCTTCATATATATATATATATATATATATATATATATATATATATGCATACATATATACATATATACATATATTATATATATATTATATATACATATTATATATATATATATATATATATATATATATATATATATATGTTAATCCATCAATCAGTTCTTCGGTTTGTCATCACGCTTAAATTTGAAATTCCATTTTCATCGCTAAACGCACAGATTAAATGAAAGTATCTTACGAATATCTGTCCTTGTGTTACACTGGGATCAAAGTGTAGTATCTGTTTTCTCGTCGGATCAGAGGAGAATAATTTTTTCTTGGCTGGGGTATTTTTTTGCCTCATCTTGAATACCCCTGGATATCCCCAACATAAAAACGACCTTGTGTCTAACTATATTATTGTGTAGGGGGGGGGGGCCCCTACACAATAATATAGTTAGACACAAGGTCGTTTTTATGTTGGGGATATCCAGGGGTATTCAAGATGAGGCAAAAAAATACCCCAATACGTACTTAAACAACGATAACAAATATTCTTAAGATGTGTCCATTCAATCTACGCGTTTAGCGATGAAAATCCTGTTTCAGGCCCCAGCCGTGACAGACGGACGGACAGAACCTCTTATAGGAATACGTGGACGCATCTATTAATGCTATTTCAAACTTAAGCGTTACAGACTGACGAAAATACTGTATCTAAACTTAAGCTTGAAAGACCAGCTCGCCGACAGACAGAACCTCGCGTAGAGCTGCATGGTCGCATTTATAAAAATTAAATAAATATGCACATACACACACGCACACAAAAGAAAAATGAAGAAAAAGAAAAAAAAAGACTTTATCCACCACAGATACACAAATACTGATATTTATACACGAACAATGTATTTCTTTTTCGTTTTTCCTGTCTATGAAAAAGACTAAAATGGCGAATTTTTTAATGTATCCTGGTGATATATTTTTTATCTCGCTTCATATTTCAAACTTTGACAGCATTTATAATCTTTTCGATGTCTGATTTTCTTCTTTTTTTTTTTTACTATCACAAATGTTGATAATCAAAATTGGAAGCAATTTTGAAAATTGCCTATAAAAGACAGACATTCTGCTTGTCTCTGGAGAGCAACTTTCGATGAGATAGTCGCGTGACCAAACACACCTTCTTGGCTTATATATACACACATATATATATAAGTAGTTTTTTTTCTTTTGTTTTTTTTTTTTACTTTTGTTGTTGTTTTTTGTATTATATAGTATACAGAGATTGTGTGAATAATTGTGACTGTCGTCGATTAATCTCGTGTTTTTGTTGTTTGTTTTATTTTTTGGTACTAATAGCGATCTTGACCCAGTTTTCGTGAGGTTCGACTCGGAGCATTCGGCTGTCCTACGCAAACGCTCGAGAGTTGACGAGCCGATTTGTACCAGACGACAATTTTGATACGGTGCTGCGTCCTATGATAATAATGTTTTGCTTGTTTTTTTGTTGTTGTTAGGTTTAGGGTTAGAGTTTAGGGTTAAAATATTTATTTGATAACAGTAATTTCGCTCTGTTTTGCTTCTTTTATTTGTTTTGTTGTTTAAAAAATTTCTTGCAAATAAAACTAAAAATTATAGGACGCAGCAACGTATCAAAATAATAAAAAAATATTTATTTGATAACAGTAACTTCGCTATGTTTTGCTTGTTTTGTTGTTTTTGTTGTTTCTTTTAGAAAATTTCTTGAAAATATAACTTACAATCACAGGACGCAGCACCGTATCAAAATTGTCGTCTGGTACTATTCGGCTCGTCAACACTCGGGCGTTTGCGTAGGACAGCCGAACGCTTCCGAGTCGAACCTCACGAAAACTGGGTCAGGATCGATATCGGTACCGTTTTTTTTTCTCAATTAAAAGAATGATATATAAATTAAATGTTTAATACAGAGTATCCCATTCAAATATGTGCACCTTTAAGAATTCATATGTTTTATAATGGATCCGAAATACGAACTATATTTCCGATATCAATTATAGTTATTCTTTTTTAGTCATTACGTTAGATTTATTCTTTTTATACGTATTACATGAGATGTTGCCTTTTCCTAGGCATCATCATCATCATCATCATCATCATCATCAGGTGTTTTATCACTTCTGGAAAAGGAACTCTTCTCTGGTTTCCTTCCACCTTGTTCGGTCCCTGGCTAGCTGTCGATGTCGTCTCTCTACAAGTCTTCCTTTTGGCTAAGATCAAAGTGTAGTATCTGTTCCGATGGATACTGCACCCCATAGACTGGTATTGTCTTGGCCTTCGGGGCTTGATTTACGCCGGTCTATGGGTCTGTCCTGTGCAGTTTCTGGAGGTCCATCCTCCCAGGCTTCGCCTCTCCTCTTTGGGGAGGAGTAAGTTTATTGCTTATTGCCTGAGGCGCCCCTACCGGGGAATGCCGACGGGGCTGCCCAGGCAATTTTTAAACCCAACTTTCCCGACCCGACCTTGGGTCACATCTTACTTGTGGGAGTAAGATAAAAACTGGACTTGTGCCTAACTCCTGGAGAGGAGTAAATCAATACAAGTCTTTTTTTGCCTTCCTCTTGGTCTTTTCCATTGCCTCTGGGTCCATTCTGTCGCTCTGGATGTCCACCTGTTGTTATGTAAATCTCCAAAGCTGACCTGCCCATCTAGATTTAACAGTTCGTATTGTCTTCAGTTTGGGATCTGATCTAGGTCTTTCTTTTAGATTTATATGAGATTTTTTGTAGGTTTTACATAAAATTAAATATTTTTTAGCGACAAACAAGCAGTCAGATAAGCATAGGTGAAATGCGGGTTGGTTTTGTGTCTGGAAAAGTACCACTGGTTATATATTTATCCTGATACACATGCAAGAGAAGAACCTGTATTTTGCTTCTGTGGTTCTCTAAAAAAGCTTTTGACGGAGTGTCAAGAGAGGTTATCTGGTGGCTTTGCTTAAACTAGGGGCAAACAAGTGGTGTGTTCAAACAAAGTACAGAAATGCTCGAAGTCGTGTTAGAATTAACAGCACAGATAGTGACAGCTTTAATGTTAAAGTAGGAGTGCATCAGGGTTCTGTATTGAGTCAGTTGCTTTTCATTTGTGTCTTAGAAGTATTGCCCCAGGAGGTTCGTACGGGTTGTCCAGAAGATATGCTGTATGTTGATGATTTAGTACTTGCCTGTTAAACAATAGAAGACCTACTTGTTAAGTTAAAGACTTGGAAGAAACTTTATGGAAAATAAAGACCTGAGAGTGAATATTACGAAGAACAAAGTGATGATCAGTGGTTGTAGTGTTGAGAAGATCCCAAAAAGAAGAAAGTTCCCCTGCTCAGTTTGTGGAAAGGGAGTCGGGTCCAATTCAATATTATGTGGTGTCTGTAAGCATTGAGTACACAAGAAGTGCAGTTGAATTATTGGTAGGTCGAGAGAGAATAACCAGTTTATTTGCAAGAAGTGTAAGACATTGAAGATAGATGAGATTTCAGATATGGACAAAATATATCTGGATGGACTTCACTTAAATTTGCCATTTCGGTTGTGTAATTAAGATCATTTAAATAGTCCATCCAGGTTGTTTAAAGGAGTTAACTTAAATGGGCTATGCTAGTTGTCTAATGGTGTTTACTTGAATAAGCCATCCAGATTATTTAATGTTATTCATTTTAATAGGCCATTCTGGTTGTTTAATGGTTTTCACGTAAATAGGATATCCAAGTTGTTTAATAGAGTTTACTTAAATGGAACATACTGGTAGCTTAATGGTGTTCATTTAATAATATTCATTTAACGATGCTCACTTAAATGAAACATATTTGTTTAATAGTGTTCCCTAAAATAAACCATCCAAGTTATTTAATGGTGTTCACTTGAATAGGCCATCCTAGTAGTTTAATGGTGTTGACTAAAATAAGTCATCCAGGTTATTTAATAGTGTTATTTTTAATAGCCGATTCTGGTTGTTAAATGGTGTTAACTTAAATACGGAATCCAAGTTATTTAATAGAGTTTACTTAAATGGAGCATACTGGTTGTTTAATGGTGTGTATTTAATGGTGTTCATTTAATGATGTTCACTTAAATGGGGCATGCTGGTTGTGTAATGGTGTTTATTTAATGGTGTTCATTTAATGATGTTCACTTAAATGGGGCATGCTGGTTGTGTAATGGTGTTTATTTAATGGTGTTCATTTAATGAGGTTCACTCAAATGGGCCATGCTGGTTGTTTAATGGGGTTTATTTATTTGTTCATTTAATGATGTTCACTTAAATGGGGCATGCTGGTTGTTTAATGGTATTTATTTAATAGTGTTCATTTAATGATATTCACTCAAATGGCCATGCTGGTTGTTTAATAATGTTTATTTAATGGTGTTCATTTAATGATGTTCACTTAAATGGGCCATGCTGGATGTTTAATGGTATTCACTTAAATAGGTCATGCTGGTTGTTTAATGAGTTTACTGAAATGGAACAGTTTTTAATGAAGCACTTAAATGGGTCGTGCTGGTTGTTTAATGGTATGCAGTTAAATAGTCCATCCAGGTTATTTAAAGGTGTTCACTTAAAGTAGCAATCCTTGTTGTTTAATTATGTTCACTTAAATGGGGCATCCAAGTTGTCCAATTGGGTTTGCTTAAATAAGCATTTACAGATGTTTAATAGAGTTAACTTAAATCGGCCATGTTGGTTGTTAAATGGAGTTCACTTCCATGGTCCATGCTCGTTTTTTAATGTGTTCACTTAAAAATAGGCCATCCAAATTGTTTAACGGCGTTCACTATAATGGACAATGCTATTTTAATGGTGTTCACTTAAATGTACCATCCTGTTTGTGTAATGGTGTTCACTTAAATGGGACATGCTAGTTATTTAATGGGGTTCACTTAAATAGGCGATGTTGTTTGTTTAATGGTTTTTACTTAAATTAATGATCCAAGTTGTTAAATGGTTTTCACTTAAATAGACCACCCTGTATATTACAGTTTTAGTGTTGTGTATCATAAAACCGATTATGAATGTTGTAATCATAATTAATTAAATAAGTAACTTTTTTATAAATGCATTATTAAAAATCTATTTTTTTTTTTATATATGTTTAAATTGCCCCCTGTGTATTTTAATTTCTAATTTACATACATCATAGAAAAATGTGAATTTTTTAAATGCTTTTCATTTACATGCCTTATCCTGTAGATTGATTTCTGATTTAGACGCTTCATAAAAAAATATATGACATTTTAAATCGTATATACTTAAATGGGCCACTCTGTTTATCGGGAATGGGAAGACCTTTTAGAAAAAAATGTTTTTATTACAAATATTTTTTCAAGAGGCAAAAATACAATAAATAAATTTTTTTAAAAAAGAAAAAAATAGAGTAAATCCCTTAAAAGAGCAACCGCCAGTTTGTTTGCATCACGGATCAGTTTCATGAAATACACTTTTACCATGAACCGGGAGAGATGGGATGAACCACGACAAGGCGGCAAAATGAACGTAACTCTTCAATTAGAAGTAATTCATCACAAGAACAAAGAATCAAATAATACAAAAAGAGAATCTATATAACACTAGGACTCGATAATCTTGCTTGCTTGCATATTGAATGTTTTTGATGGTGGTAGGAAAGGTGACTGAGACCAGAATAGTAGAAAGAGGGGAGTGTAGGGAGTGATGGAAGAAAGGTAATGGCGTAAATAATGAGCGAATGAGAAGAGAAGTGGCAAGAGGCGGGGAATTACGTAAATAATTAAATGACGTAAATAAAGAAGAGATAAATTTTGGAAAGGCTTCCGATTGAACATGTCCTCGCGACTTGATCTGGCAACGACTTTACCTATTGATTCTGATATAAATGCTTAAAATATTCAGACTGTGAACATGTATAACCATTTACTTTTCTTTATTTATTTATCTTTCTGTGTGATTATCTAATAGGCAAATAGTCTATACTCGCTCATTTCCGTTGGTACAGTACCTGGGTATGTCAATTCCCATCTTTACCTAGCTTGTTTTTTTTTTAACTTTTATTCACTCCAAACAAGGCACATTGGCACTGAGACGTAAGGGGCTACTATAAAATAAGGGCCATGCTTACAGAGACATCCTAAGTATGGAGTTGAACAGTGAGATGTTTGTTCACATTACATTTACATGTCTGCGTGTTAGGAGGGATTTTTATGGAAATCGTTCCAGACAAGGCATGAAGCCACTTGATGTACGGAGATAAAATACTACTACTTCAAGGTTAAAAACTAGCCAACGATAAGTATTAGATGGATAGATTTAGATTCAGAAAACAGTAATACTTCCCCCTTTGTCAGAAACATCATTCATGGAATTTAAAGACTTAAGGACAAAATAAGAAAAGCGATAGTTACGAGGCTGTAGAGAGTTAACCCAATGTCCACTTTCTACTCTCTATAAAATTCCAAAGGCTAGCAGTCCGAGGAAGAAACTATTAGAGTAGAAAGCTTTCCGGTATCTTGGGACGTCTACTAAGAAGGGGTGGGATTTTGCTGCTTGTTAGATTCGTCGGGGGTGTTTATGTCGAGGGGGCATAAGTGCTGCGAGTTATACGAGCACAATCTATTGAAATACTTGTAAAACAAGCACAGGGGTGAAACATTGCGCCAATAGGATATTGGTTGAAGTTTGGTTGACAGTGCAGGACCTATTAAATTGGACTCTTTTTGGGACCCTATCTGATAGGTAGAAACTGGTGGTTAGTGCTCCAGCCTAGATGTGACAACAGTACTCCATGCATATGTGAATGGCACCTTTGTAGAGATATAGGATACTAGCAGGTGTGGGAAGCTGTTTAGCACGGTAGAGGGAACCCACCTTCTTTGCAACAGCATTGGCAATGTATTCTATGTATTTGTTCCAATTTATATTGCCTGTGAATGTCAGGCCGAGGAGTTTGAATGATGAACTCTCAGGTAGGGTGTTATTAGCCATTGAAATCGGTAGTTAAATAAGTTTCTTATAATTGTTAAAGAAAAAGAGCTTGTATTAGTAGTATTAAATGTTACCATCCATTTACATCCCAATTCCACTACAGACTGGAGATAATTTTCTAAGGATTCCGACATAGCCTTGGATGTGTTAGTTCATTTTGCCCACATGTCTAGAATAGAGCGTGGTGTCATCAGCAATTATACCCATCTCGGACATAATTTCATCAGAGAGGTCCTTTATAAATATCAGGAATAATAAAGGTCCTAGGCTCGACCCCTGGAGACACATCCGTATTGATGTAAAATTGTTGGATGTAGGACCATCGAGGAAAACCTGGATTTTACTTTTAACTAAGAAGAATCTTATTATATTCAATATTTGTCCAGTAATACCGTATGATTTAATTTTCATGAGACCTTCATACCAGACAAAGGCCTTGGATATATCAAGGACTAACGTCCTAGCTTCACCTGCCTTATCCAGTGCATAGTATATGCGTTCAGAGATAATCGTTAGGATATCCGCAATAGAACGAGCTTGCCTAAATCCATACTGTCGGTCAGAAAAATGTTTGATATTTACGAGGTGGTGGATCATCGCTAGATTGATCAACGATTTAAAGATTTTAGCAATGGGAAGTATAAGACTAATGGGTTTATAATTAAGCGGGTCAGTTCTTTTGCCAGAATTCTTGATGACTGATACCACAAAGGCAATTTTCAAGCTATCCGGGGAGCAAGATTCAGCAAGGCATTTGTTGTAGAGTTTGGGGAGAACAGCATTTCTTTATTAATATAGCAGGGATAAGATCAAACCCACACGCCTTGGAGGTATCTAAGTTTTTTATGATAGCCCAGACATGGGAAGGGATGTTGATCAGATTATTGACTGTGTCTTCTGTCCGCAGTGGGAAATTTGGGAGGGAGTTGTTTGTGGGGTCTAAGGTGAAGTTTAAGGCGAACCTTTAGACAACCAGTTCTGCCTTCTCAGTGGCAATGCAAGCGACATTGGTGGTTGGATAGTGGGAGAATTGTTGATTGCCCATTATTCACTTTGATATTATAATTTTTTCAGAAATCGCGAGTTCCTAATTTCTGCGACTTAATGCGTTTTCTTGTCATATCGGTATACCTTCTCTTGGTTGCGCCTATTTCACTTACAATGATTTCTAAATGATGCAAATTTTTGCCTATTTCTATCTGACTTATGGCAGCTGATTCGGCGGAATTCTTCTTGCTTGTGCGCTGTAGCAGCAGCACAGATTTAAGTAAACCATTGGGGAGAGTGGGGTTTGCCATAGAATTTTCGCGTGGGGACATGTGATTCAATGCCTGCCTTAACCCATTCAGTTTCCTAGTTTGCTCACTGTTCAGCAGGGAGATATTTTTACTCCATGGGGCGTTTCTGATGTGATCTCTGATGGATTTACTTTTGAAGTATCTCGTCATTTTGAGCAACGGCTCTTTAGCTTGGAGTCGAAAGTTTAGGGTGATATCTACCATTATGACATCTGGGAGACGAGTCGGAAAGATGACAGTCTCTGAAAGGGAATGAGATATAGAGAAACTATGCGACTTTTACCAGCTGCGTCTGTATAACTCGAGAAACCAAGCCAATTACTATGGGGAACATTAAAATCCCCAGTATTTAGGACTCGGATCTAAAGAAAGTGTTGCATCTATACTCTCAGAGACATAGTCGGACAAGGTACAGTCCTGGGTCGAAAGAGAACGGTAGAGGAAATATTAGTAACTAACGCTGTGTTGTAAAGTTAATCTAAAGCACATGATAGTTTTTTCATCTGATTCTAGCCTATGTTCTCTAGTCATGGGAAGGGTGTTACGAATATATACTCCGAGTCCGTGCATATGTTTGTCTGAGTCCTTACGGCAGAGTGAGAGGTACCCAGTTATGTCCAAGCGATTAGAGAAGATTGAGAAGTGTAAGCTAGTTTCACTTAGCGCTAGGATATCCGAGAAGTTAACTAGGATAAATGATTCTACATCATCAAGGTTACTTCTAAGCCTTGGATATTTGTGAATGCTAGCCTCAATGGTAGATGCTAATTGGTTGTTTTAAGATTGGGTGTCTTGTTTGTATCTTTTATTTTTAGTTTGTATTGTAATTATTTTTGTTTTTAGATGGAGTGGGTTGGGCAAAGTGGATGTTTGTTTGATGTCAGTATGCGCACACAACTAGACTATTAACCTAATCTTCATTTATGGGAGTGTGACCTCGGGAAAACCCACCGGAGATAAGTGCAGGGTCCCTTTCCATGCGAGATGTGGCACTACAGTTATCCCGATATTATACAACTGTTGATAGAGCAGTGACCCTTAGCGCTGCCTAAGAGTTAGAGCTCCTGTACTACCAGTCTGAAACAGGTAACCAGGCAATCTGTCAAACTTCTACCCTCAACCTTTCAAAAAGACAGCGACATAGATTAGTCATATGAAACTAAGTGACAGGAAAAGTGTCTTCAAGTTGCCCAGATAGAGAAAGTACAGATAGATGGGACGGCGTCAATGTCCTAGTCAGGAAACAAGTCAAAGCACTGCGTGTCTTTGAAGTGTCCTTGGTTAGTAGACAAAGAAGGCGTGCAGAGCCGAGCGATAGACATAGCCTATCTACTCCTTAAGCAATTTTAGGTTTATTCGAGGCTCCAGCTCAATGAAGGTTGTCGCCCATGACGAAAGAGGACTTCCTCCCCCAGTGGTTTGGTCTCAAGACGTTTGAAGTCAGTTGACAGGTTTACATTCATTCTCCTAGATCAATGATCTTACTAGATCTACGGGTCCATCTCGCCAAGAGGGGTAATATTGCGCCTGGGTACTAAGCCGGGTATTTTTACGTCCCACTTAGGTATAAAAAATGAAATTCCATGGAGAAAATAAAGATTTAAAGAAAGAAAAGGAAAACAAACGAGATCCAGACACGTGCTACTTTACAGTGAAAGATTGCATTTTAAGTGGTGGTTCTCGCAGCGCATGACAGGTGAATAGAGGCGGGCAGACTATGGTTTGGGTTAGGGTTAAGGTTAGGGTTAGTCTAGAGGAGGAGGCAAGATTCCAATTCAAAGATTTGGTTAATTTGGCGATTTTTATCTTTTACTTGTGTTTGGCGTTAAGACAATGTTTGCAAGAAAAGAACAACAATAAGATAAAATAATGACTAAAGATGAAATATCATGAATAGAACAAGCTTTATAGCTACCACGTAGTTTGTGAAATTTCATGTGAAAAATATGCGACTTAGTATTTGTATTAGAGAGTAAGTAACTACGATGAATGTATTTACGTATCGTTTTTATTGGCAAATAAAAACAGCATTAGAAATTGTTTTAAGGGGAAAAAATCCGCTTTGAACCAACGCCAAAAATCCTTTATGTCTACTCTTTTGCGGATTATCAAAAACGGACCACTTAGTTTTCAAAAAATATATATAATGTCTTTTTAGGTTATTATGTTAATTTCTTTTTATATAATGACTTTTATGTTATTATGTTAATTTCTTTAATTTTATAAAACACGTCTACAGTTTTTTTTAATCCTTTACAGTTACGTGAGATTCAAATGCTGGTACTGACGTCATGAAAACTACTGTCTTAGTAACGTGTACTCTGCCTATTTCTTTTATCAACTAATCATGTTTTTATTTGCATACAAAGATACAAACTTTAAAAACACCATAACTTTTAATAGTATCAAGATTCGGTTAAAATCGATTAACATTATTTTTGAAAATTCGTGGAAAAAATACGCCACTTAGTATGTGAGAGAGTAAGTAACTACAATGAATGTAATTATGTATTGCTTTTATTGGCAAAAACGATTAGAAATTATGTTTTACGCAAAAATAATTCGCTTTGAACTTATACATTTTATGTCTACTTTTTGCAGATTACCAAACAAGTATCGCTTAGTTTTTGAAAAATATTTTTATGCAATGTTTTTGTGTGTTACTATGTTATGTTAATTTATTTAAATTTATAAAACATGTATTCAATTTTTCTTAAAAACCTTTAGACTTGCGTAAGATTCGAACTCGTGTATTGACATCATAAAAACTACTGCCTTAGTAATGTGTATGTTACCTATTCCTTTTGTCAACCAATATGTTTATATGTGCGTACGAACAGACAAACTCTAAAGACACCATAATTGTGTAATACTATATAAATAGATGCACACACAGAGTCACAGGTTGTCTAGCTTTTTTTTTTTGATAACAAACAAATAAGTTATTAAAAAAAATAAAATGAGACTTACTTTCTAGGCAAGATAAAGGTTCACATGAGTTACTGCAGTTTATTAACAGCGAAAACGTTTACTTTCGCGCTTTTTCCTGCTGTGTTAGCCGTTAACGCGACCGTGTTAAGCGCCGGGACACGAAAACCGGAGATCGCTCGGAAGTGGTCATTATTTTTTTCTTTCTTTTTTATTTTTTAAAAGTATAATAACCTGCGGAGTGCGATAGAAAATACAATGAAAATAAATCAAAATTAAAACGTTTTTATTCTTTGTCTGCTGAGCGTCTCAAGGGGAGACAACTTCGGGTGAACTATTTAAATCTAAGCGACCGGCGAACCTAGAACATTCTTCAAGATGGCGACTGACCCTAAACAGCTGGCTTTAAACGAAAAAGAAAAAGGAAATGCTTCTATTTATCTTCCTCCCACAAGGTAAGATGTGACACAAGGTCGGGAAAGTGGGAAAGAACCAGCGCTCGAGAATTTGAGCACTCTGGCTGTTTAAAAATTGTCTGGGCAGCCCTGTCGGCATTCCCCGGTAGGGGCGCCTCAGACAGTAAGCATTAAACTTACTCCTCCCCAAAGAGGGGAGGCAAAGCCTGGGGGTGTACCTCATAGAACTGCACAGGACCGACAACTCCCAAAGACCGGCGTAAATCCAGAACCGAAGGCCTGGACAATACTGGTTTATTAGGCGGGGTAAAAAAACCTCGATAAAGCATTGGAACATTATAATGAAGAAGTCGGACATGATCCTACTAATAATTCTAAATGATCCACGACTTGTTACTGGTCAGTTGTCCGGTAGTTGCAAACACCTTGCCTCAAAAGATATAAGTATTTTTTCGTTGTTGTTTTAATTTTAGATTTTGATCATAGATTTCTTTCTCCCCAGTTTACCCTAATATTTTTCATTTTACTAAATACTGATTCGTTACATATGAAATGTTGTTTTCATAGAAAAAAGAAAGCATGCAATTATTTAAATTAATATATTATCGATTATAGGATATTATAGAGAATATGTTTTAAAAATATGCCCGCTACCCACTACCCCCAAAACAGTCAAATTAAGTATTTGTATTAAAAATATCGTTTTCCTTATATGTTTGCCACCAGATAAACTGACAGATGGCTATACACTATTCCGTGATGCGTTCCACAATGGCGTTAATTCTGCATTTTGTACGGCGAGAAATGAGTCTTTCATCGATCTCAACGTGGAGACCTGGACGCTAACTCTAACCCTAACCCGACAAATGTCTAGACATGGAATCACAAAAGTAGGTTAAAGAAGTGTGTACGCAATGCGTATGAGTAGCAGGACTGTTTTATTGGCAAAACAATTTTTCCATTATTGGCGGGGTCCTTCTGCAGCAGATCCTGATGTTAATCACTCCAAACATCAAATAATTACAAGAGATCCTGATGTTAATCACTCCAAACATCAAATAATTACAAGAGATCCTGATGTTAATCACTCCAAACATCAAATAATTACAAGAGATCCTGATGTTAATCACCCCAAACATCAAATAATTACAAGAGATCCTGATGTTAATCACTCCAAACATCAAATAATTACATAAGATCCTGATGTTAATCACTCCAAACACTAAATAATTACAAGAGATCCTGATAGTAATCACTCCAAACATCAAATAATTACAAGAGATCCTGATGTTAATCACTCCAAACATCAAATAATTACAAGAGATCCTGATGTTAATCACTCCAAACATCAAATAATTACAAGAGATCCTGATGTTAATCACTCCAAACATCAAATAATTACAAGAGATCCTGATGTTAATCACTCCAAACATCAAATAATTACAAGAGATCCTGATTTTAATCACTCCAAACATCAAATAATTACATAAGATCCTTATGTTAATCACTCCAAACATCAAATAATTACAAGATCGTATACATATAGTCATCTTTAGACGTCGTGGTAAGAAATCCAGTAAATGAATTGAGAATGTATTTTGTATTTGTTGTGAAGTTGTCCAACAGTAAATGATAAATAAGGAAGTCAAGTCGATGGTTGGTTTAACAAGTGTATTAACAAAGTAAGAAACTGACTAGCACTTGGCTAGACAGTTACAAGACTGTTCTGTCTTCTCTGTGTCTCTGGTGACTCGCACTATTTATAGTGACAACCGGTGCAGTTTCTCCTGTGTAAGAACGGCCGGTGTAACACCCCCCTTTGAAAATATCACCTCTGGGGATTAATAACGTTTTTTTTTACTTCAGCTTCCGCTTGAATGGCTGCTATCACCATATCCTCCAATGGTTCTGTCCGCTTAGGTATCAACCTTGATAACCCGTCTGCATGACCAAATTGCTTAGATGGTACTTACTCCATTTGAAAATTGTAGTACAGAAGAATGGTACCCCATCTTTGGAGTCTATTCGCAGTGTGTTGTGGTAGTCTCTTTTTCGATCCGAAAATCGTTAATAAGGGTTTGTGGTCTGTTTGTAACAGAAATTGTCTACCGTGCAGGAAACGATGAAATTTCTTTACCGCGAATATAATGCTTAGAGCCTCTTTCTCAATTTGAGAGTATTTTTTTTCGGCTGGTAGAAGTGGTCGGGATGCATGGGCTATGGGTTTTAATTTTCCATCATCCATTTTGTGCAATATGCATGCTCCTATGCCATAGTTGCTGGCATCGCTTGCAACTACAATATCACGCTTAGGATTATAATGTGCCAGAAACAAGTCAGACGTTAAGATATCTTTAATTTTCTGAAACGCTTCTTCACACTCTTGCGTCCAGACCCATTTTTGGTCTTTCTTTAATAGTTCATTTAAGGGTGATCTTAGTTTATGCATGTTTGGTACGAACACATTCTAGTAATTCGCCAACCCTAAAAAGCTTTGCAGAGACGCAATATTTTCTGGAGCAAGCATGTTCCTTATCGCCATTGCCCTATCTGGGTCTGGCCTTCTTCCTTGCTCATCGATGATTTGCCCTAAGTATTTTATTTTTTCCATGAAAAAAGTACATTTCTCATCTTCGAGTTTAAACCCATAATCCTGGATTTTTTTTTTGA
This sequence comes from Sepiola atlantica, assembly GCA_963556195.1. Lineage (NCBI taxonomy): Eukaryota > Metazoa > Mollusca > Cephalopoda > Sepiida > Sepiolidae > Sepiola > Sepiola atlantica. The sequence goes on along the minus strand of OY744528.1, from coordinate 102,305,925 downwards.
ATACTTGGTTTACATGAGTCTTGTGTTTTTGCTAACACTGTTCATTAACACATCGTCCAGGTACCCTACTGCGAAATCCATCCCACTTAACATCATGTCCATAATTTGTTGAAAAATCGCAGGGGCGACCTTGACCCCAAAAGGAAGTCGGTTAAATTTGTATAATCCCTTATGGGTATTGATACATAGCAGTTTTGAACACTCTTCATCGACAGGGATTTGAAGATAAGCGTTGCTGAGGTCGATTTTAGAAAATATTTTCCTCCACGCAAATATTTCTTCAGGGCTCGGAAGAGGGTAATGGTGATCTTTTAATGCCTTGTTCAAGCCTGTGGAAAAGTCAGCACAAACCCGAATCTCTTTGTTCTTTTTCTTAACAAACTGTAGGTGAACCCCACTCACTGTGATCAATTTCTGAAATGACAGACATGTTCTCGAGTCTTTCTAATTCACCGTCTATTTGCTCTATAGCGGCGTATGGAACATTTCTTTTCTTTCTGAACACAGGTAGTTCATTTGTTTTGACTTCAAACTTTGCTACCGCTTTCGTACACCTTCCAAGACCGCCTGAAAATACGTCTGGAAAATTCTCTTTTAATTCCCTCTTGAGTTGTTCTGCCTCCACATTCGAATCCTCAACCTTTTGGCAAAAGGAGCTTAAAGGCAGATCCCATAGTCTAAACTTTTCAATTAGATCAGTTCCAAAAAGATTATTCGATTTTCGCATAACAAAAATTTTGGCTTTTTCGGTCTTATTCTGGAAAGAAATATTCGTCAATAATTCCCCTTCGAAGGTTAATTTTTCACCACTGACGCTTCTCGCCGTTTTTTGTGATTTGATCATAGTGGGTCTCCCAAGCTTCTTGCATGTCTGTACATTAATGATGGAAATGTCAGACTCACTATCAAGCTGTAGTCTTACTTTTTTTAAAAGCATTTTGACCTGTACATATTTCCGGATATTTTGTTCTTCAGGTTCAATTTTTGTCAGTTTAATGGCTGTCTTTCTACCAGATTTTTCCTTCAACGTGATGCCTTATGTCCTGGTGGCAGTTGTCACATTGTTTGAATATGTAGGGACACTCATTGTACCAATGGTTATCTCCACACCTCCAACACGGTCTAGGTGGATCTTTTCCATGTTTTTTTCTCTGGTTATTCATTGAAGTCAATTTTTTCTTCTGATGGATTTTTTTAATGTGCGACACTCCGTTTTCCTCTATGTCACGACTGTCCTGTTTCAACGCAACAAAACGTCCACAGTCTTCCGCTAAGTTTTGTATTGTTAGACATGGCTCATTTTCGAGTTTATTTAAAACACGACGTCTGATTTCAGAGTCTTTATTTAAGACCAGACCTTGCAAGAATATTAGACATTTAAAATTATCCGATGATAATTCCTCTAATTTAAAATCGTCGCAAAGTTTATTTACTATACTTGCATACGTAATGGAGTCGTCTTTCTCTCTTCTAGTGACATTCATACACTTATATCTCCTATGGAAAAGAGAAGTTTTTGTAGAAAACAGTTCTGTTAGTAAAGTAACTGCCTCCTGGAAGTTCAACTCACTGGTCTTTTTTGGGAGGATAAAATTCACGAACTTTGTATGCTCGGCAGTTCCTAATTTTCTTAGCAAAAATCTAACTTTTTTAGAGTCTGTCCATGTACTGCAGTCCGATACAAAAACATTCTCATATCTTCTATAGAAGTGAGCAAAAGTGACATCATCTTCTGGATTATAATTGAAAATTTCGATAGCGCTCAACACAGCCGTCTGGGAGAATGCATTATGATTCTCGTTTGCTTTCGTTAACTGTGATGCCTCCAGAAATTTTCTCTGTTCCTCCTGTGTTTTTATCAAGAGTTCTTCGAAGTGTTTCTGCTGTTGTAGCAGTTTTTCTTGGAATCTTTCTTCTCGTTCAGCATGCATTTTTCTTTGGGCTTTTTGCTGTTCCAACGACTCTCTTTTAAAGTTCTCCTCAATTTCAACTTGTTTTCTTTGAAGTTCCATTTGTTGTTCAACTTGCTGTCTTTGTAACGTAACATTTTGTTCCGTTTGGAATTTAATTAATTGAAAAAGAGAATCTTTGAATTCAGTGTGCATCATTCACGAATTCAAATTATGCACCACACAATTTACACTTGTAAAAATAAATCAGTTTTCCCCACAACGTGCTTAATTAGTTTGCTCAACCAATACACAAAGCAAGAAATATATTATTTCTTAGTAAAAAAAAAAAATTCAATCCCAGTTCTTTTGTTTGAAAAACAAAACTAAGAAGAAAATAATTTAAAAAAATTTAATATGTGTACGTAGTTTTACAAAACCAAGTCCGTCGCTATAATAAGACTAGTTTTATGGGAAATCTTTTTAACCCCTTTTCATTTTGCCAAAATGCGACTTGCTTATTTAACAGTTCTTTGTTAGAAGCACAAATGACTTACGCGAATATATATTTTTTCCTGTCCGTCCTTTGCTCACGACAATTCTGTGGTAGACCGTTTTAATAAATAGTCAATCCGGATCTTTCTCAAATATCAGATGTTGTCCTAATAATAACGACAAACTTATACAATATCTGTAATAGTTGACGCGGATAACATTTATCTTAACGAGTCAGTGAACTTGAAGAGAAAAAAAATAAAGGTATCAGTGTATTCAATTATTTCAATAATTGAAAATGTCTTTCGCGTTTTCTAGTTTTCGATTTTTGGTAGCAAGTTTTAAGTTTGTGTGTGTTTTTTTTTGTTTTTGTTTTTTTCGTCGCTTAACTACTCTTGTAGTAGTTAATTTGCTGTTAATCCTTGCGAATCCAAATATCTGACGAAGATTTTTTTTTCCGTGAAGATCTTGCGAATCCTTGTATATCAATCACTTTGGGTGATTTTTCTGCAGTTATATCGTTTCGATTTCTCGTCGCCAATCTGTTGTGAAGTTGTCCAACAGTAAATAATAAATAAGGAAGTCAAGTCGAGGGTTGGTTTAACAAGTGTATTAACAAAGTAAGAAAGTGACTAGCACTTGGCTAGATAATTACAAGACTGTTCTTTGTGTCTCTGGTGACTCGCACTATTTATAGTGACAACCGGTGCAGTTTCTCCTGTGTGAGAACGGTCGGTGTAACAGTATTACTATACCATACTTGCGGATATGAAGTAGATAATGCTGAAGTTGTAAATGGAATGAAACTAGCTACCGGAACAGCAGCAGAAACTCGCTATGAAGCGAGCGGACAACATAAGATATTGTTGTTTGAAAGAAACAGCTTACTTTGTTGGCTTGTATATATATTCATTTTCCTCGGCTTTTTTACTTGTGGAATATTCTATTCCGGCCTCCAGCCAATGTCGGGTCATCAAAAAAGAATAAGCACCGTTTCGGGGCCTTCTTCTCGACGGCTTTTTTGCGTATCGATCCCACTCACTGATGTGAGGCACCATTATCTGAATCGGATTTCGATCTAATGAACTGTTAAATGAAATCAAAACAACTGACTGATCAACGGCTTAGCGTCTCACGTGTCGCTTAATGACTCAGCGTCTCGCCTGTTGTTTAACGGCTGAGCGTCTCACGTCTTTGTAGCATGAAAACGTTCTCTTATATCGAAGAGAGAAAAAAATTAATAAATAAATGAATAAAATAAAATAAATAAATAAATACAATGAAATAAAATAAATATTTAACTAAATAAATAAAATAAGAAATAACTAGATAAATAAAATAAATAAATAAAATTCCTAACATTAAATACTGAGAAACGATTCAAGGTAGATAACTTATACTCCAAATAGTTCAGAGGAGATAATTTATAAATATTTTTAAAACAAATAAATAAATGAACAAAAAATGTTTTCCTCTCACACAGTGGACACTTGCTATTATATCACCATGTGATATTGCTTTTCGCCCAGAGCCACATTGTAATCTATCGGCGAAATATCGTGGGAGTATGGCAGAGCTGCTATAAAACTCCATTTCCTAATTTCGACGGCTTAATAACAGCAACCAGAGACACGTGCGATGAATACACTTCAACTATGGAACTTAGAATATGTGATTTTTTTCATGAGCATTAAAAATGAATAAGTAATTTTTCTTACCAGCAATTTTTTAAATATATATTTTTAAATAGATAAATTGGCGATTTAAATTTACGGATAATATTATTTTTAATACAAGGTAACCAACGAAAACGGATAGTTTAGATTTAGACTAACGTTATGTATTTACACATTTATTTTACTCCGTAATAAGAAGAGATGAACGGAGACGGTGAGCAGTGTCGCTTGACTTATTTGACGAAACGAATGTCCACCAACGTAATGGATTTATCGTTAAGAGTGTACTATAAAAAAATCTTCAATTACATAGGAGAGAGTGCACGGGCATAAAACCCTTAAAAACTGTTGATGAAAGCTTGGAACAATATCCCGTTTAAAGTTTTCTGAATGGCGATGATAATTTGGCTAGAGCCTCTACGTTGCTTTGCAGCTGCTCGAAGATGAAGCACATTAAATATTTCATCTAACATTTGTGTTTTATATTTCCAACGATTACATGTTTACCTGTAAAATAATTTGTAATAATACGACACAGGCAATGGACAGCTTAGGTTAGAAACACGGCGTAAATCGTCTCAACTCGAAGCCACGTAATGAACAAATAAAAATAATTGTAAAAATCTCGAAAGGTTATTTTAAACGCAATGGAGAAAAATTGGAAATCACCACATTCCTTTGACCTAATGTCAATGAGGCGAAATATGGACAATGATCCATCATAATGAACTATGTGACACTTGAAATCTGGGGAAAAGTGGGCCAATAATAAGTAATTATGAAATTGGGCCAAACCAGCAATTTAGAATATCGTTTCGAAAATCGAAAACAAATGATCTGACTTAAACAAGCATTATATAAACTTGGGTAAACAACAACATATAGACTACGTCTCGGAGACGGGGTCTGGAGACAGGGTGATTGCGATCACAGTTTACTTACAAGACCGTGAAATGAAAAATAGTTCATCATTGCTGTACAACTTATCTCTGCTGTTTTATTTCTTTGCAGCCAACAAACGAAGGTTCTAATTGATTTTATAATTCATAGCAATTAAAACCTCATCGCATAACGCAACAAATTGTGCTAAATTTCCTGTTTTTGTGAGGTGTATCTAGTAGTGTAAAATAGAGAATTATCTCCATGACTTGGTTATTTATAAAGTCGGTGACTAGCATTTAGATAGAAATGTTCCTGTTTTGTTTTGTGCGGCACCATATGCTAAGAAAAGAAGAAAAGAATTATAAGAATTCACGCATGATCTTTTTTGCATTTTCGCTCAATTTACGCCAGACCTGTCTTTCTATGTTACGATTGAAGATTTTTAAATACTTTGCCGGAAACATAATTTTTAGCAAATTTTGTTTGTTTTGTTTTTCACCTAAGCTTCACACTAATGCTACATCTTTCATAGGGAAACATAAGAATAACTATGATATAAACCGTAGTTTATATCATAGTTGATCACCTAAAAACAGTAAATATAAAATATTTCGGAAATTAATATAACAATAAAGACGAAAACTTATCGGCTCCAAAGTGTGTCAAATGTTTTGCGTGTCGAGCGGTAATTTCCTAGAGAGAAAACACTCGTGCTCATAATTGTGGATACTTTTGTTAGAACCAATTTACATGGATGGGCACTTTATTTGCATGTGTATAAGCTAACTGACGTTTAAAAGACGGGCAGACCGATTTTTGACAGCTGAGCGACAGCAGTAGTAGTTTTGTCATTGTTGTTACGCTGTTGTAGGAACGGGAGTTCCGTCCTGAAAATTGGACCGTATTACGGCTACAGGAGATTTGCATAGATCTTTGGTTTCTTAAAATTAAACTTCTCAAACTTTTGTTAACCACCTTTTATTTCATTGTTTATTATTTTCACACTTTCTGCCATATTGTCTGTTTATCGAAAATGATAAGACTCTGCCAAGAAATAAAGTGGACTTTAATTTATCTAATGCTTGCTGCACGGAGGTGATTAAGACCACGCCCATTATCGGGTGGTTTGATTTCCAATTTGTTCTGATATCAAATATGTTCATGCGGAGAAAGTTGGGTATCGGTCAATAGTGAGAACTGACAGCAAAAAAATGATTTATAAATTTCACAAATTTTAGAGCACTAACTCTTGGCCTTTTGGCTAAGATCAAAGTGTAGTATCTGTTCCGATGGATACTGCACGCCTGTCCTGTGCAGTTCTAGGAGGTCCACCCTCCCAGGCCTTGCCTCCCCTCTTTGGGGAGGAGTAAGTTTATTGCTTACTGCCTGAGGCGCCCCTACCGGGGAATGCCGACGGGGCTGCCCAGGCAATTTTTAAATGTCCAGAGTGCTCACCTCTCGAGCGCTGGCTTTTCAAACCCCACTTTCTCGACCCGATCTTGGGTCACATCTTACTTGTGGGAGTAAGATAAAACTGGCCTTGTGCCTAACTCCTGGGGAGGAGTAAATAAAACTTTTAAAGATCGTTTAAAATCATCCTTTTTAAACATGTTTGTATGAATGTAAGAATCTTCGAAACTACGAAGAACTGCGCTTCTGAAAATATGTGTCCGTTGGATATATGCCTAAAATTTGGGTCGAAAATAAATTAAAATATTAAAGTTGTTTTCTTTTATTTAAAAAAAAAAGAGAACTATCGTCATTTCCGTGTTCCGCTTACGTTTATTTGTTTATTTTTCGTACATGGTATAAATATGAATATCTTTTCGTACATGGTATAAATATGAATATCTTTTCGTACATGGTATAAATATAAATATCTTCGAAACTCTAAAGGCTGAACTTCTGACATTTAGTTTATCAATACCTAATCTAGCCCTGGACATTTTCCTAAAATTTATATCGAAAATACTCCCAAAATATTGAAGTTATTTCAAAATGATTGGCACAGGGTGAAGATCAAAGGGTCATAAAAACAAAGCAAACATATAAAAATTACCGTAATACCAATAACTGTGGGAGCACCAGGAACAGTTCTAAAAAGTCTGGTAAAACGACTAAGATAAATTTGAATCAAAGAGATGATTAACACGATTCAAAACACTGCATTGATGGAAACAGCTGAACTTATATGAAAATTCCTCTAGTGCGGAAGCCATCCCACGTAACAAAGAAAAATTTCTACTCTAATAACCCCATTCTTCGAACTGCTAACATTTGGAATTCCCTCCCTGCTCCCTGTTACCCCGACTGTCATAACATGCAGAAATTTAAATGTACTGTGAACAAACATCTTTCTGCATAACTCCCCACTTATGATGCCCCCTATAAATCTGGTCTCTAATTATAGACACCCCTTACGCCTCAGTGGCAGTGTGCCCTGTTTGGGGTGAATAAAGGTAACATAAAATAAATTAAATAAATAAATAAATAAATAAAAAGTATTCCGACCAATCACTGGTATTTTGAGACAGAATACCCCTGTATAAGCACAACTAAATATATTGAAAGAACATTATACGAGACAAAGAGAACTGAAACAACCATTATAAATATGTAAGAAGAATTCTATAATCTGACGCCCTCCCCGACCCACAAAAAAATATGCAGTGTCGCCAGAATCGGTTGATGAAACAGAAAATGGTCGTGAACGGTCTGGGATGATTGAAAACAGCGATGGTGGAGAGCATTATCTAGACATCCACTGGATGGGCACGGAGAGTACTGGACTGCTGAGGAGGTTTATTGTCAGTCTAATTTAAGAGAACCACGAACGGCCGTTATCAACGACAACTCAATGGTAAACGGCTGTCACGGAAATGCATAACGATTCGTAACAGGGATCGCAAGAAGCGAAAGGCGTTGGAAATCTGGAGAGTCTCGTTGTCACTCGGACTCTAGGAAAGAGTACGTGTTTTTTATAGCGAGCGATCAATTGTAATGACTAGTGGGCGAAAGCCGGGTTAGTAAGAAATAAACACTTATGAGTTAATTCGGCAAAATTCTTTCAAATTTGGCATAAAGCACGGTCAAGTGTGGGATGGTCAAAATTATAGTACTAGGACCACTATTACTGCTACTACTGCTACTAGTAGTAGTACTAGTAGTAGTATAAATAAAATAGTAGAGAATAAAAGTATTACTACTACTACTAGTACTACAAGTAGTAGTACTACAAGAAGTAGTAGTAGTAGTAGTAGTAGTAGTAGTAGTAGTAGTAGTAGTAGTAGTAGTAGTAGTAGTCATGTTTTAATCAAAAACTATATGTTATAATTGCACCTAACTCGGCATAAAGTTCTCTTGGAGAGCAGAATGTAATACAATTAAAAATACTGATTAAAATGCTTTAAAAAAAAAAAACAGGTTTTAGCAGCCCGCCCCAGGAGCCAGACTAAGAGCCACCATTTTCTATACCAACGGCGAGATTAGCACGAGTGAAATTGAAACTATTTGTTGGTAAATTCTCAACGTCCTGTCAAGTGTGTAGTATGTGCCATGGTGAACGGGGAATTAGGGAGACATTATTGTAAAAATGTTGGGGATTAAGCTCCAATTATATTCCACATTACAGTTGTCTGGCGACATGAAGGGAATGTTCACCGTATAATCCCCTTTAAGGGCGGTCTGTCTCGACAGTTTCGTGTCTGTATGTCTGTGTGTATGAGCGAGTGCGTGTGTGTGTGTAATCTTTTACAAGATTTAGCTCACTGATACAACATGTTTTTGGTCTGCATATTAATACCCATTGCACCTAGTCTCTATTTACTTACCTCCCACGAGGGCAAAGTTAGACAGAAGGTAGTTTGCATGTGGGGGATATGCAACTCCATAAAAAGGGGCACCCTCGATGGAACAAAATAAAAATTGCCCCAGACAAAAAGTATGTCTCGTCTGGCTGAGGATAGGACAGAAATTACACTTTAAGCCTATCCCGAAGGCCAGGAAATAAAAGTATTTACTTTCTTCCAACCCCAGGAATATGTGACACAAGGCCCGGAAGGTGGAGGATAGAAAATCCCAGCGCACCAGAAGGGTAGTAAACTCTGAGGCCACTAAAATAACCATGAACATAATCATCGGAATTCATCGGTAAGAGAGCCTACGGCAATAAACCAACCCCTTCTCAAATAAAGAAATCAATGTCTGGAAGTGTATACCTCTTAGGACTAAGCTGGGCCATCTGATGTCATAGTGTCTAACCTTTCAGTCGGACTGATTGTCGAAGACTTATCCTCGACTCTACTATGAGACCAAGCAATATGCGTCAGGTAAGTATAGGAGTTTATTTGCGTCATACTCTAGCCAGATGTGACATAAGGCCAGAAAGTTGGGAAATAAAGCTTCCCTGTGGGGACCACTCTGGTCGGGAACAAAAATAGCCGAGAACGGACCCGTCTGCATTCCCGGTAAACAAACCCTTCTTCACGAGCGAGGAGCTGATACCCAGAAGGTTGCGCCATGCCTCAATTAAACACGAAGTCAAACTTTCGGCGAGTGTAAAATTCTGCTAAGGTTTTGCCCATGTGCCAGGTAAGTATAAGATAATTAATCTTACCTTAGTAAGTTTTTGAATTAATTTACCAAGTGCAAACCAACATAAAATATTCAACTTTTTAAAGTTGCAATAAACAGCTACAACCATCGGGAAACAAAATCATTACAAAAGACGTTCGCCTTTTTTACCAATGTTCCATTCCTAAAGGATGGAAACAATCGGGTACTTCAGTTAGTTATAATAATACCCAAATAAAGAAACGTTGCTTGTATGTTAAGACTATTCCTAGCCGGATTAAGCATTTTTAAGATCGAAATACATATTTTCTTTTTAAAAAGATGGTGCAACAATCAAGAAAGAATTGGCTAGTCTGAATCAAATATTGATTTGTCAAAATCGATAAACAGGCTGATGTGAACTTATTATATACTAGCTGTACCTCCCCAGCATTATTTTCAACATCATTGTTTAATCATCGAAAAATATTTATATAAAGTAAATTTTTGTGCACCGGTTACGGAATTCGTGTGACGTCACAAGATGCAATAGTGACATTTAACATTTTCTAGATCTTTGGGGGGATTTTTCTACCTTTTTTTCTATATGAATACAATTATAATATTATTTAACTGTTATTTAATAGTAATACATGAAAGACTGTATTATTGATACTATTAGTAGCTACATTTGCTGCTGATAACAAATATGGCATCCATTTTACTTTAAATTTGTATCTAATAACAAAGATGGTATTCACCTGAGAAATGTTCCTACATTACATTTTATTGTTCTGAAGAACATGGTTTGCACGATCCACAAGAAGAATTGGCTATTCAGAATCAATAATATAAATCGAGAATCAGACTGGTTTTACTTTGCTACATAGATATAAAAAGGTAGGATTTTAGTAGTTAGGTGTGTTGATTGTGACATTTGCGTATTTTGAAGTTATTTTGAAAATGCAATTTTCTTTTGGTTTGTCAAGCAAATGTTTGAGATGGCGTTTTCATCGCTCAACACGCAGATTGTATGGACGCATCTTATGAATACATTGTTTTTTCTTAAGAAATTTGAAAAGTTAACGAGAAGAAAAAGGAAGAAGAAAAATAAGTAGACTTAATTTTGTAGATACGGTGTAGGTATTTCAACTGCTATGCTAAGTATGTTCAAGTAATATATTATACATTTGAATGAAATAAAAAAATCGGAAGGTTTAAGTTATACGTCGATTTTTAAATTACACTGTGGATGTCATTTTTTATTGTTGCTGAATAATGTAATTGCGTGCTTATATATATATATATATATATATATATATATATATATATATATATAGTCGTGAAATTGCTGTCATTTTTTATGGCACCGGTACACAAATAAAATAATGATTAATGATTTAATTGTTACATGCATAACTGACTGACGTCACGGTGGTGGCTACGTCTTCGCTCAATAAATTCCGTTTTTGTCCTGTATTTATTTTTTATTTTTTTAATATTATCCTATCAGCCTAAGTTTTAAACAGGTTTAACGCTGAATCGAAAGCTTATTTTATGGACACATCCAAAGGCTATCTATACATTATATTAATAGTATTAGAGTGTTCGAAAAATAATGACCGATTTCGGAAATAAATATTTATCAAAAATTAGGAATGTCTAAAATTTCGCGTTTTGGGGGAATTTTTCATTTTCGAAACTTGATTTAAATGTCATTATTAATATTTCATTTTATATATAAAAAAAACATTATTTGCAAAAAGAAAAAAGATAGAAATGTTTCTAAACTTCTGGGGAGAGCGATATAATCGGCGAAAAATGTAAAGTTTTAAAATGTAAAACATATATAAAAATCTATCGCAGATTATTCAAAGTTCACAATGCTTCACCAAGAGACATTCCTAATTTTATAGACTTCGCGCTTCTCTTGGCCAGACATGACTTCGTAGTAACAAAACGGATTTCCAACTTTCAGCAAAGGTGACTATTTTATTTTATAAAAAAGAAAGAAACGCATTTAGAAATGTCTTTAAACTTCTGAGGAGGGCGATATAATGGCCGAAAAATGTAAAGTTTCAAAATAAAAATAAAATAGTTTAAAAAAATATATCGCATTGTTTTTGCGTTTTATAACCGTCATTTATTAAAACATTTATCTATTGAGCTCATTAGGAGCTTTCACTGCATCATTTAGCTTCAGATAAAATACTGACATCAAGTGCTTTAGATATTTTTCAGACACGTTGACGTAATTTTTGTTCAACATTTGCTGTAAAACGTTCATTGCCAAGAGTTCATAGTTCTTCAGCGTCGAATCCCTCGTTACAATTACAGAATTTCTGAAACCACCTTTGCATTGTATAATAACGTGTGCATCTTTTTCCTAATGTTGATGTTGCTGTTGCGGTTGTTTCTGATGATGTGGCTGTTGTTGTTGCTGATGCTGCTGCTGCTGCTGCTGCTGCTATTTGGGAAGCATTATAACTGAGTTTGAAATCATGCAACGCAATGACCCTGCCACCGGGGAAAATTTATTGGAGAACCAGTCCTCTGTCGAAGCTTACAGTGACGAGTCGTCTTTTGAATTGCACACAACACGGTCTAAACATCAACTGAAAATATTAGAAGCCGTAGTTATTAGTACGCAGCGACCGTCTTTATGTAGACAGAAAGTTGATGAGAATATATATACAGTTATAA
>OY744528.1:102278729-102291229 GCA_963556195.1 Sepiola atlantica | reverse complement strand
TGGCAACAGGGTGTAACGTGGGCATATTATTATTATTATTATTATTATTATTATTATTATTATTATTATTATTATTATTATTATTATTATTATTATTATTATTATTATTTGTTGTTGTTTTTGTTGCTGCTGCTGCTGTTGCTGCAAACTTTTAGGGAGGTGCCACCGAAACCCAATGAAAGCAAAACATTAAAATTTTAAACTAATGCTATATTTATTACTTGTACCCATCCTGGGACAGGTATTCTACTAATATATGTGTGTGTGCGTGTGTGTGTGTGTGTATGGGTGTGTGTGTGTGTGTGTGTGTGAGACAGAGACAGGGAGAGAGAAATAAATACTAATATATATATGTGTGTGTATATGTGTGTGTGTGTGTGTGTGTGTGTGTTTGAGAGAGAGAGAGATAAATGTTTACTATGGTTCCATTGCTTATCCATTATTTAGAAGTCTCATGGCATTCCTGAACGATGTTAAACATTTGAATTATAAAAAAAAACATCGATCAGGAATGTGATAAAACACTTCTTAATAATGGATATTCCATGAAACTGCAGAAAGGTTCTTAAATAAATCAAATGTGTCATTTATGTCTATGAATGGAGTTGGGTCATTTATTGCGATGACAGTGATATTAAAACTCCTTTTTATATATAAAATATAAGAACTTCATATTTCTAATATACTCAGCATGTCTCTGCAATATTCCTACTACATAATTTGCATATTGATTTACAAAATGAAATCTCATTAAAAAAACTGTTCGTTATAAGTGGTTTTGTAATTCAATGAGTGTTTTCATTTTATTAGTACAAAAGATTTCGATTTACGCCTATCTTTTGGTCTCGGGTATAGAAAATTTGCATTTTGAATGACAAGCATTTTTCTGACTATTTTCACGTTAACTTACTTCTGAGGTTTACAATTCAAGTAAACAAATCACCCACCTTCACCAACAGAGACACATATACGCACAAATCTCTACAAAATAAACAAGGAAATAAATAACCCTCACTCTCCTTTCCCCCTCCATTAATTTACTTACGAAATTCAATTCCACATTAATCGATTTCGGTTTAATCGTACACAAATAAGCTTTTTTTGTTGATAAATTTTACATGACAAGCGAAGCCTCCGTTCGAAACATATTATGACCGAGCAACAAAGTCAGTGAGTATTCCTTCCATGTATTTATTTACGAAATTAAATTCCACCATGATGCATTTTGGTCTTTTCGTACACCAGTCAGCCATTGTATGATTTAGTTGTATTTAGTACATGAAAACAAACCCACCCAAAATTATATAGTTGTATTTAGTACATGAAAAACAACCCACCCAAAATTATATAGTTGTATTTAGTACATGAAAACGAACCCACCCAAAATTGTATAGTTGTATTTAGTACATGAAAAACAACCCACCCAAAATTATATAGTTGTATTTAGTACATGAAAACCTACCCACTCAAAATTATATAGTTGTATTAAGTACATGAAAACGAACCCACCTAAAATTATATAGTTGTATTTAGTACATGAAAAACAACCCACCCAAAATTATATAGTTGTATTTAGTACATGAAAACCTACCCACTCAAAATTATATAGTTGTATTTAGTACATGAAAACCAACCAACCCAAAATTATATAGTTGTATTTAGTACATGAAAACCTACCCACTCAAAATTATATAGTTGTATTTAGTACATGAAAACGAACCCACCTAAAATTATATAGTTGTATTTAGTACATGAAAACCAACCCACCCAAAATTATATAGTTGTATTTAGTACATGAAAACCAACCCACCCAAAATTATATAGTTGTATTTAGTACATGAAAACCTACCCACTCAAAATTATATAGTTGTATTTAGTACATGAAAACGAACCCACCTAAAATTATATAGTTGTATTTAGTACATGAAAACCAACCCACCCAAAATTATATAGTTGTATTTAGTACATGAAAACCAACCCACCCAAAATTATATAGTTGTATTTAGTACATGAAAAACCTACCCACTCAAAATTATATAGTTGTATTTAGTACATGAAAAACAACCCACCAAAATTATATAGTTGTATTTAGTACATGAAAACCAACCCACCCAAAATTATATAGTTGTATTTAGTACATGAAAAACAACCCACCCAAAAGTATATAGTTGTATTTAGTACATGAAAACCTACCCACTCAAAATTATATAGTTGTATTTAGTACATGAAAACGAACCCACCTAAAATTATATAGTTGTATTTAGTACATGAAAACCAACCCACTCAAAATTATATAGTTGTATTTAGTACATGAAAACCTACCCACTCAAAATTATATAGTTGTATTTAGTACATGAAAACGAACCCACCTAAAATTATATAGTTGTATTTAGTACATGAAAAACAACCCACCCAAAATTATATAGTTGTATTTAGTACATGAAAACCTACCCACCCAAAATTATATAGTTGTATTTAGTACATGAAAACCTACCCACCCAAAAGTATATAGTTGTATTTAGTACATGAAAACCTACCCACTCAAAATTATATAGTTGTATTTAGTACATGAAAACCAACCCACCTAAAATTATATAGTTGTATTTAGTACATCAAAACCTACCCACCCAAAATTATATAGTTGTATTTAGTACATGAAAACCTACCCACTCAAAATTATATAGTTGTATTTAGTACATGAAAACGAACCCACCTAAAATTATATAGTTGTATTTAGTACATGAAAACCAACCCACCCAAAATTATATAGTTGTATTTAGTACATGAAAACCTACCCACCCAAAATTATATAGTTGTATTTAGTACATGAAAACCAACCCACCCAAAATTATATAGTTGTATTTAGTACATGAAAACGAACCCACTCAAAATTATATAGTTGTATTTAGTACATGAAAACGAACCCACCCAAAATTATATAGTTGTATTTAGTACATGAAAACCAACCCACCCAAAATTATATAGTTGTATTTAGTACATAAAAAACAACCCACCCAAAATTATATAGTTGTATTTAGTACATGAAAAACAACCCACCCAAAATTATATAGTTGTATTTAGTACATGAAAACCTACCCACTCAAAATTTTATAGTTGTATTTAGTACATGAAAAACAACCCACCCAAAATTATATAGTTGTATTTAGTACATGAAAACCTACCCACTCAAAATTATATAGTTGTATTTAGTACATGAAAACGAACCCACCCAAAATTGTATAGTTGTATTTAGTACATGAAAAACAACCCACCCAAAATTATATAGTTGTATTTAGTACATGAAAACCTACCCACTCAAAATTATATAGTTGTATTAAGTACATGAAAACGAACCCACCTAAAATTATATAGTTGTATTTAGTACATGAAAAACAACCCACCCAAAATTATATAGTTGTATTTAGTACATGAAAACCTACCCACTCAAAATTATATAGTTGTATTTAGTACATGAAAACCAACCCACCCAAAATTATATAGTTGTATTTAGTACATGAAAACCTACCCACTCAAAATTATATAGTTGTATTTAGTACATGAAAACGAACCCACCTAAAATTATATAGTTGTATTTAGTACATGAAAACCAACCCACCCAAAATTATATAGTTGTATTTAGTACATGAAAACCAACCCACCCAAAATTATATAGTTGTATTTAGTACATGAAAAACCTACCCACTCAAAATTATATAGTTGTATTTAGTACATGAAAAACAACCCACCAAAATTATATAGTTGTATTTAGTACATGAAAACCAACCCACCCAAAATTATATAGTTGTATTTAGTACATGAAAACGAACCCACCCAAAATTGTATAGTTGTATTTAGTACATGAAAACCTACCCACTCAAAATTATATAGTTGTATTTAGTACATGAAAACGAACCCACCTAAAATTATATAGTTGTATTTAGTACATGAAAACCAACCCACCCAAAATTATATAGTTATATTTAGTACATGAAAAACAACCCACCCAAAATTATATAGTTGTATTTAGTACATGAAAACCTACCCACTCAAAATTATATAGTTGTATTTAGTACATGAAAACCAACCCACCCAAAATTATATAGTTGTATTTAGTACATGAAAACCTACCCACTCAAAATTATATAGTTGTATTTCGTACATGAAAACGAACCCACCTAAAATTATATAGTTGTATTTAGTACATGAAAACCAACCCACCCAAAATTATATAGTTGTATTTAGTACATGAAAACCAACCCACCCAAAATTATATAGTTGTATTTAGTACATGAAAAACCTACCCACTCAAAATTATATAGTTGTATTTAGTACATGAAAAACAACCCACCAAAATTATATAGTTGTATTTAGTACATGAAAACCAACCCACCCAAAATTATATAGTTGTATTTAGTACATGAAAAACAACCCACCCAAAAGTATATAGTTGTATTTAGTACATGAAAACCTACCCACTCAAAATTATATAGTTGTATTTAGTACATGAAAACGAACCCACCTAAAATTATATAGTTGTATTTAGTACATGAAAACCAACCCACCCAAAATTATATAGTTGTATTTAGTACATGAAAACCTACCCACTCAAAATTATATAGTTGTATTTAGTACATGAAAACGAACCCACCTAAAATTATATAGTTGTATTTAGTACATGAAAACCAACCCACCCAAAATTATATAGTTGTATTTAGTACATGAAAACCTACCCACCCAAAATTATATAGTTGTATTTAGTACATGAAAACCTACCCACCCAAAAGTATATAGTTGTATTTAGTACATGAAAACCTACCCACTCAAAATTATATAGTTGTATTTAGTACATGAAAACCAACCCACCTAAAATTATATAGTTGTATTTAGTACATGAAAACCTACCCACCCAAAATTATATAGTTGTATTTAGTACATGAAAACCTACCCACTCAAAATTATATAGTTGTATTTAGTACATGAAAACGAACCCACCTAAAATTATATAGTTGTATTTAGTACATGAAAACCAACCCACCCAAAATTATATAGTTGTATTTAGTACATGAAAACCTACCCACCCAAAATTATATAGTTGTATTTAGTACATGAAAACCAACCCACCCAAAATTATATAGTTGTATTTAGTACATGAAAACGAACCCACTCAAAATTATATAGTTGTATTTAGTACATGAAAACGAACCCACCCAAAATTATATAGTTGTATTTAGTACATGAAAACCAACCCACCCAAAATTATATAGTTGTATTTAGTACATGAAAAACAACCCACCCAAAATTATATAGTTGTATTTAGTACATGAAAAACAACCCACCCAAAATTATATAGTTGTATTTAGTACATGAAAACCTACCCACTCAAAATTTTATAGTTGTATTTAGTACATGAAAAACAACCCACCCAAAATGATATAGTTGTATTTAGTACATTAAAAACAACCCACTCAAAATTATATAGTTGTATTTAGTACATGAAAACGAACCCACCTAAAATTATATAGTTGTATTTAGTACATGAAAACCAACCCACCCAAAATTATATAGTTGTATTTAGTACATGAAAAACAACCCACCCAAAATTATATAGTTGTATTTAGTACATGAAAAACAACCCACCCAAAATTATATAGTTGTATTTAGTACATGAAAAACAACCCACTCAAAATCATACAGTTGTATTTAGTAAATGAAAACCAACCCACCCAAAATGATATAGTTGTATTTAGTACATGAAAACCAACCCACCCAAAATGATATAGTTGTATTTAGTACATGAAAACCAACCCACCCAAAATTATATAGTTGTATTTAGTACATGAAAACCAACCCACCTAAAATTATATAGTTGTATTTAGTACATGAAAACGAACCCACCTAAAATTATATAGTTGTATTTAGTACATGAAAACCAACCCACCCAAAATTATATAGTTGTATTTAGTACATGAAAACCTACCCACTCAAAATTATATAGTTGTATTTAGTACATGAAAACGAACCCACCTAAAATTATATAGTTGTATTTAGTACATGAAAACCAACCCACCCAAAATTATATAGTTGTATTTAGTACATGAAAACCTACCCACCCAAAATTATATAGTTGTATTTAGTACATGAAAACCAACCCACCCAAAATTATATAGTTGTATTTAGTACATGAAAACGAACCCACTCAAAATTATATAGTTGTATTTAGTACATGAAAACGAACCCACCCAAAATTATATAGTTGTATTTAGTACATGAAAACCAACCCACCCAAAATTATATAGTTGTATTTAGTACATGAAAAACAACCCACCCAAAATTATATAGTTGTATTTAGTACATGAAAAACAACCCACCCAAAATTATATAGTTGTATTTAGTACATGAAAACCTACCCACTCAAAATTTTATAGTTGTATTTAGTACATGAAAAACAACCCACCCAAAATGATATAGTTGTATTTAGTACATTAAAAACAACCCACTCAAAATTATATAGTTGTATTTAGTACATGAAAACGAACCCACCTAAAATTATATAGTTGTATTTAGTACATGAAAACCAACCCACCCAAAATTATATAGTTCTATTTAGTACATGAAAACCAACCCACCCAAAATTATATAGTTGTATTTAGTACATGAAAAACAACCCACCCAAAATTATATAGTTGTATTTAGTACATGAAAAACAACCCACCCAAAATTATATAGTTGTATTTAGTACATGAAAAACAACCCACTCAAAATCATACAGTTGTATTTAGTAAATGAAAACCAACCCACCCAAAATGATATAGTTGTATTTAGTACATGAAAACCAACCCACCCAAAATGATATAGTTGTATTTAGTACATGAAAACCAACCCACCCAAAATTATATAGTTGTATTTAGTACATGAAAACCAACCCACCTAAAATTATATAGTTGTATTTAGTACATGAAAACGAACCCACCTAAAATTATATAGTTGTATTTAGTACATGAAAACCAACCCACCCAAAATTATATAGTTGTATTTAGTACATGAAAACCTACCCACTCAAAATTATATAGTTGTATTTAGTACATGAAAACGAACCCACCTAAAATTATATAGTTGTATTTAGTACATGAAAACCAACCCACCCAAAATTATATAGTTGTATTTAGTACATGAAAAACAACCAACCCGAAATTATATAGTTGTATTTAGTACATGAAAAACAACCCACCCAAAATTATATAGTTGTATTTAGTACATGAAAACCTACTCACTCAAAATTATATAGTTGTATTTAGTACATGAAAACGAACCTACCTAAAAGTATATAGTTGTATTTAGTACATGAAAACCTACCCACTCAAAATTATATAGTTGTATTAAGTACATGAAAACCTACCCACTCAAAATTATATAGTTGTATTTAGTACATGAAAACGAACCCACATAAAATTATATAGTTGTATTTAGTACATGAAAACCAGCCCACCCAAAATTATATAGTTGTATTTAGTACATGAAAACCTACCCACTCAAAATTATATAGTTGTATTTAGTACATGAAAACCTACCCACTCAAAATTATATAGTTGTATTTAGTACATGAAAACGAACCCACCTAAAATTATATAGTTGTATTTAGTACATGAAAACGAACCCACCCAAAATTATATAGTTGTATTTAGTACATGAAAACCTACCCATTCAAAATTATATAGTTGTATTTAGTACATCAAAACGAACCCACCTAAAATTATATAGTTGTATTTAGTACATGAAAACCAACCCACCCAAAATTATATAGTTGTATTTAGTATATGAAAACCAACCCACCCAAAATTATATAGTTGTATTTAGTACATGAAAACCAATCCACCCAAAATTATATAGTTGTATTTAGTAGATGAAAACGAACCCACCCAAAATTATATAGTTGTATTTAGTACATGAAAACCTACCCACTCAAAATTATATAGTTGTATTTAGTACATGAAAACGAACCCACCTAAAATTATATAGTTGTATTTAGTACATGAAAACCAACCCACCCAAAATTATATAGTTGTATTTAGTACATGAAAACCAACCCACCCAAAATTATATAGTTGTATTTAGTACATGAAAAACAACCCACCCAAAATTGTATAGTTGTATTTAGTACATGAAAACCAACCCACCCAAAATTATATAGTTGTATTTAGTACATGAAAAACAACCCACTCAAAATTATATAGTTGTATTTAGTACATGAAAAACAACCCACCCAAAATGATATAGTTGTATTTAGTACATGAAAACGAACCCACCCAAAATTATATAGTTGTATTATGTACATGAAAACCAACCCACCCAAAATTATATAGTTGTATTTAGTATATGAAAACCAACCCACCCAAAATTATATAGTTGTATTTAGTACATGAAAAACAACCCACCCAAAATTATATAGTTGTATTTAGTACATGAAAACCAACCCACCCAAAATTATATAGTGTATTTAGTACAGGAAAAACAACCCACCCAAAATTATATAGTTGTATTTAGTACATGAAAACCAACCCACCCAAAATTATATAGTTGTATTTAGTACAGGAAAAACAACCCACCCAAAATTATATAGTTGTATTTAGTACATGAAAACCAACCCACCCAAAATTATATAGTTGTATTTAGTACATGAAAACCCACCCACCCAAAATTATATTTTGGCAAAAAAAAATTAAGGAAACAAACGTCAATTAACTGATCGTTAGTATAATTATAGATTTATATTTTTGCAAACTTCGATTGTCTGACCAGAATTTTAAAATACTGGCGATAAGTCTTCTGCATCTCAATACTGACCAATCAGTCTCTTAGGCATCATCGGTAAGTTGCTTGGATCTGTGATAAATCAAGCAGTTGCCAACCATCTCAGTAAAAACAATCATCGGGTGACAATCAATATGGCTTTCGTTCTGCAGCGCCAACTGCTGACGTGCTGGCTGTAATATTGCATAGGATCAGCGAGTCTCTCAATGGAGGCTTTTTTTCTAGAGCAAATCGCTCTTGACATTTCAAAGGCCCTTAATGCGGTCTGACACAAAAGGGTTTCTTCACAAACTCTCTAGCGATAGTATAGCTGACAATGTCTTCGCAACCATTGAATTCTTTCTTTCTGGTAGATCTATAAAAGTAGTTGCTGATTGGAAGAAGTCTGAAGCACATGGTATCAATCACGGCGTGCCTTAACGATTTATCTTGGGGCCAATCTTCTACCTAATCTTGATTAATGCTATTCCAAATCATATTCTGAGATCATCGGTTGGCATCTACGCATACGACACGTGTGTGCATGACAGCAACTCGAAAGTCACTGCTGATCAAGTTCTCTTCGGATCTGGAGCCATGCAATGGAGGAAAAAGTGGTTTGTTAATTTAACACTTCTAAAAACCAAGCTTCTCTCTTTTCATCACCAACGCTTGAACCCTTGTTTTGCCCCAGTCGAAATTAATTGCTCACTCCTTGCTTTTATAAGCTCATAGGTCTTACTTTCCCCAAAAACCTCAAATGAAAGACTTAGTCTAATCAGTGGCTAAAGTCGCTGGGAAATTTTTGAATCATTCTATTGCTCTAGAGAGAACTTGACTTCTGATGCATTCCTCTCCCTATATACGAATCAGATATGAAATACTGTTGCCACATCTTGAGGGGGGCGCTCAGAGCATTCTTCGTTACCTAGATAGAGTTCAAAATTCTCCCCGAAATTTATTGGGTGATTATCTCTTCTTTCCTTTACAACTCTGAAGAAGACACCTCGCTAGTCTCTCTCTGCTCTGTCGGTACTTCCATATAAGTGCTCGACGTAGTTCCAATCTCTGATTCCTGATTGTAAGATTTTTACAGCAAGAATTCGTCTTGATAATACAACAACAACAAAATTTCCCTTTCTCCCTCCGCGTGCCTAGCATCGGGCGAAATTTACATCCCGTCCATGAAACACATTATCACGGGACGGTTTCCATGCAGATTATAACATGGTCGTCATAAACTCCAATGTCAACAGATTTCTATTATGAACTCCATCAACCATTCTCAATCCTTTCATAAAGTTCTTCATCTGAAAATAATTCCATCATCATTAACTATTATCCTTTAGTAGCTTTTGGCCTTAATAAGTGATCGGGATCCATTAGGAGAAAAACATAAATTATGAACAATAATTCCAAAATTATTAATTATTATAGATTAGTTCTTTTAGCCAATTACACAAGACACAACAAGGTTATGCGATTTTTAAATTTCTTGTGTGTGTTTTTTGCTTGTTTCTTATTTGTTTTTGTTTTTTCTTTTACTTTTCTGGTTGCTGCTTTGCATTTATATCGCGCTGTCTGCGTTTACGCCGGCCTACCATAAACAGCAGATAATTTAATAGTTCAAAGTTAAGGCCAGAAGTTTCTAAGGTTACTCTACTTTCCCGCGCAACGCCGAGACGCGGGTCCGTTAGACATATCTTCTATATAATAAAATAATGTCGTTTTTCCCGTGAAGCTTCAGACATTATAGGAAAATAACCGACCAGTTCATATGCTAATCTTTTCTGCTCACTACCTACAGTACTTACTAATGAGTGTTTAACAAGAATACTATTACATTTTGTCTAATTACAAATATTATTACATTTATTCCGAGATATCTGCTTCTCCCAAATACGTCTTCCATACAGGAGGTAGAAAACACTTTTCTACTCTCACGTAATCTTCTACACTGCGTCCTTTCTTATAAGGGAAATTACTTTACAACACCGATATTATTTCAGTTCAAACTCCTTAATATCTATTACATAACATGCAAGCTTTTAAATCAAAATAATAATTGCTCCCTGACAAATAATGTAAGATTATCGGAATTAAGGCGTTATACCGTTGGGAAGACCTGTTTCTTATAGTTTCTTCAACCCTTTCGCTTTAATTAAAGAACACATGATCGCTTGCCAGTGCCACCATCTACGTGATTAATTTACACTAAAGTAATTTTTATGCGTTCTCACGCTCACTCATTCTTTTATAAATAAATATTTGTATTACAAAACAATCAAATCAAAATAAAGTCATCTTACCTTCAACTATATCTTTACTATACTTAATAAACATCTTTGATTAAATATTTGTTTATTTTGTTTAGTTTGTTTTTTCTTTGTTTCATTTACTTTAACTTATTTACCATTGAACGAATTATTTATCACACGTAAACATTATCATTTTTCTTTTTATTATCACAATTTCAAATTTTTACGACTTTTATTCAACGTTTTTTTTTAAATCAACAACACAATGCCCGTCAGCGATTAAGGCACCAAATTAACGTTGGAATTTCACGGCATTATAAAGTTAATTTGCCTTTTATTTCATGATAATAGAAACAATATAAGCCTGTTCATCGAAATGTGAAGTGTCACTATTGTAAAATTGAAGGAATTATTTATCGCACGCAAATTTTTAATTTTTTTTTTTCTTAATGACATTTTCAAGTTTGAGCGAAAGTTTGTTTTGTTTTCGTTACGTAAACAAATCCTCCACCCGCTTTTGGGCGGAATGGCAGTCTCTATGCTGTCTGTCTGTCTGTATGTCTGTCTGTCTGCCTCTCTCTCTCTCTCTCTCTCTCTCTCCCTCTCTCTCTCTCTCTCTCTCTCTCTCTCTTACATTCTTTTCTCTTCTAATCCAGTTCAAACTTATGGCAAAACGTCTCATGTCGCTGTTATGTAGAGCACAGATACTACACTTTAAAATATTGATTTAGAGAAAATATTTAAAAAATTACATTTAAAAAAATAGGCAGAAGGCCATCAAAAGTGGGGGGAAGGGGGTCGTGAAAATTCATTGTAGTAACACGGTGAGTGCGGAAAAATTTCCGTTTCTGAATAATAGACCGCTCATTTTTTTTTTTCGGTGTGTTAAGAACCGAAAACAAGCATATCAATCTCTAAATGGGAGTGGGGTCTAAGTGTAAGAAAAAAAACGGGGAATAGAGTTTGGAGAATGGGTGGTGTCCTTCCAAGATAAATACAATTTGGGAGAGGTCAATAACAAAAAAAGTAAAGTGCGGATAATTTCTATTACCAGCGGCGTAACTCATTTACTCGACTAGCTAAGGACTAAACTTATCTGTGCTCCATGCTTAGGAAGGCAGGGAACTTTGATCTTAGCCAAAAGGCCAACTAAGCATAAAAAACATAAAAATGACTAAGATGGGTTGTTTGATACTTTAATATTTACTTTTTTAAGTTAAATTATTCTTTTCGATTTCCCCCGGGAAACGCCAGGACACGGGTCTTACTAGTATAAAATAAAATATGGTGAATGACCACACAAATGCAATCATATTTCAATAATAGATCTCACCAGGTCTAGTGAAAATCGCTCTGGTGTTAAATTTTAAAATGTGTGTCCTTATGTGTATAAAGTTGGGCCACTTATCGCACTAACAGTGAGATTAAAACGCCAAATTCATAGTTATAATAGAA
>OY744528.1:102251229-102273729 GCA_963556195.1 Sepiola atlantica | reverse complement strand
GGAAACGCACTGAGATAGACAGAGAGAGAGAGAGACAGAGAGAGAGAGAGACAGAGAGCAATAAGCAGAGGGGTGGAATGAGGGAGCTATGTCGCGGTAGATATTTTAGCAAAATATTTTGTTTTAATCGATTTATCTTACTTAATAAAATCATTTTTAACACATTAATCGATTTATCTTACTTAATAAAATCATTTTTAACACATTAATCGATTTATCTTACTTAATAAAATCATTTTTAACACATTAATCGATTTATCTTACTTAATAAAATCATTTTTAACACATTAATCGATTTATCTTACTTAATAAAATCATTTTTAACACATTAATCGATTTATCTTACTTAATAAAATCATTTTTAACACATTAATCGATTTATCTTACTTAATAAAATCATTTTTAACACATTAATCGATTTATCTTACTTAATAAAATCATTTTTAACACATTAACAAGTGTCGTCATCTTGGTTAGGCGGTCAGTTTTGTGTAGAATTTAAAACAGTTCTTCTTTGTGGCTCAATTGATAAGGCACTGACTTCATAACCGGGTTAATCAGAGTTCGATTCCTGTCGAAGATATAATATTTTTAATACTGGTTTAAATCTTTAAAATATAATTGTATACTTTTGTTACATGTTATTTTTGTTCTTCCTCCAATGTTTTTATCATTTTTATCTTTTGTTAAACGCAATTTCTTTATTAATAACATTGCGTTAACACTTCTCGTATTTCTGTGTATTTGCGTGCGTTTTTCGCCTCTATATGACTTATTATTGAATCGATTATTTATTGAAATAACGTAAAGCAATATAATGAACATTGTGTTGTATAGACAAAGTGGCGCCATGAGCAGTTAGAAGGGAGTGGTACAGGTAGAGAATTTGGAAGGAAGTGTCTAGTTCCGATTGCAGTAAGCTTACAGTAACTAAGAAAAAACGGACATCTAAAATTTCCGGCCGAAGGTAGATATATTTGACAGACACTGATTGTTCAGGAGATGGGTTCAGAATAACGGTGAGAGAAAGACTCTGGACAGCTCGACGAGATAAACGACAAGAGACAGCATTGAGGAAGATCGACAAGCGACCTCAGAGTGGTTTAGCTAATATCCTGGACTTGAGAAATGGGAGGCTTAGCTCAGAAGTAGAGACACTAATGACGAGACCCCAACGACACACACACGTGTTCAACAAGTCTTGTGCAAAATGTCTATATATGTGTCTACGTTGTTTCTTACTTTGGCACCGCCAATACTACAATCGACACGGCTAGAAGAAGAAGAAGAAGAAGAAGAAGAAGAAGAAGAAGAAGAAGAAGAAGAAGAAGAAGAAGAAGAAGAAGAAGAAGAAGAAGAAGAAGAAGAAGAAGAAGAAGAAGAAGAAGAAGAAGAAGAAGAAGAATTATGGAATATGTGTTTTGGGTTAGGCGACCAGTCTGGACGCGTGTATGCTTGTACACTTACATCAAAAACTCAATCGTCTGCTAAATATTTAACAATCATGTTTTATTATAATCTGAAAATGCGGTACTTAACAATTGAAGAATTTAAAAATAATAATAATAATTTTAACGAAGAGTTCAGTCCACCTGCTGTGATTTAATTAAAATTATTCTAAAGAAAGTTTTAAAAATCAATTTAAAATGTTTAGGATGAAGAATCCATCGTAATTGTATTACTCTCACCTCCTTGTACCCGTGCTAATTTAATGAGTATGTTTTTATTGGGACTAAAAGCAATGTACAATCTACAAGACTTTTGATAATATTGTTAATTTTTTATTTGCCAGTTCCTTTAAATTCACCTATTTAGACCTCTACTGCTTTTTTGAAATCTTCTTCTTCTTCTTCTTCTTCTTCTTCTTCTTCTTTCGTTTGTTTCACAGCATCTCACTGTTAGATCACCAGCTCAGTTGAGAAAAGCCATGCTAATGTTTTGTTGTCTAGCGCAGCTATGCCGGCTTCGCCGTTGGGTGGTCGATATTTAAGGCATGACTCGATGATGTTGTCTGCTGTCTGTTCAGAGTGACCACAGTCGCAGACAGCCGAGTCCCTGAGTCCCCATCCTTTCATGGTCGCGGCAAAACGACCGACACCTGTCCTGAGGCGGTTGAGCATTGTCCACTGCTTGCGAGGGAGGTCCATGCCTGGTAGGTTATCCGGGTCCTCCACAAATCTGTGCAACCTTAATTTATCTGCTGCCTGCCATTCCTCCGTCCAGCAACGTTTCAGCCAGATTCGTTTTGTGACGTCACCGGGTGTTGAAAGCAGGAGCTGGTGGGCATGCTCCAAGAATGGGCGTCGTGACTTCATGCGAGCTCGTGGAGGGGTCTCTGTGGCGAGCTTGTGGAGATAAAGTCAGCATTTCGTGGCCTCCTCCATAAGTACCTGTTCACAACTGCGAAACTAATGACTTTAGACCGCTTCCAGCGACCCCAGCGTCCTTTTTTTTGCAATGATTTTATAGTGTTTACTTTAGATTTTTATTAAGAATTCTCCCATAATGCTTGTGTTAGATAATTATTATATTTTATGGCATATCAGCTTATTACCGAATTAAGACGATTTGGTAGAAAGTGTGTATGGGTACAAGTCCTTTGGTATACTTACCCCGTTATTCATCATGTAAATGTATGGGGATACCACCCGATACAGTTTCATGTCATAATCAGGACAGATCTTATTTAATCCATGTATCAGGTATTACACTTCCGGGTATGAATGGACCTGGTCGTAATGACAACTGAGTGGTGACTCTAAATACATGCAACTCATAATTGAGGACCTCGTCATCACCATGTCTACATGCAGACACAAGGAGTATATGAATGCATTTATGTATGCATAAACCAACCTATATGTAAGTAATTTATATGAGAGTGGTTTTAAGCCGGTACAAGTATATACAGAAAAGAAAACCAACTTAAGTCAAAACGTGGCTGGGGGGTAGAAGAAGAAGAAGAAGAAGAAGAAGAAGAAGAAGAAGAAGAAGAAGAAGAAGAAGAAGAAGAAGAAGAAGAAGAAGAAGATTTTAGTAGATAGTAGCCCCTGTTTTAATATCCACCATTCAACACTGAAATCAACTTTCAAAGTTTAATAATAAAACTTACCAGAGGTTTTTTCTCGACGTTAAAAACTACACATCAAATATTTTCGCTTTTTAGTATAATTTATTCGTAGTGGCAAGTCACTGTCCAGAACTAGTTTTATGTTTCATGGTGCGATCTGTTTTCTAGCATAAAATCCCATTAATTTGGGGCGTTTTTTAAGCTACGATAGTTGGTCTGGCCGCGCGATAGAACAACTTAGCAACGGAATAACACGTGGAACACTGTGGAGATCCTGTTCTCATTGCCTTTAATTTGTATTGTTGGATTCCTCCAGTTG
This sequence comes from Sepiola atlantica, assembly GCA_963556195.1. Lineage (NCBI taxonomy): Eukaryota > Metazoa > Mollusca > Cephalopoda > Sepiida > Sepiolidae > Sepiola > Sepiola atlantica. The sequence continues at coordinate 102,270,340 of OY744528.1, read as the reverse complement.
TTAGCAAAAGTTACCGCTAAGTCGAACACGCCCGCCTTCAGCGTTGATTTTAAACGCTAGACAAATAAAAGAAATCTTGTGATTCACTTGGATTGTGGAACCTCTTGTTGGGGCAGACTCCGCCAAATCATAACGTGGGAAGCTCAATCATTGCTGAAACTACACGGGAAACAGTAAATGCGTCACAACAGTCGGGCGTTAAAGGCTCTGCTTACGCTCGCATCCTTATAGGATCCATGATTTTATATTATCTTATTACGACTTCTTCGGGTATCAGGTCTGTTTGCAGACATCGATGATCATGGCTCTACATTCTTTTCTGCATTCGGTTTTTTTGATGAGAGGCCATCTGTGAACTTGGTACGCTGTCTTCCTCTACTTTTTTGCCGTCGATTTTTCATAACATCACGCTTTCATCCAAGCCGTCCGTCTGCATTATATGGCCGAAGAACTTCAACTGTCTTGCGTGACAGTATTGAAAAGCGGTCTGTAGTAATCAGTCTTACGCCTGACTTCTTCGTTTTTCTTCCTTTTTCTCCATGAGATTCGTAGAATTATTCTTAGAAACCATATCTCCACTATTTTTTTATTAAAACTACCAGACTAAAATGAAGAATTTATTGTTAAAAACAAATCAAAAATATATTATCAACATATTGGCAACACATTAACAACATGTATGGACAAAAAACAAATTACCTTGTTCTAAAACAAAAATATATTATCAACTTATTAACAAGATATTAATATATAAACAAAAACAAACAAAAACAATTATCAACATATTAACTTATTATGAACATATTAAAATTATCTTCTTCATAAATTAATAAGAACATATTATCAACATATAACCTTAGTAACAATATATTGAAATACATACAAAAAACACCTTGTTTTAAAACAAACAAAACCCATATTCTTCAGATATAAACATATTAACAACATATGTACATATAATCTTGTTCTAGAAAAAAAAAATATTATCAACGTATTAACATATTAACAACATATTAACATATTTACAAAAGACAGATTACTATAGTCGATAAGTTACAAAATCATATTATCAACATATTAAAATATTTACAACATATGAACATATAACAAACAGGCAGATAACTTTGTTCTCGAAGTAACAAACTTATATTATCAACATATTAACATATTAACAATAGACGGATTATCTTGTTTTTGAAGATACAAAATTATATTATCAACATATTAACATATAAACAACATATAGACATATTAACAAAAGACAGATTAATTTGTTCTAAAAGAAACGAAATCATATGATCAACATATAAACATATAAACAACATATGAACATATCAACGAATGACAAATTTCTTTAGTCGAGAAAAAACAAAATCATATTATCAACATATTAACATGTTAACAAAATATGAACATATTAACAAAAGACAGATTTCTTTCTTCAAGTAGTTACAAAATCATATTATCAACATATTAACATATGAACAACATATGCACATATAACACAAAAGACAGATTACTTTGTTCTAGAATAAACTAAATATATTATCAACATATTAACATATTAACAACATATTAAAATATTTACAAAAGACAGATTACTATAGTCGATAAGTTACAAAATCATATTAACATATTAATAACATATGTACATTTTAACTAAAGACAGACTACTCTATTCGAAATATGACAAAATAATATTATCGAAATATTAACATATTAACAACATATAACCTATTAACAAAAGACAGATTTCTTTGTTCGAATTAAACAAAATCATATTTTCAACATATTAACATATTAACAACATATAGACATATAAACAAAAGACAGATTACTTTATTCTAGAAGTAACAAAATAATATTATAAACATATTAACATATTAACAACATATGAACTTATTAACATTATTTTTGTTCGAAAAGAAACAAAATTATATTATCAACATATTAACATATTAACAACATATGAACAGATTAAAAAACAGATTATCTTTTTCTAGAAGTAAAAAAAAACATATGATCAACATATTAACATATTAACAGCATATAATTATATTAAGAAAAGACAGATTACATTATTTTAGAAGTTACAAAATCATATTATCAACGTATCAATATATTAACAACATATGAACATATTGAAAAAAGACAGATTTCCTTGTTGTTAGAAGTAACTAAATCATATTATCAACATATGAACATATAAACAAAAGACAGATTACTTTATTCTAGAAGTAACAAAATCATATTAAGTAAGTAATTCCGGAACACGAAAGTATACATTCATTTAATTATTATATGAACCTGAAAGTTATGAATTGTATCGAATCAATACAGCATACGATAAATGGAAAAAGAATTATAATAATATAGACTACAAAAATGATTGGGATTAGAATTTATAAACCGAAAATTATAAATAAAAAAGTAAGCTGTAACATGAAAAACGATAAAAACTAAATCAATTTGAAATTACGTATTTTATTATATTTTTTAAATTAAAGAAATTATGGATGTGTTAATAGGCTAAAACGATAGTTAAAATAAAAATTAATGAATAATAGGAATTTAATATAGGAATAAACTGATTTTTGCCAGGGACCGGATATGACATATCGAAAATGATATTCGTTGTAGAATAATACAGATATAAAAACCTCTATTTTTAATAAAATTCTAAGAGATAATTAAATAAATATATAAATCATCGTTCCTAGCATGTGAATAAGTAAGGAAGGCCCAGCAGGATAGAATGATAGTTAGAATAAATTAGTAATAATTAGGGATTCAATCGAACCGCTACGGAAGTTTGCTTACAATTTGACCGGAAGTTGATTAGTATGAGATAGAAGGACTGCTCATATGAAATTGTGGGTGCCCTTATTCGTAAAATATGAAGAAAGGAATAAGAAATGAAAAAAATGGATGAGAAAGAAATGAAAAAACTATTTTTAATTCAAATGATTGCGGTTGGTTGAAATATTTATTACTTATATGTGTGATGTATGTTTTAACGATTCTTATCGATAAAATATAAACACCGTAAAGAGAAAAGATGTATTACAATAGGAACATTAATATGGATAAATATGGATAAAAAAAGTATTTCCCTTGGAAAAAAGAATTGCGAGGAAAAGAAAATATGGAAAAGATAAATTAATATTAGACACATTTTAATTTCTTCAGCCTGACTAGAAAGTTTTTTATATGCACTGAGGAAGTCTCCTCATGAAAATGATGATATTTTGTATATCATTGAAATTAATTTTCTTGAAATAACCAGAAAAAATGTTTTGGGAAATAAAAGTGTTTTTTAAAGAATATATAGTATGTTGTTCTCTAAATAACTAAGGTTTTACATTATGTTAAATTAAGAGAATTAGTCGTACACTACAACATAATCATATGTGTTAACTAAAACATATATATATATATATATATATATATATATATATATATATATATATATATATATATATATATATATATTGGTACAGAAAAATGAGTACAACATTCGTTCCTTTTAACCTTTTCATCTCTTCATAAGTATAATCCTTAACCCTATTTTCTCTCCCTAATCCCTATAGAAGACACATCATTAAACCCCAAAACAGTAACGGTCAAATATACGATACTCATAAATATTGGCTCACGGGATTTATATAGAAATATGTTTTATTTCTTTAATTTTTATATCTCTTTAAATCTTCTCCGGTTTAAATCTCAACTGTTATATTCACCCCTCCCCTTTTTTTCAAACCTTATTAAACCTTTCTTACACTAAATTTAAACAAACATAAATAACACTCTAAGCAAATAACGCGTCCAAACGAAAGTGACACGTGACTTCACATTTCCGAAACAGATGACAACAGAAGCTGAAGAGAGCCTGATGGCTAAGTCCTTCTGTGCTTGAAACTGACGGTACGAATGTTGTACTAATTTGTCTGTACCAAAATGAATAAATATTACGCTCTTAATTTTTAATTTTTAACTTTAATTCTTAATTAATCGAGTACTCTGCTGGGATTTTTCCTGCTATATTACAAAGAAGTTATATATATATATATATATATATATATATATATATATATATATATATATATATATATATATATATATATATATATATATATTATATATATATATATATATATATATATTTATATATATATATATATATATATATATATATATATATATATATATATATATAAGGTTAATACAACAAAAGATATAAGAGGCACCTAATATATTTAATTAGTGAACATCCGGATAAAAATGAAGTTCAATATACTGGATAGAGCATTAATAGCAATAGATAAAGTGAAAGAATAAAATAAGGTGCGAATCAAATTTTCTCACAGTTCAATATTCAGCCAAAGTACTTAAAAGTCCTTAACTCATGAGTTTTCAAAGAAAATCTTCTCTTCAGAGGACCATTACCGCAATGACATTGCTACAGGTAATAAAAATTAAACTTTGAAAATATATAAAATGGTCCTCTGAGAAGATTTTCTTTGAAAACTCATGAGTTAAGGACTTTAAAGTACTTTGCGTGAACATTGAACTGTAATAAAATTTGATTCGCACCTTATTTTATTCTTTCACTTGATCTATTGCTATATATATATATATATATATATATATATATATATATATATATATATATATATATATATATATATATATATATATATTACGGATAGATAGATAGATAGATAGATAGATAGATAGATAGAAAAAAGAAAAAAAAGCCAGTATTTTATTATGTTTGGGGGGGTATATTCTGACTCTAAACCTTGTTTACATTTGGCGAGTCAATAATGTCTATTGTTGTAGACATTGATTCTTTCTCTGAAAACGACAATTTTCTTTCGAAACGATAACACAAATATTCTCCTTCCAAGTTCCCTCTTTTATTTTATTGGGGATTCTTTTCACCCCCACCTAACCCCACCGCCACCCCGCCAGAAAATTTTAAAAAAGAAAAAGACAAGATAATCGTTTCTATCCGTTAGTTCTTTGTCCATTTTCGCGTCCATCTTGTGATGTTTATTTTCTTATTCTTTTTTTGGTTTGCGTTTGAAAGACATGAGAGGCGTTGTCGGTCGGTCGATCGCTCTGTCACGCTTTATTTGTAGATAGAATAGTCGATGGTCTGTCAGGCTTCATTTTCAAATGGGATTTGTATTTGTAAGCGTACAGATTGAATGGGTATATCTTACGAATATGAACTGGGTTCTTTTTAACGAAACAATGCGATTTTCTGTTGTATATTTTGCCCGAGGAATGTTTTGCTAAGAAGGGATTTTGCCGGGTCCGCATTTTTACTCGTATCTCACCCTGCCCTTTTCCGACCCCGACCCCCCACCCCCTCTCTCTCTCTCTCTCCCCTCTCTCTCTCCCATCTCTCTCTCTCTCTCTCTCTCCCTCTCTCTCTCTCTCTCTCTCTCTCTCTCTCTGTTGTTTAACTTTCCAAGTCGAAAGAAATGTTTGTTTTTTTGGCGAAATAACTGATTCTTCTTTTCATTTTTCACTTCGCTGGACGAGTATGAACGCAAAAAAAAATCCCATATGAAGAAAAACTTCGGTTGAAATGCGAGAGTCTTACAAATTACGCGGGGTGACAAGCTAATCTGGCTTTTTTGAGTGAAAAAAAAAACAACATAACAGGTATGAGTATTCTTAAGATGCGTCCATTTAATCTGCGCGTTTTGTGATGAAAATTCTATTTTAAACTTAAGCGTGATGAAGCCTCACTGCTTTGATAAACTTCCAGGACTGACTTTCACTCCGGACCAGAAGTGGAAGACCTACATCCGATTTGTTAATAAGATCGTTGGAAAAGTGGTTGGACGATTCTATCGCTCCAGACCTGTATAAGAATCTTCTGCACGTATAAGTTTGTTTGTTTGTTTGTTGGGTTTTAACGACCTTTCAACCCTTATAAGGTCATCTCAGGTCAATACACGTATAAGAGTCAGATAGGTCCCAAGATGAAATACTGTTGCCACATTTGGGGAGGTGCCACTCAGAGAATTCTTTCTTATTTTGACAGAGTATAAAACCGAATGAAAATCTAGTGGGGAATGATATATTCTCTTCTCTGTGGCTTTTTTCTCACTAGTCTTTCTCTACTCACTCGTTATTTTCATGGTAGGTGCTCGACAGAGCTCCAATCACTAGTCCCTACCTAGAAAACGTTCACAGGAAAAACTCGTCTAGCTACAACCACTGTAAGTAATTTTTCTTTCTTCCTATGTGTACCTGGAACTAAACGGAACGTTTGTGCATGAATTAGAGTGAGAAGCAGTCTGGGAGAGAGGATGGGAAACTGTTCAAAGAGTAACATATCTTTGAGAGAGAGGTTTTAAAAGAAACATGTTACACACGTTTTTTTAACTGTATATTATTTTCTAGAGTCCTGGACAACGCCGAGTAGTCCTGTTAGTTAATGAATAAATGCTTAACGGCTAATTTGATATACAAAGCAACAGGATATAACAATATTAATCATGGATAAAAGATGTATGAATGGAGGCACGTTATAGATATAAGTATATGATTACATTCGAAAATGAAAAATATACAAATACTACTAAATATATACGGGAACAAAAAATATAAGCATAAATACTAATATAAATTGGGAAGTCTGTTGCACTACCCGTTCTTTCGGGTACCCCGTAAGATCCAACAAGAATGACAAAGAACAGAACGTATATGGAAAACTTTGGTTTTCTTTATTTCCCATCACCGGATGGTTTACGCCGGCTACGCACACACATAAAAATCTTTTGACATACTTTTGTCTCAAGAAAGTCTTTTTCTTGCTGAGGTCACAGACTTAGTTTCCGCTAGAAACTCGTTCATATATACATCCGATTGGAAAGCAATTTGTTCTGCATTGTCTATCCGAGCGTGAACTGGAGTAATTGTTCCACAAGCACTTCTAATTGTCTGTTTGATGAAATACAAGTCAGGGGATTCCTTCACAGTACCAACTTGCTTATCGGTCGCATTTTTAGTCAGCGGACACGAAAGCCTAACAGCAGGTCGGGTTTGGGTACCATAGCCAATAAAGCTTCATCGGTGCCATAAACATCGGTAAACTCCCATTCTTCCGGTACTTCGATACTCCGATCACCAAGCGCTGCGACTTTTCGCGTTTCTGAAACCGCCGCCTTTCAAGTCTCGCTTGCACTGCGGAACCTTCTCCTTTCTAACAGTTATCAAGTCGCTTTCTTTCTTTCTCGACGTCCCACCCACAATGGACTCATCCACGATTCATTTTTGCCACTCTTCATTATTTTACAAGTCCTGCAATTAGCACCTGCTTTTGTAAATCATATTTAGAGGAAAAATATCAAATTATGAATCTCGAACGCCAAATTACATTATTAAACAAAAAAGATCTTTTTCCAAAATGTAGGCATATAAATACATATTTACTTTGATATTTAAATCATGGTTAACAAGAACAAAATAAAACCATGAATAAATAATTTTAATAGTAAATAAATAAAACGTAAATAATATATATAAAATTTGAATAAAATTTAAATAAGTAAACAAGTAAGAAACTACTTTAGTATTCAATCTAAAACGTCACGTATTTTTTTTATATTTATCCTTCATATTTCACATTTAAAACGAAAATAATAAAACGAGAATGAATATTTGTTCTGAATTTATTTTAAATCGAATTCAATATGCAAATAAATCAAATATTTATGAATATTGTCGCGTCATACATGCGAAACGTAACGGCGCCCAAGAACAGTAGATATTTCAGAATTTTCTTTTTTTTTATCAGTTTGAATTTGTATTCAAATGTATTTTATTTACCAGGAGGTTAGACACAAAGTCAGGTGCGAATTTTGATGAAAGTGTTTATGTGGAACGAAGTGAATTCGAACCCGGAATACCCAGTCCGCGTCGTTCACCACATAGACACCAAGCCATCCTCATTTGTATTCAAATGTATAAAGACGTTAGATATATTATTAATTCAGTTTTGACGATCGCACGTCCCAGATAACTGCACTTAAATGTAAAGATATTATACATTTATTATTTATTATTGTTACGTGTGTGTGTGGGGGGGGTGTAGGTGTGGGGGGGGGGGCCTCCCGGTGTAACTTTGCCGTCAATGACTTGGACTACGCAGATGATATCGCGCTACGCGATGAAACATTTACTCATGTCCAGTCTATTAATGAGCTTCAGCATGTTGCATTGAAGATTGTGCTGAAAATAAATGCCCGAATACAAAGATACTTGTGGGCGAATTTGCTTTAACGTCCACAATTGTGATATTGTTGAAGAGGTTAAGTGTTTCAAATATCTCAGCGTCATCATCATAGTCACGGGTCAAAGTGGAGCTGACATCAAAGCAAACATTTAACTTGCACGGCATGCCTTCTTCCGACTCAATTCCCGGCTCTAGTCAAGATCTGAGATAAGGTGCAGCACCAAAATAAGGATCTAAAAAACGCTGGTGCGAAGTGAGTCCTGGCCAATGAGAGTGGAAGACGTTAGGCGATTGGAAACTTTCTACCATCACTGCCCGCGTCGCATCCTTCGTGCCCGATGGCAGCATCTCCTCTTAAACAATACAGTATGTTTCCGTTGCAACATTAACTCCCTCCGACAAGTTATTCTAACGAGACGTCAATCAGGAGTGTTCATCTACGAAGCAATTTGCCCCAGCTCACATACAGGGTTGAAAAAAGGCGATGTGGTGGACTAAGAAAATCCTGGCTGATGACGGTTAAAGCTGACCTGGAACCCAACCTGGGCCCCCGTATCTATGAAGTTCACTGTTTGGAACAGCGAGTGGCTAATCACTCAATCGTTGACTTCAAATCATCAGGGTTGGTCAGCCTTCGTGAAGACGCAGTGGCAATGGTAGGTAGAGCCTGCTGTTTAAAGTACAAGTAGGTAGGCCTCCGTCGGTCACGCTTGACCATGATTAGCCTCCCAGTTGTCTGTTCGGTTGGAGCTTCGACGATTGTGGCTGTAGAAGCAGATGCGGGAGTGACACTCTGTTGAATTCGTCACATGTGTGTTATGTCCCTGGTCCGTTGGGGACGTCGCTTTTCTTTCTGCGAGCCTGTCTCCGTCAGCTTCTCCTCCTCTGACTTGAAGTGTTTAGTCATGATTTCTCTACGTGTAGATCGGTTGGCTCCCAGGATCTTCCAAGACTGTTGATGCCCACAGCCTTCATATTGCGTTTCATGACATCGCGGTACCGCAGCTGTGGCCGCCCGGTGGGTCTTCTTCCAGAGGCCATCTCTCCATACAGATCTTTAGAGGTGCGACCATCTGACATACAGTGGGCGTTGTCCAGCCAACGTAGTCTCTGCTAATCTGTATGCAGGACATACCTGCTCGGGTCAGGACCCCAGTTTTGGGCACACTGTACTCTCATGGTGCTCTCATGGTGCAGCGGATGCTTCTCATGCAGGTGTTCAGATGCCTTTTGTACCTGGCCTGTGTGATCCAAGCCTCACTTCCGTATAGCGGGATGCTGATGACAGCCATTGCACATCGTCATCTTGATTTCATTAACAACTTGGGATCGGTCCACACACGTGTTGTAAGGTGCACAAAGGTTGTGACTGCCTTCCCAATTCTCCCGTCAATCTCTGCGTCTGAGGAGAGGTTGACAGTGATGGTGGAGCCAAGGTATGTAAATTGAATGATCGCATCGAGCTTGTAGTCATCAATAGTGATGACTAGTGGTGTTTCGGTGCCTTGTACTAGAAGTTTTTTTGTTTGTTTTATTTTAGATTGATGGTCAGCTCAATGTCTCTGCAGGCTTCGAAGAAACGGTCCATAAGCGACTGAAGTTCACATTAAGTCTCTGACAAGGGGTTCTTGCGCTTCTGTCCTGACTCCGAGGCTTACGAGATTGAACAGTCCGCCATCTTGACTTGCCAACTGCATGCTTCAGAAGCAAAGCGAAGAAGATCTCGAAGAGAGTGGTAGCGAGGACACAGCCTTGTTTGACTCCACTAGAGATCTTGATGGGATCAAGGGTGCTGCCATTAAACCGCACAGGCCAATGCATATTACTGTGGAATGACTCAATGAGGCTCTGCGGCTTGGATTGACAGCCAATCTTGGACAGGATTCTGAAGAGGCCTTCTCCACTAACAAGATCGAATGCCTTGATGAGATTGATAAAAGCGACATACAAGGGAATCTGCAGTTCTCAACACCTTTCCTAGAGTTGACGGATGGAGAAGACAACGTCTACCGGTGATCTTTTATCTCTGAAACTACACTTCGATTCTGAGAAAACACGTTCCAGGAGTTTCTGCAGGCATATCAAGATGATCCGAGCGAAGACTTTGCGTCCACAGTGCTGAGTAGTGAGATGCCTCTGTAGTTATTGTTGTTATATATATATATATATATATATATATAGAGAGAGAGAGAGAGAGAGAGAGACAGACAGACAGACAGACAGACAGACACACACACACACACACACAAACAGAGAAAGACAAAGAGACAGACCGACAGAGACAGACAGACAGACAGACAGACAGAGACAAGTTTGTCATTTCTCGCGTCAAAATATTTCGACAAAGGAAATAGCCACATGGTCTAATGAGTGCGAGGCGAGAAACTGCCAGCCATCGTGCACTGTTGATGACACATCAACAAACTTGAATCTATATGAGCTCTATCACATATATTGAGAACTCTTTCCATATATACACATATATATATGTGTGTGTGTGTGTGTGTGTGTGTGTACACACTTTTGATATTATAAGGTAATATAATATATTGCGTATATGTATTTTCAGTATTTACTTCGTCAGTAGAGTTTAGTAGTAGTATAAAAATATATTTATGGCAAACAAGCTACGCAGAAACGTTCATGTTTCATTCCCGAAGGAAATGTTCAGGCTAAATGCGTGGATGTATGGTTTGCGATTGGGTCTATATCTAAGTAGTGTTAGCTCTGGCAACTAACCAATCGGATTCGTTGGTTATATTACCCCCATTTAGACTACAATTTCATTGGTCAATGGCCAAAACACCTCTTAAACAAAGGGTTTGAGTTCCCTTTATTTGATAGGATTGTTTGGCGCTGCCCACTTTTAAGTGGGTTAAATTAACAAAGGTGACCTTACTCTGACACGTGGGAACTAAAATAATGTATCTGTTCTATTTATTTTATTACCTGTCGCCATTTTAGATTTTTTTTTTTTTGTTACGGTGTTTGTATTTATATAGTTTATTTTTTCATTTATTTTTTTTATTGTATTTATTTATTTTTTATATCTTTATTTATTTATTTATTATTATTATTATTATTATTATTATTATTATTATTATTATTATTATCAGCAGCAGCAGCAGCATCATCATCAGCATCATCAGCATCATCATCATTATTATTATTATTATTATTATTATTATTATATTTTCTAAATAATTTAAATGAATAAATATATATATATGAATAGTTCTTATTTTACGCCCTAATACGCGTGACCTCACCAGAAATCGCGGTGAAATCCTCCTCCATATCTTATATTTGCCACTCTATATCTATATTAATACAATGATTATATCATTTATTACAAATAAATAAAATAATGTATACATTTAATGTATTATTGCTTGTGATTTTTTAGAAATAATACTAGTGTTTTCATCTACTGCTGAGAACAAACATGGCGTCCGTTTAAGAAATGTTCTTGGTATTCGAAGAGTAATGGTGAGAGTACTTATTGGTGTAACATTCTACTACCTATTTATATGAATACGAAGAAATGGAATTTCGACCCGGATAAATTATGTTTTCAATAAAATTAAATCGAAATACATTTTTTTATCTAAAAACATAATCCGATATAAACCATGTATTATTGGCGAATATAACATTTATTTGAAATTGTCATATACATATTACCGAAGCAAGTTGCATGATTGTTTATTTGTAGTAAGTACTGTTGTTTATTTTATTTTTCGATAATCTCGCAGTAAATAGATGTTTTTATTTTATTTTTTGAACAAATATTTTTACAACAGTGTTAATTTTAATTGAAGCCAAAAATTAACATTTTAAATTAGTAACATTTTGTGAGATAGACAAAACAAAAGCTAGTCAAAGAGAAACACGAAACTATTACTACAATTGCTACTCTGAATTCGTAAGTAGCAGTTGTAGTAATGGTCTCGTGTTTATCTCGCACGACGTTTTTAGTCGTGTGATAGATATTCTCAGAATGGGCACGGCTGTAATTTAATTCTAAATGTACTTAATTGAACTATTTAATCCACTAAGAAAGTAGATAATAAAATGTTTCTTATTTCTCTATATTTATTGATTTTCTTTTAAGATCTGTCCACGAAATTATCTATATAATAAAAGTAAACGTACGTGTGTCCGACTCGCTTTTATACTCGCGTAGGCAAATTTGATTTTTATAAGCAAAGGAGTGGCTTAATCTGAATGAGTGATAATTATAAACAAGAAAAGAAAGAATAATCTCGTAGGCAAATTAAAACTTATGAGCAAAGACGGGCAGGCTTAAATGTCAATAATATCTGATAACAATGAAAAGAAAGGAAAAAAATTCCACTTTTAATATTACACAAATATCCCAGTATTATTTGAACTCACTAGGAGTTCTCACACAAGTCACGTCAGTGATTGCTCACTGATAATAACCGTTGGTGTTCCCTGGAGTCTGAGTGACAACATATCTCACCAGATTTCCAGTACTCTCTACCTCTTTTCGATAACGATTGCAAATGACTCTACGGTATCGCAGCAACCGCTTATCATTGATTTATCGTTGGTAACGACCATTGGTCTTCTCTGGGATCCGAGTGGCAATAAGCCTCCCCAAGGTCCCAACACTCTCCGCACTCTTTCATTGGAGGTTCGATTAGTGCTCTCCTTTCTCGGTCTTCCTATCCTTCACTGACCCCTCATGACTATTTTGTGAGGTATCAGCTGAGGCTGGGGAGGAGTCAGTTAATTAAGTTTCTTGCCGTTTCTGTTCCTTGGGTTCATGTGATAGTGTGCTTCCTATTGTTTTGTTTTCTTCCTGTTGTAACATTCATGTGACTAGTTACCATTCATAGCTTATGAGGGTTGGTTTCCGCATTCAAGGATTTTCCTGAAGATTCCAGCTGTTTTCATCATTGCCGTCCTTTGTATGATCTCAGTGATCCCTTCGGTTCCAATTTCTCCTAGTCTTTTTTCCACGTTTTTTAGACTGCTCCTAGTGCTCCTACGATTATTGGTATTATATTGACTTTCTTTATGCTCCATATCCCTTTTAATTCTCTGGCAAGTTCCGTTGTATTTGCTTCGTTTTTTTCGTCTCTTTGATCTTCACTCTGTGGTCTGCTGAAACAGCAAAATTTACGACTTGGCAACATTTTTCCTTCTTGTCGACTATTATGACATCCGGTTCCCTTGCTTGTATGAGTTTATCTGTTTGCACCCCCATGTTCGAAAGGATTTTGTGATTTTCGTTTCTGGTTTATGTTTGTACCATTTGTCCGCGTGTCTGAAATGCAGTCGTCTGCATAGTTTCCAGTGTACTGCTTTCCCCGCGCAGTCATGTCTGTTCTTGTATTCTTTTGGGGCATTCGCTTATTATATGATTTACTGTTTCGTTTTTTTTGTTTGTTTTTTGTTTTTTTTCACAATCTGCATTTACTGTTTTGGTTTTTTTTATCTATTTTAGCTGTCAAATAGTTAGTCTTCATCGCATTGTTCTGTGCAGCTGTCAGAAGAGATTCCGTTTCTCAGTTCAAGTATCCTTTTCTTAGCCATGCCCAGGAATATTGGTGGGTCTCTTCTCTTGTCATTCCTATGAAACGTCCATGTAGCTGTTTTTCTTCCCACTTGTCTTTTCTTGCCTTTTTGTTTCTGGCTTCGGTGCTTCCCGAGTTGTTCATTGGGGGGGGGATGTCTCTTGCTGCGATGATCAGCCTTTCTGTGTTCTAAGTTATGTATTTCTCTAGCTCTTTTTTGTGTCTTCCACACAGTCTTCTATACTTTCCAGTCCTCTTCTCCTCTTCGTTTCTTTTCTTTGTGGAAGCAGTGCGTTGTGTATGGTCATTAATTTTCTAGTCTTCTAGTCAAGGTGCCTGAGTTCTTCTTTAATCCAGCCTATGAATGGTCCAGAGTATCTTATTAGTGATACTGCGCAAGTGTTTATTCCTTTTACTAGATTTTTGCTGTATAATTTCGTTTCTAAACGTGTTTTCTTGTTCTTCGCAAATATTCTTTTCCAATATTCTCTTTAATTTCTGTATATTTGATGGTGTCTGCTTCCAGAACTCCCAAATATTTATAATTATCGTGTTCGCCTAGCGCCCTCATCTCCTCTTGGTTGGGCAGTTCCATGTCCTCTATTGTCACCAGTTTTCCCTTTTTCATCTCTAGCAGTCCACACTTTTCCATTCCAAATTCCATTTGAATGTCCTGGCTGAAGATTCTGTTCGTATTTATCAGCTTTTCCAGTTCCTTTTTGTTTTTTGCAAATAGCTTCAGGTCGTATATATACATGAGGGGGTTGATTCTTTGTTCTGTGTCTGTAAACTTGTATCCGGCATCACATTTCCTGAGTATGTAGTTGAGTAGTATCATGGCTATGATAAATAGTAGTGGTGATAGGAACTCTTCTTGGAAAATGTATCTCTGTATTTTTTATCTCAGTCGGGTGCTGTCCTTCAGCTGTCAGTTCTAGTCTTCATGATCCCATTGCTCTCTTAATGAGATTAATAATAATAATAATAATAATAATAATAATAATAATAATAATAATAATAATAATAATAATAATAATAATAATAATAATAATAATAATAATAATAATTATTATTATTATTATTATTATTATCATCATCATCATTACTACTATTATTATTATTATTATTATTATTATTATTAAAATAGAACGAAGGAAGGGGAGAGTTGGGGTTTCTTTTTCTTATCGATTAGTTTTGCCTTCTTTTTCTAATCGATTAGTTTTGTTTTCTTGTCAATTAGTTTTGTCTTCTTTCTTATCGAGAGAGAGGGAGAGAGAAAGTGAGGTTTTGTCTTCTTCTTCTTCTTATCGATTAGTTTCGTTTCACTGATTTCAATTAAATTGCGAAGTGGTAGCGAGCAAAACCTGCTAGTTTATAATATGTATTAAAATAAGAACAAGTTTTCTAGTTCTTGTTTTGTGTCATCCACACAGTCTTCTATACTTACCAGCCCTCTTCCACTTTCTCGCCTTTTTTACGTAGAGTTGGGTGTAGTGCTTCACGCATTGTCATTAGTTTCCTAGTCCTCTGGTCCGGGTGTCGGGGTTCTTCTTTTGTCCAGCCTATGAAGAGCCCAGAATATTCTACTGGTGATACTGCCCAAGTATGTATTCCTTTTAGCAGACTTCTACTATGTAATTTGACTTATTATTTTTGTATTGTTATAAGGCTCAATTAATCAAGGTTTGTTTCTATAGGGTTTTTTGTCCAATATAATTTAATCACAGAATATACATGCTAACATATCCCTTAGTTTTAGGATTGAGTTATGTTTGAAAAAATTCCATTTTAATGCGTTTAATGTCGCAAATTTTAATTAACTCACAGAGTGATCCATCTCTTAATAAGTTTCTATAACCCTTTTAACCCGTATGTGTTTTTAATCCTACTCTTATTTTATACGGGATCTCTCTCTCTCTCTCTCTCTCTCTCATTCTTTCTCTCTCTCTCTCTCTCTTTCTCTCTCTCTCTGTATTTATTAACTGCCGAATGTAATAAATAAAGAAAAGAATATTAAGATTGGAATAATCTATTACAAACAAAAGAGAATACAATCACAATTATTAATACTATTTAACCCGTAGCTCTAGAGAGAAAAAGAGGACATTGGGATATAGCGAACAGAAAGAAAAAAAACTATATTTAGATATGGTCTTAATATCTTTTCATATTTAACTAGCTTTGCAAA
Source organism: Sepiola atlantica (assembly GCA_963556195.1). NCBI lineage: Eukaryota > Metazoa > Mollusca > Cephalopoda > Sepiida > Sepiolidae > Sepiola > Sepiola atlantica. The sequence goes on along the minus strand of OY744528.1, from coordinate 102,254,346 downwards.
CTCAATGTTTACTGATTCAAACAATCTAAACTGAGCTCAATGGGTGACCGAACGGGTCAGTGGGTCAACGGGTCACATTTTTCTAATATATATATATATATATATATATATATGAGGGGGATCTACTCTAGGTCAACCTTTTGTTCGTAACATAGACAGATCAAGTTTTTATCACCAGAGTTGGTTTGAGATTTTAAGTCGAGCTCGCTTGACTAACCAACTATGGCTCTGTAAAATCATACAAATGTTGAAGACTAGTAATAAAACATACAATAAAAAGTAAAATGTAGGCTATCGTTTTTTTACTTCCAACTGATGCATGTGTAATAATAATTTCTAGTTTGTATATAACAGTACGAACTGTTCATCGCTTGTTCACTGATTTTAAATCTGGTAAAGAAACCGAAAGGAAGTATTCGACTCAAACTTGGAGATGATTTTTAACTAGCGGAAACAGTGTACAACAAGCTGCGCGTGCGTGGTCCCCCTCTGTATGTGACTCCGTGTGGCGAGTGTAAAATGCAATAAATTTGGGCAATTTGGGGCAATTTTGAACCCACTTTGACCCCCTGGGGGCGCGAACCAGAATTTTTCTGAGGTCAAGGATGCTCATTTTATATCCAGAACAATTGCCTCTACAATTTGGCCAAGTTTCGGAAAAATTGAATGGATGGATCAAACGTTATAGGAGAAAAGGGTCATTTTTGCCATTTTGGGGGCTTTTGACCCCCTGGGGGCGCGAACCAGATTTTTTCCAAGGTCAGCGATACTTATTTTCTATTAGGAACAATTGCCTCCACATTTTGGCCAAGTTTCAGAGAAATTGAATGGATGGATGAAAAGTTATGGGGCAAAAAATGTCATTTTTTGCCATTTCGGGGCCTTTTGACCCTCTGGGGGGGAGGGAGGGGCTAACCAGATTTTTTCAAAAATCGGAGAATGTCACTTTCTAACCTGACCAAAGTTACAACTTCATGCAAAATTTCAGAGAAATTCAATGGATGGTTGCGGAGAAAAATCCGGACGGACGGACGGATGGACGGACATGCCTCAAAACATAAGTCTCCCGATTTTATAAATCGGGGGAGAAACAATTGAAGAGTTCAAATGCAAAACGCGATAAATCAAATTTCTTTTAATTGAGAAATCAAACAATAAAAGGAAGAACATATCAAATCTAAAATTCGACTGAAAGCTTATTTTACCTGGAAGCAAACAAAAAAAAATTATGCCGATATCACATTATGCGAAATATGATTTTGGCGTGTGTTTCAGTGTTGAAATGCAACACTTTTTTGTAGCGATAGCTTCGCAAGTTTCAAAATGGCGTTTATTGCGTTTTGCATTCGAACTCTTCGAATATAATCCATGGACAAATATCGGTTTAAAAACTTACTCAAAGCGGTGGTCTTTCAACAGAAACCATATCTCAAAATAAAATACAGGGTATAGGGTGACCCCTTCCAAATCCACGGAATTGTTAATAAAATTCTTAATCCTTTCTGCAATCCAACCATATTTAGAACAAATAAACTTTCGTCGATCATTTTCATCCTCTTTTACTGTGTGTTTCAGACATTGACGTCTAACTGTCTTTGTGTTATCACCTTTCAATGATAAGCACACCTGAATACAACTTGCAAAATTGTCAATAACTCTGACGTCACATTCCTCTCTTGGCCTGATTTTAGCCCTGATGACCGTCTTAGTCTGAAGATTATTTAGACAACTTTAATACAACTTTACAGATAAAAATCTGGCGGACTATGATCCGGTGAGTGTGAATCCCGTTAAGGATCACAGATCATACTGATGCAACGATCACCAAAGTGCCCCATATTGAATAACGATAAAACATAGACTGCTCGACATTCCTGACTGAAACTTGGTAGACAAATCAGACATAGACTGCAGTTTATTTGTGCCAAATTTGGTTGGATTATAGAAAGGATTGTGAATTTTATTAACGATTGTGTTGGGTGGGGCGGTCAGATTGTAAATAATCTGAAATAAATGGGTCCCATATGAACTTAATGACGTCTACAAACTGTTCAGTATTGAAATTTGTTCATCGCATATATCTCTGGTTACTGTGGCTAAGATTTCAAGACACTGATATGAAGTTTTACACCACCTAACCCTAACCCTAACCCTAACCTTAACCCTAACCCTAACTCTCCCAGTTATTTATCTACCTCCCACAGCGGTAAGATGTGACACAAGGTCGGGAAAGTGGGATTTGAAAAGCCAGCGCCCGAGAAGGTGAGCACTCTGGCCTACAAAAAATGCCCGGGCAGCCCCGTCGACATTCCCCGGTAGGGGCGCCTCAGGCAGTAAGCAATTAACTTACTCCTCCCCAAAGAGAGGAGGCAAAGCCTGGGAGGGTGGACCTCCTAGACCTGCACAGGACAGACCCACAGACCGGCGGAGTCAAGACCCGAAGGCCAAGACGATACCGGTCTATAGGGTGTAGTATCCATCGGAACAGATACTACACTTTGATCCCGACCAAAAGGCCGAACTCTCCCATATTACCCCGACACATTAACAATCATTATGAGATTTTTAACCGCAACAAAATATTTAACAAAGAAAGATCACTTAGTTTACTAAATTTCTGGCTACTATGTATTTAATCTAATTATTATTATTATTATTATAGTAATAATAACATCATATTGTAAGTGAATGAAGCAAACTAGCCCAAAATGAATACGATAACTGACACGTCTGCGAGGGGGGAAAGCAGTACACTGGAAACTATGCAAACGGCTGAATTTTTTAACATAAACACAGATGGTACAGACACAAACCGGAAACAGCACTAGAAAACGAAAATAACAAAATCCTTTGGGGCATGGACGTGCAAATAGATAAACTCATCCAAACAACGAGACCAGATGTTATAATAGTCAACAAAAAGGAGAGAAAAAATCTGCCAAATCGTAGTTTTTTCCATCCCAGCAAACCACAGAGTGAAAATCAAGGAGACAGAAAAACGAAGCAAATTCACGGAATTTGCCAAAGAACTGAAAGGGATATGAAACATGAAGACAGTCAATATAATACCAATAATTGTAGGAGCACTAGGAACAGTCCTGAAAAGAAAACGGAAAA